>CM032894.1:3216137-3653637 GCA_019176425.1 Megalops atlanticus
TCTCCAGCTGTTCATTATCGCAGCAGATGACCGTGGCACAGATGGAGGGATGAACATCTTTTATGGTTCTGTTTGGGTTTCGTGTAACAGGTCGTGCCGCGGGTGTGGTCGCGGTACGCGTAGCGGTGACGGGGGGTAGCTATCTGTCCCCATGAACCCCCAGAGATCTGTGGAAAGAGGGTGCTAAACAGCCCCCCCCCCAAATAACCCTGGTGTTAAACCGCGTGCCATTCAGATTGGCTGTAAGTTGGCTTTAAGTAAAGCCTGGCCTTTGTGCCGTCTCTCATCGCACAGGCCCCCAGTAGGCACCATCGCTGGCAAAGGCTGCATGCAGACATAACTCTAATGGAATTACCCTACATCGGAGTTCTGGGAAAGTCAATTACTGTCAGTGCATTTTCTCAATAAAAGTCGGTATATACCCTTGTAGAGTCGAACATCGGCCAATAAATTATGCGCCGTATATTACGGCTTGCCCAAGACACACGTAAACAAATAAAACACGCTGTTGCAAACTGAATACTGATTCACTGCACCTTGAGCGAGAACCTGTGCATTTTTAAAAATGCCTGCATTCCCTTTCTTGCAATAAAAAACATTTCAGTGCAAGATCACGACGCCACAGCGCCTGCACCCGGCTGTCTGCGGTGTGGAATTATTTTCAACCTTTGTCATCTTTGATAATCAACCCTTACAGTTTAACCTTGAACGCACCTAACTTCGAACCCTTCAGTTCTCCCTCCGTGACTATAACACTCATCTCTGGAACAGTTTTTACAGCCCTTAAATAAGAAACTCTTTTTTTTCTTCAAAGGCAAGCTTTCAGTTAATTAGGTAATTTGCTGAGAACCGGGATCGAGTTTAACAAAGCCCTCCTCGACCTAAATATGGCTGCCCTGCAGTTCACTCAGGTTTCAGTGAGCCACACAGCGATCGCCGCTGGTCTATGACTGCATTCACTTTCACACGGCGATGTTACTGCCTTTTCTCCTCAACATGAGAACGACGACGCAAGACTGCTGGACAACAACAATATTGATTTGCAAAAAGAAAATGGCTGCATATCTCAGGTTTAAGTCAGCTAATAAATACAGGGCAGGTGCACAGGAAGGTATGCACATGCAGTCCTATGTCTTGGGCTGTGTAAACTTGTTTGAATGACATGCAAAGAATAATGAGTGATGGGTGCTTCTGGACTCCAAGAGGCTGGCATTAAAGCCCGGTTCCAGCACTGCCTCTGCCTGCTTTGCGTGGGTCTGTCTGTGTGACAGCTGCTAGCCCACACTGGCAATCAGACCACATCGGCGGTGTGAACTGCGCACTCCCACCCGCAGGCTTCAGAACCATCCCATCTGTGTGCTGTGAGGATGCAGGAATTCTCCCGGGTTCCAGGAGGAGTTTGTCTGACAGTGCTGACAAACTTAAATCTTTTATTAATCTAAAAAAAAAAAATAATCTGGAAATATACGCTGTTTGAAAGGAACTGAAATCTCATGCATAGATACTCCCAGTAGAGTACATAAAATTGTCACACATTTTGGGCAACTGTACATTGCAACTACCATTGCATAAGTACAGTGCCAGATTTGTGACAGGAGTTCATAGCTCATGTAATTACACATGAATAACACATGCATAATGCATAACCCCACCAATTACCCTAGTCCCAACTGTAACACTAAACCGAGCAGTGACCTCATTACCAACCCTAGCCTTTATTATTATTTAACAACTTATAGAGCACTTCCACAGCACTGGCTAATGTAATTCAGTGTGATTACAGCAAGGTTACTGGCCTCACAGCAGGTCTAAAGAGTCTACCAAGCACACTGTCAGCATTCCAGAAAGCACAGCAGGGCAAAAGCAGCCCTCTGCACTGTAATTCAACAGAAAAAAAAAACATTTATCATATCATAACTAGGTGTGGAGTTTTCTGTAGTGGTCGCATTAACCCTGTGCTGCACAGACCAAGAGAGGTGATCCTCAAAAGGACAAATCTGTGCCAATGTTCCAGCAGAACAGTAATGCTACAGCGGAACAGTAATGCTACAGTAGACAGTAATGTTACAGGCGGCATGGACAGACATTCCGGAACACTCCAGACATTATAAAGAAGCAAAGCAGAGTGCACTCCCTCCTCTCTCAGTGGAGATCTGCAAGTTGCTGCACACTTACAAATCAAATAACAATAAACAGCTTTGGAGGAGGCGCACAATAAAAACAAAGAGTAAAATAAAACAGGTTTGATGGAACTTGCCTCTGTTTTGGTGACCTGGTGTAACATTATCAGGGAATGTTGGGATATGTGATTACTCTAACAAGGTAAATTGCCTTCACTTAATCCTCACGGACAAATAAGACAGGAGAATGCTGAAACAGGTCAGCAGGGGTCTGGAAACAAACATTCTCTCCTCAGGAGCAAACAGACACAGGTAAACACCTCAAAGAGGTCATAAGAGGAATTAGGACTCAACCTCTACTGACCCTTACACCCAACAACCCTGGTTTAAAAAAAAAAAAAAACATGGCAGGAATGATGTTGCCACAGCCTGGTCAGAGGGTCACCTTCCAGTTTGTCTTATTAAGAGCCATTTCAACATCGTGGCCTTGCAGACCCAACACGCTGGATCAATTTATTACTGAATTTTAACAAGCTTTGATGGGTGTCACTTTTAAAAAGCAATGCCGCAGAAAATATGAGATTATATGCGGCCGAGTTGAGATTTTATATTCCACTTACACATCTGGGAGCAATTCATTTCAGCATGAGAACCTGGACATATTGTTTCTTTATTGATTTTCATGGCATGTAAAAAAATGAACGCAACAGACCTTTTTACAAGAGAACCTGCCAAACAAGGTCATTCTCCAGACTGCGTCATTCTCCAGACTGCGTCTTTCCGCCACCTGTAGCTGAGGTTGCAGGCGGCGTATGAATTAGAGACAGTTTAGAATCATTTCATCAGCTATGCCTGTCACAAACAGGCCGTCTGTCGTGCGGATATACAAAGAAACTGGAGCGTGCGATGCTGCTCCTAGCGACGAGATGCTATCCCACAGAAAAAAAAAACTGATTTGCTATTCATTGAAAGGCAACCCTGTAATGGGGAGTATAATCCACTGGTGTGTCGGGGTGAAGTTAGCCTGTCCCTGCGGTAATTAAGAAGAGCATTTTACCAGCCTCCGTAAAGGTCACGGGAGCTGACGGGGACCGGCGCGGGAGCGGGGTTATCGGGCGGACCCTTCCGGGACGAAGCACCGGCCTGCGCTGCCCTCTGTTAGCGACAGACGCAGAACGCCTCTGGATTAACTGCAGGGAAACGCAAAGGGAGCTAGCCCCTAATGCCGTTCCCAGCCTCTCCTCCTCACTCTGCTCAAGATATAACCAAACAGGGTTTACCACAAGAGCTGTGACCTCCTGTGCTTCTCTGTGTGGCAGTGTTCCGGAAGGTTGCAGGTTCAATTCCCAAGGCTCTGCTGTTGTACCCTTGAGCAAAGTGCCCACACACATAAAGCATTTTCCTATTGCATTAGGTTACTAAATCATCAGGTATCTGTGTGGTTTGTGGTTGACACCTGTGGTTGATGCTTGTGGTTAACACCTGTTGTCGTCGGCCACAGTCCTGTTTCCACTTGCCTCCAGTACTTTTCAGCAAGGAAGGGTTTGTGGTCAAAGAGGTCTTGAGGGAGTGAGTGTTTGCTTATTTCTCTTCCATATGGAAGCAAAGCAGCACTTTCAACTGGCGGAGACTGTTACGGGCTGAAATTCTGTTGGTGGAAGACTCGTGAGAGAGGGGAGGTACAATCACACAGTAGAAAGAATCCACTGGACTCTGTTAAGTGCACTATGATGACAGCTATTCTCCCATCTTTGTTGAACTGACAGCTCCATCACAGATAACTCCTCGTTTCAGCGACCAAAATCTGTGACAAGCTCTCAGTTTGGGTGCATCAGGAGGCTAAGGTGGGGTGCATCGTTCCACCGGTTAGTGAAATACTGTGAGATGGAGGGAGCACGGCACCAAAATGGGGAGTCCCCACATTTACATTACTTTATATTAGATTAATGTCATTTAGCAGGCTGCTGTTATCCAGAGCAACCTACACAGATTACAATTTTTACATGTTGTCCATTTATACAGCTGGATATTTACTGAGACGATTCTGGGTTGAGTACCTTGCCCAAGGGTGCAGTGACTGTGCCCCAGTGGAGATTCAAACCAGCTCCTTACCACCATTTAAAAAGATGGTGACGTTCTGGGTCCTTTAATGTTCTGTGACACAACTCTCGTGTCCATACTGTACTTTGTGAAATGCCTCAAAGTAGAGTCCCCAGCCAGCATAACCATCCCTCTCATCTCTCCTCCCTCAGGCTATTTGCTGGAGTAGGTTACCACAGGTTTTGTTGGTAATTGCATAATCACAATCACTAGAAATAATTTTAAAAAATATGAACCAGCAACACAGCATGGAGGTTTGGGAAGGTTGCAGATTTGAACTACAGGGTGCTGCTGTACCCCTGAGCAAGGCACTAAACAGGAATCTCCTGAGCAAACATGCAGCGGTGTAGCGAATGTGAGCTATGTAAATCTGTCTGGATCAGGGGCATCTGTTGAGCAAATAAACAGTGTAACGAATGCAAATGCTTTGCCGCAGCTCCTGGTTCCTGTTAGCTCAGTGTTCTACTGCCTGCAGATCTCACGCGCTAACTGAAACAGCACGGCGCACACTGCTCAAAGTGGTCACAAAGTGGTCACAAAGTCGTCCACGAGGGAGTACTGGAGCTCGATCCAAGCGGGCCAGGAAGAGAGCAGGGGTCATTCCATCCCGCGACTCCACTGCCAAAGCACAGAGCCACAGCCCACACAATGCTACTCCAAAACACACACACACCCATACACACACACGCATGCACACACACACCCACACACACACACACACACACACACACACACACCCGCATGCACACACACACCCACACACACACACCCGCATGCACACCCACACCCACACACACACACACCCGCATGCACACATACACCCACACACACACCCGCATGCACACACACACAAACACACATACACAGACATGCATGTGCACACGCTCATACACACACACGCACAGACGCACGCGCGCACACACACACACACACGCAAAATGCCTCCTCTCTGCTACTACTGTAAAATCATTTCCAGCACGCAGCGGCAACAAGATGAAAATAAGCCCTGCTTATCTGTGAATCAGCCCAATCCCAGCTCTATTCAGTTACCAATCGGTGCTGCTACCCAATCAATAATGCATGTTCTCTATAAAAAAACACATTATGTATCCACCCATACATGTGTAAATTATGAATTCATGTAAGGGAAGATGATATACCACTGTAAATCACAAGGGTAACACATAATGCTAGCGTTAGCATTAGAAACCCATTTTCTCACCACTCAGCCCTGCTCTGCGTAAGAACGCTCGAGATACACGGTATAAGCTGATTAAAAAAACGTGCGATTACGAAACAATCAGCGGCACCAGCTTTCGGGAAGAGCCAAAATAAACAGCGCCGTTCCTCCCCGCGTTCCTCCCCGCGTTCCCCGCCCTGTCCCCCCGCCGGCCGGCCCGTGGCCCGCGAGCGCAGACACAAAAGGCCCGCTGAGTGAGATTGCGCTCACGATTTTTCCACACGATTTCCAGCGCCGCGTTACCCTGACTTCCTGCACGCATGATTAACTCTCATATTTCCCCCCATTTTGAAACCCTGGTGCCCATTTATTTATACACTGTACCATGCTGCGTATTCGCTGCCTCTATTTCCCAGGTCATTTCTTACCTGACCGACCATAGCTGGAGACTAACTCCCACATTAGCAGAGTTGCACTTTGAGGGCGGGATTAAATTAAAACAGCATATTTGTAATAATTCACTGCGAAGTACGTAGTAATGGATAGAGGTGTTTTTTTTTTTAAATTATGTAATCTTTTCTTTAATCCTGGGTCAATATGCATTAATTAAGAGACGGAGTTGTGGGAGGGGGAATGAAAAAGTCATAAAGAAAGAGAGGGGAAAAAAGAGAACTGTGCTCAGTAGTCTTAATCCCTTCTCCCAGCCCTGGTATTGAACAGAGCATAATCGCCCAGGTAATTTCATCTTCATTATGTTAAGAGAGGGAAGTAGAGAGACACACAGAGAGCAAAACACCAACAGGTAACTTAATCAGCAGCGATTGGCCGGGTTCATGAAAATTAAGACGCAGCCTAGCTTAGAAGAGAACGCTGACAGAAGCGTTAATAAATGAGCAATGGAGTAATGGGTTCTGACACCAGGGGGCGCTGGACACTGCTCTGAACACATGACACTGCCACATTACTGTTGCATTTCCCCCATTTCCACCGTGACTCTGTATTTTGCCAGTTTTCACACTACATGTCCCATAATGCACCGCAGGTGGGCGAACGGAACAGAGTGTGGGGTGCTGTTTACACTATCTGAGGAACTCATAGGCACCTAAGGAGTCCCTAGAGGGGGCTATTGAGTAGTATAATGATGCAGCCATGGTCCACATAATCCAGGCTAGACCACTGAAGTCAACACAATTATGTTCCTCCATTGCGGATTCCCAGACATTGTCAGCTAACGACATAACCAAGACTGTAACTTGCAACTATCACGTACTTACATATGCAATATCCCCTATGTATTCTAAAATGTTAAAATGTCTATTTTCTGTTAATTGATCATGTCTATGGCCTGTGCATTTGAATTTATGCCAGTTCAATGAAATGTTACTGGTGAACGGTTCAGAGAAAGGAGGCAATGCATTTTTTTCTTGTTTCCAAAACATTTAGCATTTAGCGCAGTTGACTACTTTCAAGGTGTCAGAGCAGAGCACCAGATCAATGTAACTGCAAAAACATAATGTAATTTTGGTGTTAAGCCTACGTGTAAAATCTAATTATTGTGTTATTACAAATGAGGCGATGCGTTTATTGATTTTTTTTTTTTTCTGGGCGTTTCTGAGGGACCAACAAGGTCTTGCCTGGAAAGATTCGCTCAGGCATTCCAACCAGGTGCAAAGAGAGGTGCCGAGATGAATCTGTGAGACGGTCATTCAGGGTTACAGCTTTACTCTATTACAGGCGCAGCTTGCAAAGCTTTAACCTTGAGGGGACACAATGCACGGTGACAGCGGGTTTGCTTCTCTCGTACGTCTGGGCAGCTTTACGGCGAAACGCCTAGCCTCCGTGAATAACAGCTTCTCTGTGCGTGCAAATGCGAGAGTGAGGGAGGACGGGAGTGGCTTAAATCTAATGCCTGTGGCTGCCCCCACCCCCCCACCCACCTCCCAAATAAGTCTTTACCCCCCGACTGTCACCCCAAAAGAGAACTCCTGCACAGGCCACTGCACCCTGCGAGAGGATGCACACAGATTGGATTATATTCGCCTCCCCGAGCTCTGATTGAGATCACCCACGTCAGCATTCACTCCCAGATAAACCCCCCACGCTAACCCTTGCGTTGTATTTCAGCACTTCAGTGCGGTCAGCAGAAAAAGAAATAAAATTAAAAAAAAAAGAGATATCTTAGGAAGTGTGAGCTCAGGCATTATCTGACCACTTCAGTTCCGAACCACAAAATTCTCCTCCACTTATACGGGAGAGTGTGCATGTGCACGACTGACTGACTGTGTGTAGGTGTGTGTGAGCATGTATGTACGTGTGTGTGTGTGTGTGTGTGTGTGTGTGTGTGTGTGTGTGTTATTGCTATTCAGTGTTAGCTTTCCAGTTAAGTCAGCCACCACAGAATCAGTTTGCATCTACAGTATGCAGAATTCATTTTTTCCTCATACAGTGTGGCTGACATTTGAGTAAGTGATCACAGGGAAACGCTCTTAATAGCGAGAACTCCGTCTACCTCAAATGCCTCACACAGTTGTAAAATATCTATTTTTGAATTCCACAGAGGTCCCCAAGAATATACTTGCGTGCGTGTTTCTGTGTGTGTGTGTGTGTGTGTGTGTGTGTGTGTGTGTGTGTGTGTGTGTGTGTGTGTGTGCGCGCGCTCGCATGTGCATGTGTGTGTTTGTGGAGGTGGGCTTAAATAAGGGGGGGGATTGCATTAGTATCCCTGGAGGCTTATGTAAGGTGTTATATAAAGAGGAGAGGTTTGTGTAGGTATCTTACAGACACACAAATGATGACTAAATCTAGTTCAACAGGCCCCCAGAAAACATTTCTTTTTTCAGGAGATCCAATACCATAGAAGATAGCAAAGAGGTAGCAAAATCACAGGGGCACCCTTTTAAGAGTGTGTGTGTGTTGATATGTGTGCGTGTGTGTGCGTGTGTGTGTCTGTGTATGTGTGTGTGTGTGTGTGTGTGTGTGTGTGTGTGTGTGTGTGTGTGTGTGTGTGTGTGTCTGTGTGTAAAGGTGGGAAATCATACTCACATCCAACTCGTGCAAGCTAACAATCACACACCCAGCATTTCCCACACATCAAACAAGGGCTCTGCCCCGACCCCCCAAGAAGACTGCCATGCATAACCCGACTGCCCCCCCCAACCAAAGAAAGCTGCCATTGGTAACTCATAATCCAGCCTCCCCAAGAAAACTGCAATGCATGACCCCCAGTCATAACCCAGTCCCCCCTGCACATGGGGATTGCACTCACCGGCTCCACCAGCCGCCTGCTCAACCCAGGGCTACATCTCTGCATCTCCAATCTGTGGAAATCCTCCTTAATCAGCCATCTGCCATTTATCCCCCTCATACTTTACACATTGTTTAAGAGAAAAATAAGGACATTAATATGGGCACCAAGGAGAGCTGGGAGAGTTATATATGGCTTTTCTTTTCATTTTTCTACTAATGGATGAATACCACTGACCTTTTAGCCTGGAGTTGCTGGGAGCCATTTAGTTATAAATCCTATGATCCTTCAAATGGGGAAGGTTCTTTGTCTTAAATGCCTTTGACTTCTTAATCCTGATGGAAAAATACCTTCATTACATCATTAGCTCAAAGCACTGGTGTCTGTAGTCACTAATGTAAGCAATTGAAATCTGTAGAAGGCTGGACCCCCCCGCAGTATTTCAGGTGGATTATGAACCATTTGGCTGGTATTAAACTCACTGAGGCCACATATGTCTTCATGCCTGCTATAGGGCTAAGGGTTCGAGCGAAGGTTGGGGGTTGAGATTAGTGGAAGGTCTGGGTTTATTCTGATGATAGCATGATTTCAGGATACCACAGATACCATAGATTCCTACTCCATATTTAATAACTATGTTACAACATTAGCTACAACATAATTACACAGTTTTTAGAGCACAACTGCAGATTTGCCCATTAAAAAAGAGCATTTTTTAACGCTTTTACAGTACCCATTTTGTTAAATCAAAGCCAGAGTGAAAAAGTTCCCGCCTTTGACATTCGTGCAAACCCTGTTATAAACTGGATTGTCATTTCTGAATCTTTTTCTGTTACTTTGCAATTAAGGCAGTGCACTGTATTGTCATGAAAGAAGAATTGCCTGCAGTCAGACAGACACACAGATACACGCAGTGAAAAACATACATGCGCGCACACACACACACACACACACACACACACACAAACACACAAACACACACATACACACACACACACACATAGATGTACACAGTATTTACTCATCCATGACTGAAAGGTGCTCATGTTCGGCATCCTGACAAAGTAATTAAAGCGCACTGCATCCCCACATGGTGACACCCCCTTCTTCCTCGTTGGTTTCCGTGTTGCTCGGAGTGGACTCGCAGCCCGTGTTTTGCTGACTTCAGCGGAAGGTTATGTAAGCGTCTGGCCGGTCCAGGCATATTTGGACCGAAGTGCGAACAGTTCTGTGGGCAAACAACACACCCACGGACACCGAGAGCGCTCGGACATCACGCCGTGCCGACAGCCGTTCCAGAACCGTGCCGCCTTTCGGAAATAAGCGCGCCCACAACACCTCACACCGTGCGGCTCACCCCTGTCCGCCACTCCCAAACTCTGCCTCCAGAGTCGGCCCGTTAAAACGACAGACCGCTGAGGGAACACGTTTCAACCGCAAACTGACACCTGGGCCCTTTAAGATGGGATATAAATCAACGTTACATCACCGTCAAAGTGTCAGTCCTCACAACACAACAGGTTCCAGCTACACCATCAATATTTTCACATTACCAGTCCAGTGTCACTACGTCATTAGCATTAGCTTAAGACAGCCTGCCCCTTGCATTATGAAGGAATCTACATAGAAACTGGGAAACATTGTTGCTTCATCAAAAAAAAAAAAAAACACTTGCGTGAATTGCTTCACCTTTAATACCAAAAACATAAATCAAGTCTTTACCTACAAGGTAAGGATGAAATCAAAACGGTGAGCCAAACAGAACACAGCTCAGTGTAACGTTAATTCCCATGCTGCATTTTTAAAATACTTCATAGGTACACAGGTTCAAATATATGAAAACATAATTGTAAAAACGCAGACACCTTGGCTTTTTCTTTGGTGTTCTGCTTTGACTGTCTGTGAAATCATTTGCCCGGTAAAAATAACACCGCAGAGAGCAAAACAAGTGGTTTTTGAGGAGCCAGGCTCTCCTGTGCAATTTCCCCCAATATCTGCTGTTCCTGGTGATCCCTCTGTGAGAGCACAGTGCCTGACTGCCAGCTCAAATGCACTCTCTTCCAGGAAAAATACTGTGTTTCAGCCACTAACTGCTTATCTGGGCTGGCTTTCACCAAAAGCCCTGAACACAAACACGCACACACACACACACAAACAAAATGACACACAAACGCACACACACTATGACACACAAACACACACACATACAATGACACACACACATATAGACGCATGCACACACACACACCCGCCCACACACACAAACACACACACATAGACATGCTCACACACACACACACACACACACACACACACACACACACACACACACACACACGTCACACAAATACACACACATAATGGCACACACACAGAGAATCGTGCACACACCCACACACACACAAACGCACACAGTCAGACTAACATATGGATGCACACACAGAAACAGACACACACACAGACATGTTCTCTCTCTCTCTCACACACACTCACACACACAGGCAAATGAATGCAGAGAGTTGAGCTCAGGAGTTAATCCAATACCACTTTGCGTTTTCTCGCAGGCAGTGATTCACTCTGCCTGTTCAACAGGGAGGGAAATAACGGCGAGGAGAGGAGCCTGCTTCACTGAGGCTTTTCCACTGGTCCTGCTAATAAACGCTCAGCAACTTAATGGAAAATATCTATTTTTAAACACCATGCAGAGGCTGCCACAAAGACATCTTTAACCATTTGCGGTAGTCTCTATTCTCACTATTGAGAGCTGATGAGTCTGTTTGTCTGTGCTTTTCAAACCACAGTGCGACCAGTCTGAAGCTGAAATATCTGAAATATGAATGAATGAAGACGGTAAATTGCTTGATTTAATTTGTCTGTCTGCAATGAAAAGTATATGCGAACATACTCATACATGCACATACACACACACACACACACACATGCAACCACACACACTGCTCTACACACTCAGTCCCCCTCCCACATACACAAACACACACACACACACGCACACGCACACTCACACGCACACGCACACACACACACAAACACACACGCAACCACTCAAACCACTTTAATCACATGTATCTGAATGCAACCACACAGGCACACAAATCTGAATGCACGCAGGCACACACACACACACACCCACACACACCCTTCCAGCATTACAGCGGCAGACTGCAGAGATGCACTGAGCTAAGCCAGCTCTCGCGGTCTGTTTGTCCCTGAGGGTGACGGTCACTGATGCCATCGCCAACACCAAACGGGTGCGCTCCACTTCCTTCAACAACCAGCCCCCCCATCCCCCGCTCCGGTGCCACACACACACACACACACACACACACACACACACCCCTCCCCCAGGGCCTGGGCCCAGCCAATCATGTTCGCCATTGGGGGCGTGAGGCGCGATTCCAACACTGCCAGGCCGCAGGGTCTACCCGTCTCTGAGTGATTTAACAGGGGCAGGGCAGGGTGCCGATGGGACCGGGGTGAGGGTTATCCACTTCTCCTGGCGTACCAGGAGTAAATCAGAGTCCAGCTGAAAGCCGAATGCAAACCCCGAAGGACTGTGGGTCTGTGGGTCCGGCGTGTGCTTCATGTCTGCTGTAAGGACAGACAGCGGTCACCCACACAGTAGGATCAAGAGCACCTGGGCCTGCTTCTGCCACTGCTCCCTTACCTGCGATGGCCGTCTCTGCACAAAGCAAAATGTGTGGCCCCTGCCATCCCATTATACAGGAATTTGACTCCGGTTCCAATGTCTCTCGTACTGCTTTCATACTGAGCCTTCTTTACAGGCACTTCTTTAAGCAATTGCTTTGAAATATGTCCTATTCACAGAACAGATGCTATCAGGCTGCTCTGAAGAAAAACCCTGGGAAACTGCTTTATTGGACATCATCAAAAATATAAATAATAAAAGGAGTAATTTATTTACCGGGATTCTGTCTGCTCCAAGCATATCATAGCTCTGTCCCACTCTTGCTTCTGCTGTGATATGTATTTAATACACATCATGCCATATTAGCTTCTTCACTTTCTCTGGATAAGAGGGTTTGACAGAGAAATTAATCTGCCAAATTAGTATCTGACAAGCGGGAGCTTTGCAGGTGCCGTTGACCCGTCTGTTTGATACATCCGGCTACATTTTTTTCCCCCTCACTCCAAAAAATGAAACATCCACTTCAAGTTGGGCAACAGGTAGGCATGGAAAATGATTAGTGTTTTTAAAGAATCAGTATTTCTGCTCTTATGATGTGTTTTCATGTGTGTTCAGAGCCTTTTATGTTAAATATTAAGTCACTCGCCGCTATTACAGTGAGAACAGGGCTCTTGTTGTCTGGCCTTTACGGTGCCACTTCGGCGTGGATACTGGGTGGCAGCGTAGCATGGTGGTTAAGGAGCAGGACTCGTAACGGAAAGGTTGCCAGTTTGATTCCAAGCCCGGGTGCTGCTGCTGTACCCTTAGGTAAGGTACTTAGCCCACAATTGTCTCAGTAAATATCCAGCTGTATAAAGGGATACAATTGTGGAAAAAAAAACAACCTGTAACTGCTGTAACTGATGCAAATCGCTCTGGGTAAATGACAATGTAAATGTAATTGATGTCTGCATCTCTGCTGAGAAAACTCTCACAACTTTCCAGACACAGTGTACATGAGTGCATGAGTGAATGCGTTTATTGATGCTGACCTTGTTACTCCATGAAGAGGTGAGCAAGAAAAGCAACAATCTGCACCTATAACCTCAGCCACGAGTCCCATGCACCTTCTGCCAGTGTGTGTGTGTGTGTGTGTGTGTGTGT
This sequence comes from Megalops atlanticus, assembly GCA_019176425.1. Classification (NCBI taxonomy): domain Eukaryota; kingdom Metazoa; phylum Chordata; class Actinopteri; order Elopiformes; family Megalopidae; genus Megalops; species Megalops atlanticus. Next base: position 3,229,592 of record CM032894.1, read on the forward strand.
GTGTGTGTATGGGCAAATCTGTGTGTGTGTGTGTGTGTGTGTGTGTGTGTGTGTGTGCACGTGCATATAAAAATATGTGCATTTATATAACACGACAGGCCTTTGACTAAAGTGCTCTCCTTTTTCCTCTCAGATCTGCTGCCCGTTTCTTTGTTCCTCAGCGCTGGCCAAGCCCGCAGCTCAGACGGAGGCAATCTGAGCCAATCCCACCGCAACAAAAGCCCCTAATTCACCAGATGCTGGTGTTAATAAGCTTGAGGGATTTCATCAGCAAATTATTAATATGGCCGGGATATTCTGGATGGCCGTGGGTAAACATGTTCGAAATTCACCTGCAGAGCTGGCTCTGGGGCCAGGCTTTCTGGAGCTCCTCTGAGAGTACGTCTGGCCTGCTGGAGAGGCGTAATATATCTGGATTTCTGCCTCTTTGTTCGATGTATCGCGTGTCCAATTCTTCAAGCCATTTAAGGAAGAGAGAGCTAACCAATGGGGTCATGTGATCACAGTAATTTGCATACATATTACAACCTGGACCAGCTGCCTTATGGGGAATTTTCAGAGTCCCGATTCGATCTTTAGCGCAATGTTCTTTGACGTCAACTTTGAGTGATGTTTGTTTGTTTGGTTCTTACACGTTATGAATTTGGCTGTTCCTGAAATGAACAAAAAATGGCTGAGCCATTTGTTTGCCAGACGAACTAACATAGCTTACAATTATGTATTCATAAAGCTGGATATTTACTGGGGCTTTCTGGGGACCCTGCCTAAGGGTACAGCAGCAGCTCCCTACCAAGTGATCAAACCTCCAGCCTTTGGGCTATAAACCCTGCTCCTTACCATTGTACCACACTGCTGCCCTAAAACTGTAGCCTTTGGGTTACAAGCCTTCTTCCTTGCCACTATACCACACACCTGCCCTAAACCTGTAGTCTTTGGGCTATAAACCCACCACACTGTTACTCCTATTGACAAAGTCAGATCCACAGAAAGGAGCCCTTCTTAACCTGCACACGTTCATCCTTAAATGATTTCTCCTGCACTGAAGGCCCGAAAGAGGTAGCGTCACATCCACTTACCACGGTGAAGTTCATGACCTTCAGGATCCATATGGTGAGCGCCAGGTTGACGATCATGGTGACCAGCAGCAGGAGGACGAAGAAGTAGAGGCAGCGCTTGCGCCAGCCGTATATCCCCACCGGATAGGCCGCGGCACACGCTGGCCTCTGGAGGTGATTGGGCTGGGCCGCCAAAATGTACTGCTCCTGCGTCATCTGGAAGGGAGAGAAGCGGAGGGACGGTGCAATTTAGAGAGCAAAGCGGTCACGGGTAGGCATCGTGCTTTACTTTTTTCCCCCCATGGGGTGCAACTGCAATCCACGGGGGGAGCACAAAAAAGTCTGAAGTACTACACAGACATCGGGATATAAGGAGACACTGAGGTCTATCTGGGGGTGCAGTGTACCCCTAAGCACCCCCATAGTACCAGGCCTGGTTTCATGTCATATGCTTTTTTTATGTTTCCATGCTGTGACTTTTCTGGGGCACATTTTTCTCACCCGCGAAAATGAGATGCGTGTATGAAAATACAGCCTATTTATAGGCGCTTATGCTAATATGCCGTTGTTGAATTCCTATTTGCTTAATTTAACCCTGGTCATAACCATATATGTTTTGTCATTTACATATGTTTTTTTTCTTTTTTTTCTGTTGCAGCGATCTAAGGCTTAATGTGGTACACGCTAACAGAAAGACTGCTTGCATGTTGCAATAAGAAAGAGCAATATGGCAGCATCACTAATGCTAACGGATTGTGAGCTGGGATCTGCATTTAGTTGTATTTCACTCGAACAATGGCAGTGGTGTTGCATAGCGACATAGTGGTTAAGGAGCAGGGCTTGAAACCCAGAGGTTGCTGGTTCAATTCCCCCCGGGACACTGCTCCTGTACCCGTATGAATGGATAATATGTAAAAACTGTAACCTATACAGGTCACTCTGGATAACAGCATCTGCTAAATGACAATAATGTAATGTATTATAAGAGCATTAGATTACATTTATAATGTGTTGTAAGAGCATTGTTAATGCTAACGGACTGCGAGATTGGATCTGCATTTGGCGGGCTGTCACCCTTATGAGCAGGCCTCGCCTGTGATTTATTCTCCAATGATTGCGGCCGGTTTTAATTCAGCGCACTCAACAGGTCGGCGCTATTGCATCCCTGGGACTCCGCGTGCCGTAAATAAGATAAGCCCGCAAGGAGCGGGCGGACATTATCGCTCCACCGCGACCGCCGCTCTCTGCGAACGGACGAGATGCCGGGGCCATCCGTCACGTCCCGAGTTGCCGGGTCCGCGAGCTGGAGGAGCCGACGGGATTTCATTAGCACGTCGAAGGGCCGCAGCCGTCCGCGGGAGATTGCACCGAACCGCTGCCGACGCTTCCACCACCATTCAGACACGGGAAAAAAAAAAAACTTGCATTTATGGTGGACTTTCGAGAACGTTCCTGTGAAAAATCAGATAAGGGGGAAGCCGGGCGGAAAATGTGTGAAGGACCATAACTGCCTGCATACTGAGAGGCAACAAGGAAGATGATTCACGTTTTCGGCAGCCTGTCCCTGACCTGCTGTTTCCACGGCAGCAGGAGGGGGAAATGAGCTCAGTTTCCTGCAGGGGGCGTGCTTCTCTCATTGGCCGGTTGGGTTTTCCCTGTCCAAGTGAAGAAAGAAAAAAAAAAAAACAAAAGCCGCTGACAGCGGGCGACTCCTCAGCAAATGTGGGCTTTGGTGGGGGGTGATTGAACGGGGGGGTGAGGACAGCTGTTGTCTCTGCAGCGCGTGGCTGCGGCTCGTTCCGAAGAAGCCATCTCTCGTTCAGCCCTCCTCTGCCCTCACGGCGGGGTGGACATGCGCCGAGAATGTCAACGGCATCTCGTGCTGAGAACTCTGGGAAGGAGACACCGCCGAGGCGAAGGTGACACGGGTTCCGGCTGCCTTGGCCACAGATACCGTATTTGTCACGACTAGGTAGACAGTGCTAAGCGCTACAGGCTACATACTGAAAGCTCTGTTTCTGGCACTGTTGAAGTAGCAGGCGTTCTGATTCGCCGCCTCATTATTGAAGGGGCGTGGTCAAAAACGGAACTTTCTTTGCTAGCACAGGAATGCAGACAGCACCAGAACCTCCTTTTTTTCTGGCTGGAAACTCCTAGAAAGAGGACTGAAAGGTCACAGGATCTGAATATCTGGCAACAATAAACAGACCATCTCTGGTGTTAGTGATCTCTCTCTGCTGAGGCCCTCATTACCGCATAATGTATAATGTATAATGTATTTTAATAAGGCGGCAGGGCTTTCTCCTTTCTGCTCTGGGCTCCTCCCTGTTTGTCCTGCCTTTTGTTCTAGGCTATCACTTGACCGGTCGAGGTAATTACAAACACGCTGCTAAGTGCTTTTGATGATGCTGCTTTTAATCCCACTTTAGCGGGATGCAGGTTTGGCTCATTACCATTTGCTTTGTTTTAGACTCTTGCGGGCAGGTGTTTGGCTTCAGAGGCTGGGTGTCCACGCTCTCCCTCTGCCCGCCCGTCGATCAGCCGATACTGCAAACGTGACCTCTTTCCAAACGGAGCCTGTCGCAGTGAATGCAGCGGTTATCTGAGGACTGATCTGATTGGATGAGCAGGTCCCTGAGTGAAGACGCTGCACACGCATGCATGCATAGCGTAGCCTTTCAGAGAAGGTCGTTGCACACGGCCAGCTCGGAGGGGAGATCACAGAACAGCCTGTGGTTTAGCGGGGTTTGAAAGACAGGAAGCACCGTGTCCGAGTTTGGGACACCTTCCTTCAACGCATGGAAACGGCAACAACAAAGAAAAAACCCTGCTTATGTTCAGCAGAAACTTAGCGCTAAGCAGCAGAATGGATTAGCAAATTCTCAGGGAGGGCAGCGACGTTTGCAGAAAACGGCCCTCTCATTTCGCCTCCCATGCATTACCCTCCGCAGTCACGTCGGCCTAATGCACAGAGCGGCTCCCCCGGAAAACCGCATCGTAACGCTGGGCACATCCTTAGAATGATCTCCGCAAACTCGGCCCTTTGACGAGGCCCCTCAGGTGACGCAGTGAGGGAGAGGGAACCACCCGGGAGTGTTGAGCCGGGCATACAGAGAGTAGCCCCAGGTCCTCCGCCCACCACGTGCTTTATGGCCAATCAAACACTTTCCCTGGAGTTCACCTGGGAACACTGACTTTCTCAGGTGAAACATCAAAGAACAAATTAGGCACACGTGTTAAACAACATGCGTAAGGTAAACTGTGGACAAGTTTGTAGCTTGTCAACAGGAAAGCGACAGCAACATTCTCCAGAGGCAAAAAAAAAAAAAAAAACTGTACTTTCAAAATACATGGCAACAGTACAAGCAGCAGGTGGAATCAATTCAGCGACGGTAGAATATTTCAGGCCATCAATTTTCACCGATACCGCTTTAATTTCATAATGTGACACTCCTGAATGTCAACGCGCGCTCTAAGTTGTATTAACAAATCGATACCCTTTTAAAGGTCATTCCGGCAGTTAAAGTGATTTAACATTGCCGGGGAGATGTTGCGGATTTGCGTTAATTAAATGTTGACATTAGCGAACGAGCGCGCGCGCGGTGGCGAGAGGAGCGTCAGAGAGCCACTGTGATTGACAGCTTCCTCCTGCACACGGCGTTACACAGGCGCGCTGTCGCCGGCGCCGCGTGAATCACCGCGCACCTCGTTTGAAAACAGCCAGTTTGCGCGTTTATCTGCTGGCTAACGCTTCTTTTTCACGGATTCCTTACATTCCGTTACATTATTGTCTTTTAGTAAACGCTATTAGCCAGAACGACTTACAGTTTTTACATGTTGTCCATTTATACAGCTGGATATTTGCTGAGGCAAATGTGGGTGAAGTACCTTGCCCAAGGGTACAGCAGCAGTGCTCCAGTGGGGAATCAAACCAGCAAGCCTTCAGTTACTAGTGCTGCTCCTTACCACTATGCTACACTGCCACCTTTGTGTGTTTTCTGAAAGAAAAGAGGGAAAAATGCTATACTATCATCGTTTTTCATACTGCTTTGACAGGAGCTTGACTCGCACCCTCTGGACAAAGTGAACACGCGGTCAATGGGAAAATTTATATCAGGAAACCTGTTTCATTGTTTGGACAAATCAAACACACAAATGGATGCTCACAAGATCAACAGTGTAATGCCTGCTGTGTCCAACAAAACGCTTCCCATGTTACATGTTTTTTCTTTTTAAGAAAACAATGCCCTTCAGCTCTCACTGGACAGCAACTGGCAGTTTAATTCACACCACCATGTACAAAACTAAAACTGCGCTGAACACTGATGCTAAACAGGTACTAGTTGTTCCCACCGAATGAGCTAACTGCACACAGCAATGCGGACCCATAGCTACAAGTAATGAATGAAACATCGGTTTCAGATGGTGAACCCAGACACAGTATCGCTTAACATCCTGTTTCCAATATTCATACTCCGATGATAAACCCCCATGCAGCTGGGACCTGCTCACATATAAAAAGTCCTCTCTTATGGTGTAGCCACAGATTGTTTCATCATCTGAGACACTGCATGGTACACACCAGGAGGAGACAGGGCAGAGATTATTGATCATCTGCCTGCTAATTCAGAATGAAATTCAGGGCTAATTCAGTGGAAAAAAAAAACACAGCACCTTTAAAAGGGGCACGACTGGTGCGGCAGGCAGGAAAGTAGAGTGGAGTGGATTGGCAGGAGTGGAGCGCGTTTCAGCTGTCTGAGGAGACCAAAGCGAGGGAAATTGGCAGCTGCACACAAAAGCGTGGAGATTTTTGGGGCGGATCACTGATCAGCTTCAGATGAGTAGTTTCATGAGAGACACTTGTCAGTGCGGAGCGCAAAAGTAGCAGCAGCGATGAGGGTCTCATTACTGCACGGGGAGGGGAGAGAGGAGTGGGGGGCCTTCAGGGCACCAAATAAAGTGATGCGATTCGTGAGGCGAATTCCTTCCTCATCGCTTCTGCTCCACAGTTCTGGCGGGGTCACATTTTTTTACCCTGAGAGGCAAACATACCTATCCCTCACCAATGCATGCTGGGAAGAATATCAGAACACAAACAACCATGTGAAAGACAAGCTAGAGCCGGACACTCTCTGAGGTACCAATAAAAAGGGGGACAAGTCTTTCACGCAAGACGTCCTCCTGGCTGGCGTTAAAGACAAGCAGCCCTTCCTTATTAATAACCTCCTCTTTATTTGCTGCGCCGGGTGCCTTTGATAACTCACAGTTTTGCATATTCTCTTTAAAAGCCACCCAGGTTAAGTACCTTGCTCTAGGCTACGGCAGCGGCCCTCTGTCTGGGATTTGAACGAGCTCATTTCCACTTAAGTTCAGTTATTTTCAAAAAAGGGCCACTTCCTTCGCCACCAGGCCAGCCTGGCACACAGACACCACCGGGATATCAGAGACTGTGCAATGACAGAAGGCCTACTTCGAGTTTTAGACACCAGGTTCCCCCTGTCTCTTTTTCACCTGTGTAGGCCAGCGGCGCGAGTTTAATGCATGCCAGTGTGTTGTCGCGGCTCATTTTTTAAACAGCATAGAGGTGTGCGTTACGGTGCAGCAGAGCACAGAGAGACAAAGGGAAGACGACAGCGGGCCTCAGACAGAGCGATGATCCACCCAGCCAGAGAAGCCCTGCGCGATCAAGCGCGGAGTAATTGAGGAGATTTACTTGGCAAGCGAGCCCTGCGTAAGGGATGCTGGGCCAACCCCCACCTCCCACCCCCCTTCACGCGAAACGCGCCACCCTCCGACAGCGCCATACGCGCTGGCGCTTAAATCAAAACCCAAGGCGGAAAAAAATAGCCCGCACTCCAGAGAGGGAAGTTCCCCCACGTGTCAGGGCAGGAAAAAAAAAGTTATCCGTCTCACCGCCAACCTTGGCCAGTCTGATTTCCGCAAGTTTTTCACCTGTGTTTTTTTCCCACTGCACGCATGATCAATTTTTCACCCCCCCTCCCCCGCGCTTATATCTGGTGTAATGTCTGCACTGACTGGGAGCCAGGCCTTCCTTTGCCCCTCCCCTTCCCCCCTCCACCTTCCACCTGAGGAAATTAATTAGACTGTAATTTGGAGCCGCCTGCCCAGGGGACGGGCTCTCCTGCACGGTTCATGAGGTTGAGATTTTGGCTAAATTACCCACGCGGGACCAAGGTCCTCTCGTATCCTCTCCTCTCCTCTCCAGCCCCCTGCTGGATGCGGTGGATTGATTAGCGCGACATTTGGTGTCGGTAATCAAACAGCACGTCAGCTGACTCAGAACAGCCAGGGCCACGGCAGCATTCCGGAACCCCACGATGCCACAGCTACAGGAGAACCCTGGCCCTCTGTTCTGCCTATTTCTGTAGCCTTTGGCTGTTGGCCTGTATTCCGAGCCTGCTGATTCGCTGACTCATTCTGACACAGTCACATGACCTTGTCAGTGCCGGATGAACTGATATCTCAACTCCATACTCACTTACAGGAGTCTTTTTTTTTCTCTCAGGGACATAGGAGTTCCCATTCCCAACAGCAATGAATGAAAAAGAGCAGAAAAGATCGATAGGAGAGACATGGATCCGCTCCAAACACTCTGGTGTTGATTATCTCACTCACAGCACCCCATTGGTAAGTTTTCCCCAAGACCACATCTTCCTGCCTTGCTATCCAATCATATGTCCTGGCTGGCCACAAACGCGCAAAACCAGCTCAGACACTAACTGCCGTGCAGAAAAAGTGCGTCAGCTTCCTTTAGACCGAGTAATAACGAGAAGGGCAGAGAACGGCACTGTCCCCAGACCAGCTCTGTACCACACTGTATTAGCAATTCTCAGGAGATAAAGGAAACGGGCTCTGGTCCAGCTTATCTGGTTGCAGTAAATACATTTTTCTACATGTCAAAGATCACTAAACAACTGCAGTATAAATAAAAAGAAATGCCTGAGAGCCAAAAATACTGTGCAAAAAAAAAAACAAATCAGGTGGTTAAACGTTGACTTCCTGAGAAGGGAAAATGAGAGCATTTCCCAGTCCCCGAACCGAAATCCTGCAGTAAATAACTGAGTATTACTACAGATCAAATGCAACCTGTGCCAGCTTGGCACCGAGGCATTCCTCTTATGTCTTAATCCTATCTTTCCACCCGCGACAACAGTTAAAATCTGCTCATGTACCGGCGACCTTAAATCGAACCTTAATCTCCCAGGTCAAGAATTTTCAAATTGTGACAGAGGAGGCTGGCGGTTGAAGGGGTTCAGATCTAATCGCGTTATAGAAAACGCTGGCACTCTGATCTGGGAGGGAAAGAGGACGCAAGGAAGGGACGATACTTTGGTGGCAGTAGTGGGATCAGGGCTGCGGACTGGGATGGTTGTCTGTACGGACTTATGGGCGGGTAAGCGCAATGGGTGGCAGTGTAGCATAGCGGAAAGGAGCAGGGATCGTAACTGAAAGGTTGCCGGTTCGATTCCCCACTGGGACACCGCTGCTGTACTTGGGCAATGTACTTACCCCAGAATTCTCTCAGTAAATATGAAGCTGTATCAATGGACATGTAAAATGGTAATCTATGTATGTTGTTCTGGATAAGAGCATCTGTTAAATGACAATAATGCAATGTAAATGAAATGTAAGGGTCAGCACCAGGAGGATCTGAACATGTCCACTCCTTTTTTCTATTCCTACATATGATGTCCATGGTGGGGGCGGGGGCTGTAAACCCCATTTATGCAGCCAAATTTCACTGGAACAACTGAGGAGCACCATATTGCTCGAAGGGTCCAATCACAGGTCTGGGCTCACCCTGTTAAACGCCAACAGCATGCCCGGGGGGGAATTACACTACTGGTCCCGATCTCTTTATTCCCCTTTTAAATCAGACAAGGTGAATTTGGCTCTTCCCATGCTGTGTGTTCAGAGATCAAACACACAGGGAGCCAGTCTTGACTTCTGTGTCTGGCGTTAGTTCCATCTGAGTCATGCTAAGGCTCCTCGATCTTACCACAGTGCACTTCATCCTTTTAGATTCTCACCCAGTGTTTTTTTGTTCCCTTTCATGTGAGCAATGACCAAAGCTGTATGTTAGTATTGTGAAAACATTCTTGTGATGTTGTGTTACCGCTGTGCAAACGTTCAGTGTTGCGAAAGGTCTGCAGATGTCACCTGGATATACCATTTTACCATACTAGCAGCTGCATACACCCATCTAAATCAACACCTTTAGTGACATATCAGTAACAATGCATTGATTTTAATTACCATCATTCATAGATCTCCGGTGGTGGTAAAAGGGGGTCATCTCATCTGTCACCCGTGTGGGGCACCCTCCAGGGTGATGTGTGACAAACATCAAAGCCGAAGCCCATAGCGGCCAAGCAAACAGGCTTCATTTGACCTCCCCACAACAGGGGTGACACCAAGAGAACAGGCAGGGTTTGCTCATCTCTCCGCTCTGAGGCACCCTGCGATTCGCCAGGCACCCGGGAGCTGCTCGGATGACGTCAGCGGAGTAGCACCTATCCTCCAATGAGCGCCCGCTCCGCTGCAAAGCACTGTGGGACTGTAAAACAGCCGTTGGCTGGATGGGAGTGTGTCAGAGGACTGCAGTCATCTCTCCTCCACCCTCAGGCAGGAATGCAGAGCTCACCTCAGTGGGATGAGCCTCATATACAGTTAACGGATCCGGATTGCATAAAAGGAGGAAAAAAGCAGGTGAAAAATCACACGTTAACAGCAATGTGCTTCAATATCATTTTCACAATTTTGCTGCAGGGGGCTCGAGTGACACAGATTAGGACATATACATCACATTTTACGACAGGTCCTTCTTGTATCTCTCCATGCTCTGACTCTAATTTGAGCTCTTAGAGACTGATTCTCTTCTCTTTTTTTTTTTTCAACAGAAAGCGCTTCTGGAAATGAAATTATTCACAGCAGAAATTTCACACCTTATCCTTGGAATAACACCTCTAATCAGTCAGGGTTTTTTTATACCTCAGTACTAACTCCTAACGTGCGCGCACTACTCAGACCTTGTGACTGTCTCTGCTCGCCTCTATTAGGATAAGAAGCATACAGAACATAATCATTACTGTACTCTTCACTTTAAATAAAATCAATTTGAGGGAGTCGTCCCAAAAAGCAGATTCGACAGATCAAAAGACTTGTTTTTCAGCTATTTTTCCAAGAGTTACATCAGTCCTTAGAAGCACGCTTGGTATTTCTGTACACATCCAGACACTGCTCTGTAATAAAGCAGTGCTTCTTCTCTCAGAACAGTGCAGTGACTGGCATATCAGGCAACAAGTTACAACAGGGGCGGCCCCAGATGTTTTCTTTTGCTGGTGTAATGGGGTTGCTTGACTTTTCAGCGAGGGTGCTCTGAAATTTAGGGATTACCATGAATGTGCCGGTCGCCACAGTTTAATATCTACTGCAACACCCCCAACACACGTACACACACGCGCGCACACACACGCGCACATACGCAGTACCCGCTCCGCGACAGTTACAGTGCCGTTCTGTGTTAAACACAAGGCTGAATCAGACCACCTGTGTTGGCTTTATGTTTTTTAGTCTAAAAATAATCGTTTTTTTTAATCAATGTACTTATTTATTTTTCAAATTATAAATTATAGTATTCACACATTAAAAATTAAAAATTCTAAATAAACGACAGAAATTTCTTGGGGGTGCTAGGTGGGTGCTATGGCTATCCTAGGGGTAGCTACAGCACCCCCAAGCCCCTCCCTGGCGCCGCCCATGAGTTACAATAACTTCTAATTGTCTGTTTTACCTGGCAGCAAGTAGCATCAGCAGGCCTGTTTGCTGAATGTATACAAGTAACCGGGGCAGCAGTGTGGTGCTTTGAAATGGAGTTAAACGGCTCCCAGTGCAGGAACTGCTGGGAAAACAAGTACTACTGAGATAACCAGCTAGTTAAGACAGCTGATGAATACACACTGTGTAAATATAATAGACAACATCCTGCTGGTGAACCAGCTAGCTAGTTAGCTAAATCATAACAAAATAATAGTGGCACTTACAAGCAAAGCTAGCCTGCCAGATCATGACAAATAGCTAACAATCGTCTGTTGCTACCTGTGGTTATCCTGACTACTCCGGCACCAGGCACAGGTAATCATAAGCTTAGTTTGCAAGGCTGCATCTGTTGCTACCACATGCAAGGCAAGCCTGCAGTAGTTTCAGTTTACAGAGGGGCACAATGCCAGGATGAGCTAAAACAAAGGAGGAACTCAGCTATCTGCAGCACAGCTAGTAAGTTTCATTCAGTGCTATATTTAAAGTTAATGGAGTAATGGTAGTGAATGGGGAGTAATGGGTAATGGGAACTATGTCTCCAGTAATTACACTGACAAGGGGGAATGGGGGGGATATCATGTTACACCATGGGGGTGGGTCATGATCTTTTTTAAAATCGGAGTCATCCTTGAACCAATCTTCTCTCACAAACAACCATCGTACAGTCACTAGGCAATTTAATTCTGTGACAGTCAAGGACATTCAAATGCCTCTTTACCTGCAGGAGGTCACCTTGTTCCATCAAAAGGCCTGATGGTACTTAGAGGTGGGGCAGCAACACAGTTAGAGGCCCTCCTATGCTTCAGTAGGACCTCTGGTGTCCACATGGTCACAGGAGGTTCGTGCACAATTCATTTTTCATAATGGCATGGAATAATATAATGTCACATCTGTTGCTGAGCAACAGACCCAGAGTTCTTTGCGCACAGGAGTAGTGACAGAAACAGAGCACGTAGTCCATGCTTCCTGAGTTTGCCCAAGAACAATGTTCTGTGTGACCACCTCAGTTCGGTGTGGATATCTCCATTCTGTGTGAATACCACCCCCGCCACACACACACACACACACACACACACACTCCGAGTTTGCCCAAGAACAATGTTCTATGTGAGCACCTCTGTTGTGTGTGAATACTGCCCCTGCCACACACACACTCACACACACACACGCACACACGCTCCGAGTTTGCCCAAGAACAATGCTCTATGTGAGCACCTCTGTTCTGTGTGAATACTGCCCCTGCCACACACACACACACACACACACACACACACACACACACACACACACACTCCTTAGCTGGTGCATAATTTATGATTTCGCCATGGCTGTCATACGAAGAAAAAAAAAGAAAGAAGAGAAAGAATCGCCTTCTGCCCACTCTTTGATGTGATTTCCCTGATTAATTACCCTCACATTTAGCGGCCTCCCTCAGGAACAATGCTGCAGAACGGATACAGCATCCAGCCACAACAGCAGAAATTTTGCCTTCTTTTTCACTCCAGCATGAGCCAAACGGCCATCAGGTTTACCATGACAAGCCTACACGGCAAGACATTATGTGTCAAAACAGCCTTTGCTGTTAACGCAAACCTTTCATTAACAAAAAGACCAGGCAATGGGAAAACAGAGCATAATTTAGGAAATAATAACAATGAGTTATTTTAATTATAAACGCACAAGCTCATGACTGAGTTCCTGGAAACAAGTATGATGTAATTTAACCATTCCCAAGTACAATTATTCAATAACATGGGAAGATAATATTTAATCCGTCTGTTTATGATCTTAGAAATATGTACTGCTACTTTAAGATGAGGTAATTGCAACACACACTTTTTTGCTGGGACTGACTTTTTTACTGATAATGTAAAGCTTAATAATGAAATAATAAACTGTAAATGTAAAAATTTAATTTAATAATGTCACACTGAATTTTACATCATAATTACAAATCCAAACACATAAGACCTCAAATGTAAATTTGTGAACGTGTTTCTGTGTGTGTGTGTGTGTGTGTGTGTGTGTGTGTGAGAGAGAGAGAGACAGAGAGAGAGAAAGACAGTTACGTGGGCAAGATTAGCAACCAATCTAATTGAATTTGATAAAGAAGAGAACATGACAGAGTGCATTTCACTGAAACAGTATAAAGTAAATGCAAGCTGAAAGTCAAGCAATGATGTTTTGCCAACAGAGGAGGAAAAACACCCATAGTGACAGCAGATGGGTCAATTGGATGTCATCAAACTATGCTTTATCTAAAACGGAGAGAGGTCGGAACACATTATGGTTATATGGTAAGTCCCCGGCTTCTCCCTGTCCTTCTCTCTCTGTGCTTTCTCTCTTTCTCTCTCTCTCTCTCTCTCTCTCTCTCTCTCTCTCACACACACACACACACACACACACACACACACACACACACACACACACACACAGAGCAAGAGAAGGAGAGAGAGAGGGATAGAACGAATGAGAGAGAGGGAGAGAAAGAGAGAGAAAGGGAGGGAGGGAGAAAGAGAGAGAGCGAGGGAGAAGGCATGGCCTCCAAGGAATCACATCTGAACACTGCCCAGTGAAAAAAAAGAAAGATTACAGTGAAAAAAAACTTTAAAAAAGCGATGAGTCATGATACCCCTGGCTTTGGAATGAAACATGAAAGCAGCGCTGCTCTGGACTCCCCTCACAGCGCAGCCAGAGTGTCGAGTTTTCAAACGGACTTTAATCTTTTCGGACTCGCACAGGCCCGCAGTAACAATGTCCAAAACTAAACTGTCAAAACTGGGATTTAAGGGAGAGGCTTTCCAGCAGTCAGCTTACAAGAGCAGGGTACGGCATGGCCTAATTTCGGGGACAGATTGAGGGTATTTCAGCCAGCTCTGAGAACCCATTCACAGCTCTCTTATCAACTTCCAGGACCCATTTTATGAAGGTGTACTGGTAAGGGTGCATCATGGGAAATGTAGTATTTGGATCACACCACCTGTCAGTCTGAATGTCACAGCTGGTGGGCTTTGTCGGCATTCATTTGACCCTCCCTAGGTGTTGGCATCCTTCAGCCTGAAACTCAGAGTGCATAACTGGATCCTTCATTAACAAGAGGTCTGAATTTTCAGCTAATGGGTAACTACAAATTGGTCCTTAGGCCAGGCAGTGCTTTTGTGTATACATGTGCTGACTTGCTTTCTGGAAAACTGCCTTCCAAACATAACAGAACCTTGGGCCAAGACGCAACATAAGCATAATGCATTCAGTCTTTAGCATTGCCCAACGCATTTCGGCGAGTGAAAAGAAACAGAATGATGTGGTTCCTACAGCAACATACAGTGTCAAGCCCTGGAAGCCACAGTGTCCTTCAGTGACATTAGCGGTGTGGCTAGCTGTGCCAGACATCGCTCTGAGGACAAATTAGCCGCAGCCGGGCTCAGAGGATGGCCGTATCAACGCCACGCAAAGGTCTGGGTGGATGATCCTAAGTTTTGGCCCTGCATGCAGAGCGCCGATATCTGTGGCAACTACCAAAGCCAGAGTCCTGCAGAGACAGCCAGCCACACTGCCTCAGAGGAGCTCCCAGCTTGCTTCATATCTCACTCCTTCATAGCCCCTCTGTCTGCTGTATGCTGAACAATAGCAACACCAAAACAGTGATACAAATATGAACATATGATAACAACAACAATGCTAATGCTATCATTAGGGCGGCAGTGTAGCGTAGTGGTAAGGAGCAGGCCTCCTAACCGAAAGGTTTCTGGTTCGATTCCCTGCTGGGGCACTGCTGTTGTACCCTTGGGCATGGTACTTAACCCACAATTGCCTTAGTAAATATCCACTGGTATAAATGGGTACCACGTACCTTTAAATTGTAAGCTATGTAAGTCGCTCTGGATAAGAGGGTCTGCTAAACGCCGGTAATGTAATGTAATGTAATATTAACAGTACTAACAATAATTGTTAGTACTATCAATGTGTAGCCTTCACCTGGGTGATACCTGCCAGCCATTTTGCACCAGAACGGTCCTTACACCACCTGAGGTGGAGAAGGACGCACACATTCTGCCAGTTTACCTGGATTTTAGCTGTGTGAGATGGGGGAGCCCCCTTCTGTCTGTGATGCGGCGAGTAAGATGGATAGAATACGATGTGTAGGATCGGCCTGTTGGACAGACTCACCTGGAGTAGGTGGTGATCCCACAGAAAATGCCATATGAATCACGCATGACTCACTATCAACTGATACAGCAGGCACTTCCCTAGCACGCAAGCTACTAAGAAAGGAGAGCTCAGAGGTGCCGAGAATAGCCGGCTCCCGTGCATTTTTAACAGACTGTGGAGAGAGCAAGCTTTCGAGCAAAAAAAGCTACTTTTAAACAAATGAAATTGATCAGAATAGTCCAGCTAATATTGGCTAGTTTTCTGAAAGCACATTTTTGAGCAGACGCAAGCTGTACTGCGGCAGTATGAAAAGACTGCCAACTGAACAGTTATATCTGAACGCAGGAGAGGAATCAAGGTAGCATACGCTAACATTTTTAAGACTGCCGATATGCATATAACAGCTGGTACAAATATATTAACTTGGGATAGATTTATTAAATTTGTTATGCTGGATATTTACTCAGATATCACACAGATTTGTACATACAGAGCCTCTGACAAAAAGCCTGCAGCACAGCAAGTCTCGTATCTCCTGGCTCTAGTAATGACCTATATCGGTGAGGTTCAGCCTGGGAAGACAGTAAGTGCTGGTCCATGATCAGTTTGTTGATTGCCCCCCTTATGGTTAAGGTCAGGTCTGGGGGTGGGTAAACTGATCCTGGACCTCAGCTTCCAGGCACTTTATCCAAAGGGCTTAAGTTTTCAGTTTCAGTTTAAGTTAAAACTGAGTTTCCACACAGCCTGAAGCCACGCTGACAGGCTCTCTCAATTGACCCTGAATCTGTGAGATAGTTATAAAATGATCATTCTTGGCCTTATGTTTTTTGACACCAGCTGTTGCGCATCCTGACGGGACTTCTTGAAAAGCTGCGTCCACCTATATAGTACAAGTGTAGTTTTACGATGTTATAATTTTGTAAGGGGTTGTCTTTTTTTTTTTTTTTACCCCTTAAAAGTTGTATGGAGCCATTCATTAAAAATAATTGCAGTCTTTCATCCAGTAAAACTTTACAAGGCAAGACTTTGCATGACCTGCATAACTTGAGCTGTTGAACGGTTTCACTTATTTCACAAGTATAATTAAACCTAGGAGACCAGGCCAGACCTTTTGTGTGCGGAAAATTCGATCCACTGACACCAGAATACCTTATATAATCAGTGTGTGAGGCAAGCCGATTTTACACGGGTTAAACAAGAGAATCACCAAAGTTTCATTAAAGTTCTGCCACTGTGCATAGCTTCTGTATTGTTTCTGATGAAGATTACACAAGTATTTGTTCACTTAGCAGTCAGTCAGTAATCCAGGGTGACTCATAGCATACATTTTACATTTAATCAAATGCATTGTTCATTTACAGACCTCTTGTTATAGCCCTCTTATGTCTAGCAGTTGCTGGTAGTGTCTGTGTTCCTGCGTTGCCATTTAAGAATGTTCATAACGAGCCAGCCAATCAGAACGCTTACTATCTCATCAATTGCAGAGACAGAACTTTCAACATGATGCACATAGATCTGAAATTCTGGCTGCAACAAATGGAATATCTGTGGTTGTGTATTTACTGAAGGTCATTTGTCTCCATTTTTATTTTTAATGGTTTAAAAACCATGAATGCAAAGTCTAGTGCTTTTCTCAGCCTGTACTGATTTAGCCTGTACTGATTATTGGATGTGCATGTGAAGGAGAAGCCAGCACTGTCACAGTGCATATGATTTCCTTTTTCTCTTTGCACAAAATTTAAATATCAATTTTCTTTCTTTTTTAAGGACCCAGAATTTGTTCACAGCACGATGACTATCTCCATGAAAAAAAAAAGAGTTTGCATCTTTAAAAATGACACACAGAATCTGTACTTTTCAACTTTATAGTTTTCAAGTTTTTTTATTTTTATCTGAGTACTTTGAGCTAGAAATAAGCCCCTCCAATAAACTTCCAAGGACACTTTTGGAGAAGCACGTGCATTAAGCTCTGTCACAAGAAAACCGAGAGGAGAGGAGATTGGAAGCAGCCGAAAACTTCCTTTGAATCTGCAGATAAACAGTCTTATTATGGATGCTCGCTGTTATTTTAGGAGCCAGGATGGCTGAAATTAACACAGCCAAATTAAGTGCATGAATTTTATATGAAACTATTCAGTTTTCAGTAGAAAAGGTTAATAATGTGTAGCCATAGCTGGCCAGTTATCTGTACCCGCTCATGCAGTTAGCTGGCTAGGCTGCCGTAATTACACAGTGCCCATTGCTACATTTGTGATTCAGACTTTGACAGTTCAGCCCCAAAGTCTAATATTAATCTAAAAATAGGCCACAGTTTAACAGCAAACTGCACATCAGACTTAAAAAGTCTTAATTGCATAATACAGAAAATGCACACGGGACTGCTCTGATTCATTTGCATTTTGCATCATGAATAAATGAACGGATCGCTGTTCCAACCACAATGCCTCAACAGCCTGGAAATTGCCAAAGTCCCAGCTTTGGAGCCACTATGTGATTAGCACTTGACACCTTCTGGTTACAAGCCTAGACATATGATGCCTTCTGCACACTGCTGACCACTATCTACATAGCACAGAGCAACACAGTGATACACATCACAACTGTCCTTACAATGGGGCACCTGCCAGTTGTCTAATTATCATTAAAGTGACTATATGAGGCTTTACTACAATACGTGTGTGACACTCACCTGTGACAAACATGGACAAAGAGGATTGTGTAGCATGTTGGCCGCATCTTCAATGTTGCATAAAGGTCAACGCACAACACTGATGAGCTATATAAGTTAGCGACTGACTTCAACTGACGGGCAGCCAGTCAGGCTCCGCCTCCAATCCGTCCACCAATGAACATCCACATGGTCACACGGGCGCTCAGTAACCAACTCAATGGACCCCTTAGCCGTCACCTCTTTTCACCTGAAGAAAAAATATATCCACCAGTTCCAGAACCTTCCAGAGGACAAGATTCCATTCCATTCAGAACACCCCAGCCTGCTACTCAACATCCTACTGGAGTTGCCGAACTTCCTGTGAACCAACCCATCTCTTATTTAGTTTGTCACCTTCAAAAGACAAACCGCTATGAACAACACTGTTTGAGCAGTCTGAATTCCCCCTCAGTCCAATGCATATTCTATTCATGTCTCATTGACTGCCTCTCATTAATTTAGCTTTCTGCCTCTCTGGTCACCCACATGATCTTTGCACTAAAAGGCCATGAATCTTCCACATTTCTTATGGTTCCTCATTCTGAACTGCCTATTGCACATTGTTAATATTCAATGATATGTTTTGATACTTCATACGTGAAATTGCACTAAAATTAAATTAATATTGCAGATTTCCTAGATTTGCTTATTAATTTTAAACCCGTGCCTCATCTGTTAAAGTCTACCTGTAAATAATTCTGTGCTATGACAATGACAATGTAAAATTAAGGACTACCATAATGATAGTTAAGTAAGAGAAATCCTTTTAATAGAGGAGATAAATTAAAAAGTGATTTTTGCCTAACACTGATACTATTTGCCGAACATTCTGTTTACTGCCATTCAAAAACCTCTTGAATGTGCTATTAATAAACAGAAAAGATCAGCTGAACAGATGAATGAAGTTAATTGCACTGAAGATCCGCTCAGAACTATAGAGAGGTACAGGAATGCTGGCCAGTGAATTACAGGCTATAAAACTGTCTGGAATTGCACAGAATGAAAGCAAAAATATTTCATTTGCGCAAGGTATTCCACTTAGAATATTCATATGGCCCATACACAGAGATGAAAACCTGCTACTAAGCCAACAGCTCAGATGAGAGGCTTCAAGTATTACCCAGCATCCTCTACACATGGTCAGTCTTTCTGGCCATAACATAGACACCTCCTTACCTACAGAAAGGGTAGCTGCACCTACAGATAGTTTTTTTTTTTTTCTGGCCTGACTACAGCACTGGTGGTAACCCTGCTCTAAACTGAAATAACGCATACACAGAGTCCAAGCAATCAAAAGCAGCGGGTGTCTGACCTGCCAAAGCCACGCACACTAGCTGTTTGCCAGTACATTAAGAGAGGCAGGTAAGAAAACAAACATCTCTCAGCTTAGCACACGCGTGTCAGGTGTGAGCGGAGGCTGAAGGAGGCGGGCCGGACTGACTGGCTGAGCAGGAGCAGCTAAGGACTCGGCGTTTTTCGGCATCAGAGACGGCCGGGTCTGTATGGGAAGGGCACCTGCAGTGAGCTATCTGCAGACAGAATCAATCAGAGCGGCTTTACTTCAGCGTCTGCTGCCGGAGCAGGGAGAGAGGCAGGAGGGGACTCCGCTCTAACAGCTCTCCGGCATTGCACCATACCTTATTAACTCCCACTCTTCAGGATCACACTGATTGATTTAGTTTCTTACCTCAAAACCGGGGGAATCTGCAGCAAATGCAGGGTTACAGGAAGTTACAGTGAACGACATAAGCAAATTTGATTATTCGTGGCAACGTTTGATGTAAATGGCGTGATTACTCTTCTGCAAGCCACACAAACGTAGCACACAATCTGGAATACCAGTGTTTATTCACAGGGACACTGTGCTGAGGAAGGTCTCATGATTTTGATGAATCCTTAATTTTGACCCACTGTGGTAGGCACTCTCCTCCTCATAACACCAGCCAACACACACAAACAAGCTACACTCACGCACACACACACACATGGACACACAGGCACACACAATACAACCCACCAATAGTGAAAAACTCATGTGAACTGGCACACGTGGTACATTAATAAACCTGCTGACTCCTTGCTGCTTTGCTTACAGTAGTGTGTGATCAAATTTCAGCCCCCTTTCATCACTGCTTATCTATCAGAGAAAGCGCTGCTGGGTGTTTCTTAACTTATTAATGAGGGACACGAGGAAAACTTCAATTAAGAACAGAACCGGTTCTGCTCCAGCAGACACTGAGAACAAGAAAGTGTAGCGCCACCTCCTTCAAACAGTGTGGCCATCCCATTTTAATGGCAAGGACATGCTAGCACTGGAATACATAAGCAAGACTCTGCGATGGATGATGTATTAGAACAGGTCTGTTGCAGCATATATTGCACACACCCACTCCATTTTACCACAAACAGCCTTTGCAGGGAGAAAATCAGTAAATATCTAAAGTTAAGCAGAGATGAAACCCTGACCAAACAGGATCACACCATGTGGTACAGCAGGCCTGCTGGCTGATGGGCACAGAAACACCAGCTTTGATGCGTAAATTTCATACGTAAAAGACTGTCAGGCACTAAGCTTTTACTGCACTGTGATTTTACTTGGACAGCACAGCTTAATGCCTATTTACTGTAATTCTGGCTCCTCTATACTGTTTTTTTGTATTGTTGTTATTGCTGCTCCTGTGGTAAGCAATTAAAGTTTCATCCCATATTTTCTTTGTAATGAGGGTACCTTGTGTCACTTGTGATAGGGGTATCAGCAAAATAATAAGTCACTTTTGCTACACATTTGCGGTATACACAGTATCCTTTGGAAACAAACACTGAGCTGTGCAAATGATCATTATCCATGAAGACATGGTTAAACCCTTTAAACATGACATTAAACATGACTTTTCGATTGTATATTTACATACTGTAGCATATGGGTGTTTCCACAGTGACTTACACGGCTTACAGTTTTTTGTAAATGATCCATGGATATTTACGGAAACAATTCAGGAAAATCGCCTGTCTCAGGGGTACAATGGCAGAGCCCCATTTGGGAATCAAACCTGCGACCACTGGGCTAGAGTGTAGAGAAAGGTCACAGGTGACCCAGGTGTCTGTAGAGTGAGGATGAACAGATACAGTAAACAATATGAAAAATATGAATATAACTGAGCATAATCTTGATTCATCTACTCAACGCCACACTGCCAGTGCTTTAAATAGTTTTTTACTGCTGAGTTTGTGTACGCCAAACAGGTTATTCTGAGGCATCTGCATGTACAAAAACAAACTGCAATCTGTAACTTCCAATTATCTCCAGAGAAATGCAGTGTTCTGTGTGGCGTTTAACTGATTACCAGTGTTTCACTGAAAAAAAAAAGGAGAAGAGAGAGGCCGCTTCAGACGGCGAGGGTGTCAGGGTGACAGACTGTGTGCGTTTACGGGCGAACATGTGTACCTCCTCCGCTGAGCGCGGTTCAGACCGCCGGGAAGCGAGCGCAGACCCTCTGATATGCGCACATCACAGAGCCGGGGCGGTCAGGGCCGGGCAGAGAGAGCGCCGGCACAGAGGGGCTGCTCCCAGCACAGCCAAAAGCACAAACACCCCCCAGACACACAGCCGTCAGGCTCACAGACACCAGCGCCTGTTGCTAGGAGAGCTAAAACAGCAACAAGTGCTGTCTCCCACACACAGCTGCACACACACAGACACATGCACACACACACACACACAAACACACAGATGCACACAAACACACGCACACACACACGCACGCGCACACACACATACACAGATGAAAGACACAATCTCTCTCTCTCTCTCTCTCTCTCTCTCTCTCTCTCTCACACACACACACACACACACACACACACACTCACAGCCCACATTGCCTGTGAGTCGGACAAGATGAGAAAATTCAGCAAATTGACTGAGCGGGCAAGAGGAGATCAGGTGGAAGTAGAGAAAAAGAGAGCAACGGCAAGTGATAGAGAGAGATAGAATGGAAGAGTGAGAAAAAGGGGGAGAGAGATAGAGAAAGACAGAGCCAGAGAGAGATAGGGAGCAGATAACAGATAGAGAGCGGAGACAGAGAGATAGAGCAGGAGAGAGTGAGACAGGGAGAGAGAGAAAGAGAGAGAAAGTCTCACCGAGGCCCTTAGACCCGCATCAGACCGGCCCAACATCTGCCATGGTGACCGAGGGGCGGAGCCAAGGGCTGCCTGAATCCACAGTGCACCCCTGCCTGCTGTGCATAAATCTACATCAACAAAAAATATCTAAAAATCCGCTTTGATATACGATCAAGGCTACGTGGGCATATCAGGCTCCTTGACAAGATGACACGAACGCACATGAAATAAACCATGTGAGCCAATATAATCCATTAGTCTTTTGTTTATATCATCTCATGCATTCATTATACAATATGCAAACGCAACTTTGCTTAAAGCAACACAAAAAGGCCAACATTTTGTATTCTTTCAGTGTAGCATATTTATTTTTACCCTTACAAGGAAAAATACTTCTCTGATGTTGAAGTCTATTTTCTTCTTTTTTTTTTTTTTTTTTGCGCTGAGTAGCACAGCGGTTAACTAACGTGGGAGGACGACGCCATTATCATGCTGTCGGTGATGGTGATGTTTTTTTTCCCCCAACCCTCTTACAAATTTTAATTTGTGCATACATGGCCCCCCGAGCGCGGGTGCGGGACCCGGGTTTGTTGGGGGTAATTGGATCACGCGTGGGCTTGTCGGAGTGCGAACACCGCGGGGGGGTCGGGGGAGGGTCACGGTGCTGACGGTTGCCGCGATGCCCTGTGGAACGCCGTCGCTCACCGCGGTGTGTGCCGGTGTTCCTCCGCGGCCGGGTCTCGCGAGCTGGCAGCTGGCGGCCAGGTTAAGAGTGCCGCCGGCAGCGGGGGGGAGGGGGGGTGACAGACAGGAGCAGGTGGAGAGGTGTCCCCTGGGGGACGGTGCTACACATACTAATGCGAGAGAGAGAGAGAGAGGGGGGGGGGCGATGCCACCAGCGCAGGAGAGCTACATGCGCCTTACACTGAGCCGCCGCCACTGGGGACACCGTCCGTGAATGGGGTCACAGCTCCACTCCCCAGCAGAAACCCCCCCCCCTCCAGAACACCGCCCTGGTCTTCTACAGCTGCACTGTAATGCAGCTGAGATCGTTACCAGCCGAATGTGTTGCCTCATTAGAAAAATTCCCAGCCTATGCTGCACATGATGTTTACAAAGCACACTCTGTGAGGTAGTACAACCCAAGGAAAGGGCTTTGTTAAGCCGCTGACTCAGAGCTGTGAGCTCCTTCTCTCCCCTGTTTGCTATACTCTTTCCCTGGGGTTCAACCACAAGGTCTGAAGGTAAGGGTGACTTCCCGGACATTTTCAGAACGCCGCCCAAAGTGTCCTTTAATGCAGTCAGACCAGCTGCATTGCATTTCAGTTTCAGTTTCAGTCATTTTTCTCTTCCACTCTTATTATTCATTTTGTCTTTCCTCTGTTCCCTCCTCCCCTCACCTCACTCATTCTCAATCAGACTCAATCCTGACAAACTGAATAATATCCCTCATAACATCAGCCATCAAATATCTGTCAGAGATCTGACGCGGATCATAAAGAGGGCTGACAGACCGTGGGCCCAATCCAAGACGGCCCTAATCCTCGCCACCGAATGGGGTTGGACACCCGCGATACTGCTCAGAGCAGCTGGACAGAATTCATAACCCATTCTGCCTGCTGATGGCAGCAGGAAGGAGACTCCTTTACACAGCCTATGAGGTGGGCGTATATGGACACAAAGCCTGCCGGGAACACGAGGAGATCAAGACCGCCGAATAGGAGAACACCCGATGACAACATCGCCTCGACTGGCCATCAGATGGTTGGGGTTCACCAACAAACTGTGATTCAACACATTTCCGCTATGAAGCATGGGAAATGGGGCAGAACCCGTGCATACTGTTGCCATGTAAACAGTCATCTCCGTAATGTCTTTTAGTAACGATACTACAATGACCGTTAAGCCCAGAGCCCTAGAAACACACTGATTCACCATATGTTAGAAAACCATCTTACAGCCTGAGACAGAAACTGCTCATTTACATTACATTTACATGCGTTTTGCAGATGCTCTCAACCAGATCGACTTCCACTGCAAAAGGACATCAGCGCATCCATTCAATTTAAACGAGCAACAGTGCCAGACCAGGCTCACAACACTCCCAGACCAGTGAGTGTGAGCATAACACTATTCAAGCCCTACCACAAGTTAACTTGTGCACTCTGACAAAAGCCAAGTGTAGTACGATACAACAGTTCCTAGAATACAAATTCATAATACATCATAATACTACACATAAAGTTAATATTGAATGCAAGAAGTAGCAGATATTAGGGAGTGGGGATAGAAGTGGAATGTATATATATCGCCAATTAGCTGCTGTTTTGTCATAAACGCCAAAAGCTGAATTCCCAGGAAAAAAAGGAGGGCCTGCAAGTCTTCTGGTTGGTTAATCAACTCGACTGTGGAACGTGACACAAACCACACCCAAACACAGGCCCTCCACAGCGCCACGGCACCTGAGAACACCTGGGAGAGCGTTCCACCAGCGAGGGTCTCGGCTAAACACCGCCGTTTTTAGCGGTTAGCTTACTGAGCCGCGTCTCACACCGCGCTGTGCATTTGTTTGCACGCGCTGCAAAAGCCTCACTGGTAAAATATGGGCCGATAATTAAAAGCTGCTTGCTGTGATGTTTTCAAAGCGCATTTTCTCCGGATTTCATCATTAGGAGGAAAGTTGAACTGGCTGAATAAGCACTCCAGAGGTAAACAGGACAAAAATGTTGTTTTTTTTTCTCTCTATGAGCATAGCAAAGTGTGGCACAGTGGTTAAGGAGCAGGGTTCATAACCCAAACAGTTGTTGGTCGGATTCCCAGGTGGGCCAGTGCTGTTGTACCCTCAAGCAAGGCACTTAACCTGAATTGCCACTAAATGGCTTGCCTATGAATGGATAACACACACAAATTTTAAGCTATGCAAGCTATGTAAGCTTTTTAACAGCGTTTGCTACGCCAAAAAAAATGTATGAAGTGATTCATTAGTGGCAATGTGTTAAAACTAATGTGCCAGTGATATGGCTACAGCACAACGTGATGCTACTGATCAATAAGTCATAAAGTATAAATATGTATGCGGAATCCCATGGTCTAGCATGTACAGAGAGTTTCCCCTGTATGACTGCTGCTCCTCCATTTTTGAGATCAAAAATTGTTTGCAGTCCCTAAGGGCAGGTAGACATATTCTCCAGATTTTTCAGCTTGTCAAAGACAACAGCAAAAAAGAGGTTACATTCACAATCCCATGACCGCAACGTCTCACACTCAACTTCTTTTAATCTTTACATTCAGCCTCGTCTGTCCAGATTTTTCTGCCACCACAACCGAAGGCAGGAAGCACTGCACAAAACAGGAAGTGTGTCGCGTTACACTCCTGCCAGAAGCAAAGTCCCGCTTTATCTGTGGGCCAACAGGCAGAGGGGATGATAAAGACATCCACACTGATCCAGCCTCCAGTCCCTGGGGCTTTAACCAATCACACACGCTTAAAGTGTCAGCATTGGCATTTTCCCACAAACCCCAGCATTGGCTGCT
The DNA here is from genome assembly GCA_019176425.1 of Megalops atlanticus. NCBI lineage: Eukaryota > Metazoa > Chordata > Actinopteri > Elopiformes > Megalopidae > Megalops > Megalops atlanticus. The sequence continues at coordinate 3,254,999 of CM032894.1, forward strand.
TCCTACCGCTGCATGTCGTGTCTCTAATGGCCAAACCGCTATGTCATTTAAACGACTTCTATGAAACACCACACGGTGTTCGCAGCCTTCTTTTTTAAAATTAGAAGCTCGGTGGAGCCACGAACCAAGACACCAAACATGATTTCATTCGTTGGACTTTCAAAATCTGTCGAATGCCCCTGCTGAATCCTTACAACAACCTCTGAAAGGTCTGACGGCCCCCGAATATAGATTTCTGTGCAGTGAGCCAGGCATGCATTTAGAATGGGGGGATGGTTTTTTTTAAGGACGCTCTTTAAAGAGCATACCTCTAAGATGATTCCTTAAAAAACCTCTAAGATGATTCTTCTTTGGTTAAAAAAAAAGGCAAGCACCACTTGCACGGCTGAAGACATAATGCATATTTAATTGCAGCGGAGTCCGCTAAAGTCTAGCTGGTGCAGATGAAAGTGCAAACACAGCTCAGTGACATGTATACCCACGCTTCACTTACATTATGCATATGCTCGGCAGACACCCGGTTTCAGAGAGACTTGCTCTGATTAAATATTCATTTCCAGCGGGGCGTTTACTGAGACGGCCGCGATTGAGCCGACCAATCAGGGGCAAAGCAGGAGAGCCACACCGAGGGTCCCAGCCTATAAGCTTTCAACCCGCTGTCCGCTATACCTCTCTGATTTAGGCCTTTCCTCTGGCCTGCTGTCCGCTATACCTCTCTGATTTAGGCCTTTCCTCTGGCCTGCTGTCCGCTACACCTCTCTGATTTAGGCCTTTCCTCTGGCCTGCTGTCCGCTACACCTCTCTGATTTAGGCCTTTCCTCTGCCCTGCTGTCCGCCATACCTCTCTGATTTAGGCCTTTCCTCTGGCCCGCTGTCCGCTACACCTCTCTGATTTAGGCCTTTCCTCTGGCCTGCTGTCCGCTACACCTCTCTGATTTAGGCCCTTTTCTTGTGGCCTGATGTCCACTACACTTCTCTGATTTATACCATTTACATTTATTCATTTGGCAGACGCTTTTATCCAAAGCGACGTACAAAAGTGCAAATAGTGGGCAAACAACAGGCACAAGAGCAAGATGTGTACAGGTCATACAATGCAAATAGTGCTGAAGCTGAGCACAAGGTCAGTGACGCGAGCCAACTAATCTGAACTAGGATTGCATCTCAAATACAATTACAGGAGAAATAGAGTACCGCTATACCACCTAGGTAAGTGAGCAACAAGTACAAGACAGGAGTCAGATTCTCAACGTCAAAGTTACAAGGTCAAAGAGGCAGAGGTATCAGTCCAGGTAGAGTCTGAAGAGGTGTGTCTTCAGCGCACGTCTGAAGGGTTGGATTGAAGGAGTTGTTCTCAGGGGGGTGGGGAGTTCATTCCACCACTGGGGGGCGATGATGGAAAAGCGTCGTTGTGAGGAGCGTGGGCCTTTCGTTCTGTTGGTGGGTGGAGCGAGGCGCCCGGATGTAGCAGAGCGAAGTTGACGAGCGGGTGCGTAGGGTAGGATGAGGTCCTGGAGGTAGGTCGGGGCAGTCTTTCTTGCAGCAGAAAAGGTGAGAGTGTTTGAATGACAAACACTTTCCAAATGACAAGAATAGACCACACCCAGCTAGCCATTGATAGTTGTCCAGAAATAACTGTGCAGAAAGTGAGCCACAACACACAGCTTTCTAACTGACTAAAAATTAGGTACACTTCGCGACACGGAATCTGTTGATGACTAGAGACGTATCTGCACATCTGAACAGTAATCATTCCTTTCTGTTGAGTTTATCCTTGAATATACCCTCTACCCACAGCAAGAGAGAGACTGCTCATTGGTAACATCTCAAGACAGCCATGTTTCATACCGAGCATCTTCAGAGCGATGCATTAACCTGCATGCATGTACGCACATGATGGAGAATACTAGCTGGAGGCCACTATTGAACATAATGTCTGTTCACATGTAAGTGCTGAGGTATGTGTTTGCACTCACATCTTGCATTACGTGCAGCCAAAATGGTAGACATCTAGAGGCACAGATGATACCCCTGAGATTTAAATGGCTGCACTTCATACACCTCTTTTCCTTTTAACGCTGGTGACAGTGAAATGGAAGGAGCTTATGTGGTGATTACACTCCCAGCATCAGCTGGATATTACCTTACAGTAAAAGAGCCCTTCTGCATCAGCACAGACCACATGCCGTCCAGATGCAATTCTCAAGGGGGAGTCCACTGTAATGGATTTCGAAAAGGAGACTGAGGAGAGGAGGAAAAAAAAATAGGAAACCTCCCCTGTTCTGGAGTTCACAAATTGGGGTAACAAACAAAAAAAACAACCATTACCTCTGAACGCAAAAGAAACAGGAAGCCATTGTGCTGCCGACTTTGTCGAATCAACTAAGCTTTTAATCACGGTTTATAAATAATGAGTGAGTTTCTCTAACGGCACGGCTATCAGTTATATTATACACATATCGATTCTGTGCGGGATTTACTGCAGAAAGGGGACTGGCTGAGCACTGAGGCTCCACCATAAAGAACAGCTGTCAGAGGGAAACACTGTATTAAAACCCCAGATTCAGAGCCACGGAGGAGCACGCAGGACTGCCCTTCAGTTTCAATGTTCAGTTCAAGTGTTAAGCCCCAGTGTTCAGAGCCAGCGTTTAGAGCCAGTGTTCAGCTCCAGTGTTCATCCCCAGTGTTCATCCCCAGTGTTCAGAGCCAGTGTTCAGCTCCAGTGTTCAGAGCCAGCGTTCAGAGCCAGTGTTCAGCTCCAGTGTTCATCCCCAGTGTTCAGAGCCAGCGTTCAGAGCCAGCGTTCAGCTCCAGTGTTCATCCCCAGTGTTCAGCTCCAGTGTTCAGCTCCAGTGTTCAGCCCCAGTGTTCAGAGCCAGTGTTCAGCTCAAGTGTTCAGCCCCAGTGTTCAGCTCCAGTGTTCAGAGCCAGTGTTCAGAGCCAGTGTTCAGCTCCAGTGTTCAGCCCCAGTGTTCAGTCCCAGTGTTCAGCCCCAGTGTTCAGTGCTAACCCCACAACTGCTGCATAACTGCAGGGTGTTTATACTTCAGCAAAACATCGCAGTCTCAGGAGTGTGCTGATGTTTTCAAAATGCCCAGATATCTGTTACCATTTGATGTATTTACTATAAACCAGGGCATGCATACGTACAGATACAGAACATACTGTATATAGAACAAGCAGAGTCCTCTGCTCAACTAGAGGGTATGTACAAAATGCGTCTCTGAAGAGTACACGGGAGCATGGCTGTGCAGTGCTAATCTCCAGCGGGTAAACATCAGCCTCGCGTGCAGCGAGCGTCGCGGAAAGCTCTGAACGGCGACGGTTTTGTTGATCATCAGCATTCTGCGAGGCCTGATATCAGCACTGCTGATGCAAACGGGGAGCAACGTCGTGCCGGGAAAACAAGGCTCCGCTTCCGCATTGGGGGGTGCGGGGGGGTGGGGGGCAGCGGAGACACGCGGCGATACGCAGAGGTGCGCCGCTTCCACGGCTCACTCCCACCGCTACGCACTCTGTCCTTAAATATCACCACGCTGTTTAACGTTAGCGCGTTAGCATGCCTACGCGGTGCTGCCAGTCTTCGGGGCGTCAGATCGCGGTTGAAAAGGAAGTGGGGCGCAGGGGAGGGGGGGTGGGTGGGGGAGGGCGGGGGACACTCCACACATCCCTGCAAACAGGGATATCTGTGAACGCTATACGGTATTAACGCTAAAGGCTCGTACGCAGAGGAGATTACATGGCGGATTTGCGCCCGACACAAAAGAAACCACACTTTCATCATAAAAGCAACGCTGTATTAATGGAATGAAGGGGTGATTAATACGCGCACGCTCTGTATGGGGTAAAGCTGAGAGGGTGTGTAATGTGTACGATGAGTGTAAAATAGATGTGAGGGTGTGTGTGGGCTGGCCCTGCGGCCTGGGAACGGCGAGAGCTGCCTGGTGAGAGTGTTCGCGGTGGTGAATCACCGGGCAGCGCACGGTGAGGGTCTCCACAACACAATTCCACTGCATTACATTACTGTCATTATTCCAGAGCGACTTACAAACAGTATTCTGCAATTTCATCCATTTATACAGCTGGCTATCTGTATAACTGCGGGGTAGGTACCTTGCCCAAGGGTACAACTGCAGTGTCCTAGTGGGGAATCAAACCAGCAACCTTTTGGTTATGAGCCCTGCTCCTTACCACTACGCCATGCTGCTGTCCCAAGTCCAAAAAGTAACACCTGCTTGACTTTTGGAAGACATTTCAATTACGCTGACTTTGGACCATACTCTCGGCTCTCTTGGACCATTCCGGTACTGGAACTTGGGCAAAGGATCACCAGCAATGTCCCTCAGTGGATTTGAACTGGCAACCCTCCGGTGGTCAGGTTTTCCCCCTTGCTTCTTCACTGCATCCCACAAGCACAACTAGTGATAATTTTCTTCAAATTCAATATGAACATTTAGCAGAAGAGTACATCTGAATGTTTGGCAGATTTTTTTGGCATTTTAATACACATAAATATTACTTTTATTTATGTGTTTTTTTCCCACAGATATGTCTCTCCATACATGATTGCATTTGGCTACTAATTGAAATAGCTTTTTAAGTTTAAGTATTTTTATCAAGGAACACGCATCAAGGAAGTGAACCTACAGGCTTCTGGTTACTGCCATGCTGCTGTCGCATATGGAACCTTGCATGCATTTCTGATTCTGGAACACAGCGAGCTGAAGGTTCAGCAGGCTGTGGGGATGCAAGTGGTCTCTGTGGTAAGACTGTCCTGGCTCCGCCCCCCCCCGGGGTGCAGAGGGTGTCACGTTGCCTGCGTACAGCTGTTAGCCCCCTTCTGGATGTGCGCTCATCAGGGGAGCCGGGAGAGCTGGGAAGCTCCATTAATTCAAACGGCAAAACTAGCCTCCCCGCGGCGTGCCACCGACCCAGCTACCGTTACAGCCGTGTACAGAACGGACATTTTTCCCGTCTCATCAAACGGCTTGTATCTAAAATCAAAAGCAGCCAGCCGCCGCACACGAGACGCAGAGGAGACAAACAGACCAGCCCGAAACACAGAATCCCCCGGAGAAATGCACATATTCTCCAGCAAAATCCACACATAACGCTGAGCAAATAGTCTAGTCTACCACTGGCATTAATAGGTCCATGTGGGCAAATACAGCTGCCTAAATTACCACGACCCTCTGCGTTTTGAAGGGCTTGGTAGGCGCGAAAGTTGTCGACTGGCTTGCGAGCACTGAACCTAAAGCAGACATCTGGTCTCCAAGCAGGGGGAGAAACCAACGCCGGAAAAAACCCTGGAGAAACAAACTATTTCCAACCCCAGCGCTCACTAATGTTCAGGCAGCACTACCAAAGCGAGGTTTATTTGACCCATTTAAATCTAAACGCCTCTCTTAAATCTCAAAGCTCACCGCTATTTTTCTCTCCGTGGCGCGGGTTTGTATAAGGAGGCCCCCGGACCGTACCCACAATCCCTCAGCGTCTCCATCTGCAGGCCGAACGCACCACAACCCTCCTCTTCACCGAGCCGAAGAATTACCCCCCGATAAATCACTGCTAAGCAGAACACGAAATAAAGTTTTGGCTAATCAGACGCAGCCCCGCACGGCGGGTAACGCAGCCGGGGTAACGGGCTCGGTACCGCCTCTCGGTTAAAGATTGATGCAGCTTGCTTTATGGAATTCACAAAGACGGCTGCGATGACTGTCTGATTCAGATCAGAACGGGGAAGGCTTAACAATCCACAGCCGCTCAGATTAAACGCCGGTATTGATCACCTGTTTTGATCCTATAATTCTCACTTCTTGGAATTGCTTTAGAATAGGCACACAACTTTATTTTGTCCTGTAAAATAAGATCGCCACCTCAAACTCATTACAGTTTACTCTCTTGTTACCGGTTTATCTCTGACTGTTCTGGTAGTAAGACTTTATGAGACAGAATCTGTTCTCTGTGTCCAAAAATCCAATTCCAATTTCACCGGATGACAAAAAACGCAGAGCAATTATATTCATGCCTTAGAATAACTGCCATAAAACACATTAATGCGGCATAAATGGAATTTCACAGGACTAAAACACTCACATATGTTCGCATAGCTTTTTACGTTATGTGCTGACAGGGGTATGGGATTTGAACCCACACCCAACTGATCTTAAACGCATCCTCCCCTCCGGCTGACCTGCTTTCCGTTTTTAAACATGGTCATGTCCCACGAGGGTCCTACTAACACATTAAGGGATGTTCTCCTGTCTCTGCTTCTTCTGGAGCTACCTTTGCACATGCGTTCAGTATAGCTAAACCATAACATTCCCTAGATTTAACAAACCCGATCAGAGTGCTTCCAGTTCAGGTATCCATCCCCTCATCAGAGTGAACCTGAAACGGACTGGGCCTTAGGCTCGTGTTACAGAAGAGGACTCTTCTGTGAGAGGTGGGTGAGAGGCGACCAAAGGGGTTTCACTTGCTACGAAAAAGGGCGGAGCCTCCTGTGGTAGCCAATGAGGGAGCAGAGCTTGAATTCCGTCATCACCATGACTGCATGTTCTCTGGCCTTCACCGTCACTGAAAACCCTGCGGCCTTAACTCCGCCATCGATTACCGCATGCACAAGCTCCCACGGTATGGTTTAGAAAGCTGCTAACATGGTGCTGTCCTCCTCAGCCGACGCCTGTGGTCATCACAACCACATCATCTTGCATCCCTCAATCCCATTCAGCAGGCCTAATACCTGTGTATTTACCCTGAACGTACAGGCTCTACAGCGTACACACTCATTGTGCTTGTTACAAAAGCTGCGAACAGGCTTCACAGTCGCAGGCAGTATGTAACTATTTCTATATATAAAAGGTAGTTATTACATTGCATTACATTTGCTTAGGAGATGCTTTCACCCAGAGAGACTTACATAGATTACAGATTTTTACACAATCCATTTAGACAGCTTGATATTTACCAAGCCAATCCAAAGAGCACATATGGAGATTAAGATGGCTGGTGACTACTTTGGAACAAACATAGCATTTATCTCGATAAGAGACAGTTAGCAAGCCTGATCTTTCCTGTGGTGACTGTCAGGGCCAGAAGCACTGGTACCACTTATCAGCGAGGAAAGTGTAAATATTCAGTGACTTTTTATCATTTCTTTGCAGTTTATCTTCCCTTCGATAAGCAGAATCACTTTTACTCTTGACCGAATAGCTCACACTGGCAGGATCTTACAGAGACAGAGAGGGAGTGACCATCTCAGGTCTTCTTCAGTTCTTCTACGGTTTGCTGCCCATTGAACTCCCACATCACAGGACGTAGCAGCATTAATAATGGTATTGATTCATTTCCCCCTTACTTACTTAATGACTTCAGCTGTTGATGCAATTATTAATGCGCATCTCGTAAAGATATGAATAACACCCCGCCTAATTGGATCGAGAACCTGACCCTTGACCCCTGACACGCCATGCGTGTCCTGGTAAACCTGGAATTTAGCAAGTCATTAACATGCCTGAAGACTCTATTAGGACGGCTGATTACGCCGTGCATCAAAGTGACAGATGCACAGCGAGTGTGGCAGTGTTGTAGCCCGCAGGCTCCAGCAGCCAATTAAAGGCTTGAGAGAGACAGAGAGAGAGGCCCACAGCTAGCGGACCATGGCAGGTCCCGCAGCTCTGACAGCCAGGGATCTACACCACGCCTGCCTGCATTTCAGTAGAGCTGAGAGAGATCTACACCACGCCTGCCTGCATTTCAGTAGAGCTGAGAGAGATCTACACCAGGCCTGCCTGCATTTCAGTAGAGCTGAGAGAGATCTACACCACTCCTGCCTGCATTTCAGTAGCACTAAAATACTCTTTCATGTAACTCAAATGAAAAAAAACACTAAACACTATTTTTCCATCTGTTGCCATTATCTTACCTGGACCTGGATGTCCAGTGCTACAATAAACAGCAATGCCTTTCTTCCTCATTACGAGAGCAAACCGTGAAGAGTTTTCTTATCAATACAAGAGCAACTAGAGAGCAATGCATTTCCTCATCAACGTGACAGTAGACAGTGAAGCATTTCCCTATCATTACAAGAGTAGACAGTGAGGCATGTTCTTATCGATACGAGGGTGAACAAAGAGTTACATTGTCTGGATGGCCCGTCCCACCCACTATGCCTACAATACTAGCCAATCCACATACTGTTATGATCAGCTGATTAGCACCAGATGTTGCGCAGAGTGATGCCCTAAAGTACAGCCAGAGCTCGCCCAGCCCCAAGGCATTGTGGGAGAGGGCAACAGTCGGAGCTGGAGATGACTCTGGCGATCTGACGGCCATCCCGGCCCATATCCCATGTTTCCCTGGGGCTGGCCCTCGGCTCAGGACCGGCTGCAGCGGCCCAGCCAGCAGAGGGGAGCCAAAATCTGTCCTAAAAAAAAAAAAGATTCATATTTATACCACAGAGGCAGAAGCGAGGACCAGGCGGGGGGGGCGCACTCATCACACGCCTTCTGCTCCCTCCTAAAAGCGGTTAATGTGTGCTCCCACGCCGCAGCTCCTCTCCGACAGACCGCTGCGGCCCCCATTTGACACCTCGGCACACCGTGAGGCCCCCCCGGCGTCTCAGACAGGCCCGTTACAGAGCCCTGCCGGGCCGACGGAGCGGCGCCGCGGCCGGAGTCTGCGGAATCGCCGGGGCGGCAGATATTAACAGCACAGCGGCTCCCTGGGCCTATTGGTCTCTCTGTAAATGACTCGGCAGCAAGCATCTACTGCTGCCTGTCACACACACACCCACACGGGCACACACACACACACACACACACACACACACACACACACACACACACACACACACACACGGGCGCACACACACACACACACACACACACACACACACACACACACACACACACACACAGTCTTTCATTACATGTTCAGGAAGGATGAAGCAGCTGCAGTCAAGACTTCCCTTTTGGGGAGTGTACTGCCATCCACAAAGGAAGCCCTTCCATTTCTGCACGGACCCCCAGACCACCAGACCCCCCCCCAGAAGAGCAGTGAGAGGGGTGGATATGTGATTTCCATGGTGGATTAGCGCCTGCAGATAAAACACACAGCAGAACGTGCTCTCTCGACGGCTTTTATAACGCCGCTGAAAAAAAAAAAACATGCCCTCTGAATATTAAACCGTTTGAAAAAGGGATCCTTCGGGTCCTGCAAACGATGGAGCTGACGCTACCTACCAGCACACGCTTCTGTGGCTTCCAGAGGGAGCGGAGCTCATTGTCTCTGTGTGTCTAAATCGCTTTCTGTGATGATATGTGTTGCCTACAGAACCCTGTCCCTTTATGCAGCCGGTTTGAGGTGCGCAGCCACGGATTCTGAACCACCTCTAAGGTTTCTGCCAAAACCATTTTCTCCTCTCAACAATAAATAAATAAACAAACAAATAATCTGAAAGAAACCATAATAGAATTGGCTGTGAAATCCCAAATTGTACAGAAGCCAACAGAAACCTTCAAAACGTTTTTTTTTTTTTAATGAATATTTTCGAAACCTACAGAGGGGAATATTTGAATAATTATGTAAATCCACATCCAAACCAATTTAAAAATAAGCATCAATTGTACACTTTTTTTAAAAGTCAGAATCAGCGCTTAAAGCTTTGGTCTTCTCTGAACTCACTCCTGGCTTTAAGGGAGAGATAAAATTTCATGGAAGTTAGCGACTGTTGCCAAGGAGGTTCTTGGGTTCCTTTCAGTAAGAAGAAGAAAAACAAACATTCTCAATCACTGCAGGTTTGAGTGAAAGAGACGGATGACACAGACTGTATCTGTGTATGGCATCTGTTGTGTGGGACAGCGTATACTTCGTGTGCTACTGACTCAGGTCTCTTCCTCATACCTCATCATGATTTTTAATCACAGCTGTTGTTGTTTTGGTACTGTTGTTTGGTACTGTTGTGGTCACTTTGACATTGTGTGCAAGCACTACGAGAGACACTGGAACTAGGGTCAAATTCCCAGCATGTGTAGAAGCATGCTTGGCCAATAAAGTCTGATTCTGATTCTCTAATGATAGTAACTTTATTTGTATACAACAGCAGCATCTTTCATGCAAGGTGCTCAAAGTGCTTTATAAAGGGCAGAAAAACCTTATTCACCCTGGAAGCTGAATTGGAGGAATCACACTTATGCATTCAGTGTTGCTCAGTTTTAAAGTAAAGAGCAGTCATGTCTCTTCTGTCTTATTGAACTGCGCAGAAGGCTGAGGTTCAGGGACACAGCTAATATAATGACAAATGATACAATTAGCCAAGAACCTCAACATCTGCTGTCAGGGAACTGACATTAAGCGGGCATTTTATACCTGCTATTATATTGTGCTTTAGGGCCTATGTTGTTACATTGTAATTACACATGTAATTACTGTGTAACGGATGCCACCATAACTAGTCTAATTGCATTCAGCATTGTAGGTTGGATTAGAAGCACAGGTGGGATCTGGCCTACAGCTAGAGACATTTTTATTATTTAAACCACAAATTATGAAACATGGAATTTCATGGCATGCACACAGAACTGACAACAAAGGCGCATTAATCAATGCAAAACAAGAATATTATTTATGAATGAGGACAAAAAACTCCTTCCTTCCACAACACGCCGGCATTGCAACACGACTTACCTTTACGAGGATAAATACCTGCGCTGTGCATATGAATAGGTGCGCTGAAAGGCCCTGACGTGGTCGTAAATCCTACACGGCACACTCAGATCCGAACAGGAAAACAATGGAATTAGGGTTATTGATAAGGGGGGGGAAGTGCTTGTGCAGCAGGACCATCACTTTCACATCTTAATAATCACCTGAGACGCTGAGAGCCGCGGATTCACCGCCGAGAGCACGCCGGCGGGTCCCGGCACGATCCGAGCCGTCCGATCGAAACGAGGGACAGGTACACTGCCTGCGCGTTTCAGAGGCGTCTGCTCTGGTGTTCATCTGTCTCCATCTCGGTGTGGCGCAAACGCGCGGGATCGCTTTGGGATGAACAGAGCCCCCCCACGGTTAGCATGGGTAGAGGAACCTGTGACGAGCTCCTTGTTGAGAGTGTAACGGGTACTTAAAGCCAATGCGTGGCACCTTTGCGGAGATGCCTTTTGTTGTTGTTGTTGTCATGTTTTTATAGAACTGAATCAATCGCAGCCTAACCAACGGAGGGGTGAGCAAGTAAACACGGGTTCAATGATTTGCCATCATTAAGCGCTGGATTGTCCAAGAGAACATGGGCAGCAAAACTGAGAAAAACACGATGGAGCAACGTAGCCACGTAGGAGCTCTGCACTGCAGTGTGTGGAGTACGGTGACCCTTGTGCCAATAATGGTGTCCAGAGACACAACTTGTCCTTTTACTGAAAGACTTCTCTCTCTTACTGTCACACTACGTTTCTGCATTTGCCGTGTACAGGGTTTCAAGATTGTCTAAAAACTTAGCAGCCCACATTCTTGACCCAGACCCACTTGAGTCTATAGCAGGACACACCTCAGTCTGAACTGAGCCGACATACAGCACAGATCCAGCTTACAAAGGCACATTTTACTTTCCATATAGACTTGCTCAACATACATGTGTTGCACAGTATCATTTTATGGAGCCAGATGTATACAGAAGCCATTTCAGTTCCAGTCCCTTGCTCAGGGCACAACTGCTTTGTCCCTCACAGGATTCAAACCAGCAGGCCTCCAGTTACAAGTCCATTTCCCTCTGCCTCGCAGCTGTGGCACTTGAATTAGACCCACGCGGGGACAGAAGTGGACGTTTAGATGGTAAACACAATCACAGCTGAGAACGGAAACTTCAAACCGAGTTTGCTTCACAAACAAGAAGGGGTGAGAGGCTGAGTGGAAATCGCCAGTGTTTTTCAAAGTCACAGCAAAGACAAAGATTTCAAAAGCGGATTAAATAAATGGATGCTGACTCACACTGATTGAAGGGCAAAGAAGTGGTACAGTCACATGACAGGAAAGCTACCTCCCTTTTGTTTGAAGTGTCTGCTTTTCGACAATGGGACCGTGAGGCCCAATGAAACATGAAATGGGTGGAGCCATCATTTGCTATCAATAAGATGCAGATTTGAACCTATCAGTATTAAGGAGAGTATGGTTTTTCAATTGGTCCATAATGTATGAGACAGTGATTGACAGCATGTGGTAACTCCACCCATGATGGGGTTTCACTAACAATATAAACCAGAAGAAAAAATAAAATATTGGAATCATGGGGAGAAACTAATTCATGTGTCACGTCATATAAAATCTCAACACACTGTGTTTTAACGGGTCTTTACCCACTTCTTGGCCATCCTCAAAAAAGAGATTTATCATCAGCGCCTCTCTGAGTAAATCAAAACAAAATCAATTCCACTTCCCCTGACAAAAAGAACAGATGCACCCTGGGTAAAAACTGCACACTGAAGCGTAAGTACAGCGCACTGAGAACTATTTCTGTTTATACATTCGGAATACCCACCAGTAATAAACTGCATTTGCATGAGGATCTCCCCAAAGTCACAAATATCAGCTAACAGACCATTTAATTATTAAAAAGAAATCACATTAACCCATGGCACACAGGAGCCATTTTTCCACCTACACGCCCACACAGAGAAAGATTTTATAGGTCTTTAAGCACCGGCCTGTGCGTATGGCGCATCTGAATTTGAATGCCGCATATAAACGAAACGTTTGAGCATAAAGAGCTTACGGACCAGCATTCGTTCCGAAGGACATCAAACCCGTGCTTGCCCGGCTGGGCCGGCGCTGATGTCCACGAGTTTCGCTAAGAATATTTACGCGTCGCGCGGTTCCTGAGCTTTACCGCGCTCTCACATGCCAGAGGAGACGTGGCTCGCCGCTTTAATCAACGCTCTCCGCTCTGCGGGCCGGCAAGTTATCGCCAATGCGTGGAAACCCCCCCTGGCGTTTCTCAGACGGGGTCCGTGCCCCCCCGATCCTAAGCTCTCCTCCCAAAGCTCAAACCCTGCGCCTATCAGCAGCTATGAGGCTACAGAGGGAGGCACCCGAGCCAAGCTGGGCCCGTTCCACATGCCTGCAATGTTATCAGACCAGCCCTCTTGCATCAGTGGCCTGGGGGTCGCATTCAGCTGGAAATCCTCCTCACAGCCTGATTACGGCAGCGTCTCCCACGGTGGGGTGTATGATATGCTTGTGAGATGATGTGGCAGTGTGGTGGAATGCTCAGGAACTGGGTTTGGAACACGAAGACAGTTCAGGTGGAGTCGTACCTCCAAATCAGAATCAAAATCGCTCTAGGAAATATTCCAGTATGTGACAGTATGACAGAGTTATACTTTATAAAGCATAAAATCCATCCATTTGTGGATATTTAAAAGTATGCCATATTCCTCGCACTTGGATTTTGTGTTTTGTCATATTTACAGATATGCGGCATGTTATCTTCTAATTGAATAAACCTTGAAAAAAGCATAGAGGTTTTTGGTTATGTGACATAACGACTTCCAGGCTGGCCTGAAAAATAAACAGCTACCAAAAAACAGCAAAAGCACTTTTCATCCCCAATTTCTGGCTAGACGCTGTATCCTACAGAGTGAACTACGGGGAAGTCAGAGGGCCAAAAAGCCTCCTATCAGATCCATCCTCCTATTTTTTTCTTGGTGCTGAGCTTTCCAGCAAGCACAGCAAGGCAGAAAATTCCAGAAGATCCCGCCAGCCCAAGGCAGAATGAGTGAATCTGTGGTGCTGTTTCCTAGCGGTTTTCTCGTGGACAGGACAGCGCGGCTCCATGCTGAAGGAGGAGGAAGAGGAGGAGGAAGAGGAGGAGGCCTCGCTCGGTGGAGCGCAGGCTCCGCAGTGGCAGGATCTGTCCCCAAGTGTTTTCTGTCTTTTTCGGAGTTCAGCCGCTCCTCTATACAGGCCCACACCGCTCGCCCAAGCAGGACACTTTTAGCTCCTAATTTGAAGCTTCTGTTGCCATGGGTAACGCCACTCTCTCCTCTTCAATTCGCCCTGTCTAATTTCTATGGCAACCCACTTTTTTTTTTCCCCCACACTGCAGAGCGAGCGCATGACTTCTTTGCGGAGTTTAATGCATACATTACTCCCGGTGAGTCACTGCCTCCTACAGCCGCGCGGGCCAGCGCGGAGTTTCAAACCCCACGCGGAACGGGCCGCTGCACGACCCTCGCTGAGCTGAGCGCACCTCTGTCTCACACAGCCAGTCCTCACAGCGGGGAGGCTCATACCCACACTCTGAACAGCGCGTAATGCGGGGGTGTGTGTGCGTGCGTGTGTGTGTGTGTGTGTGTGTGTGTGTGTGTGTGTGTGTGTGTGTGTGTGTGTGTGTGTGTGTGTGTGCGCGTGTGTGTGAGAGAGAGAGAGACAGAGCGTGTGCATGTGAGAATGTGTGTGTGTGTGTGTGTGTGAGTGAGTGAAAGTATGCATGTGTGTTTATAAGTGTGTTTCTGTGTGTGTGTGTGTGTGTGTGTGTGTGTGTGTGTGTGTGTGTGTGTGTGTGAGTGAGAGAGAGAGAGAGAGAGAGAGAGAGAGAGAGAGAGTGCTTGTGAGAGTGTGTGTGTGTGTGTGAGAGAGAGAGAGAGAGTGTGCTTGTGAGAGTGTGTGTGTGTGTGTGTGTGTGAGAGAGCCAGTGACAGAGTGTGTGCATGTGAGAATGTGTGTGTGTGTGTGAGAGTGAGTGAAAGTATGCATGTGTGTTTATAAGTGTCTGTTTCTGTGTGTGTGTGTGTGTGTGTGTGTGTGTGTGTGTGAGAGAGAGAGAGAGAGAGAGTACTTGTGAGAGTGTGTGTGTGTGTGTGTGAGAGAGAGAGAGAGAGACAGAGTGTGTGCATGTGAGAGTGTGTGTGTGTATATATGTGTGTGTGTGTGTGTGAGAGAGAGAGACAGAGTGTGTGCATGTGAGTGTGTGTGTGTGTGTGTGTGTGTGTGTGTGTGTGTGTGTGTGTGAGAGAGAGAGAAAGAGAGAGAGAGAGACAGAGTGTGTGCATGTGAGAGTGTGTGTGTGTGTGTGTGTGTGTGTGTAAGATGGCGAGATACAACATGAGCAGTCACCCCTCGTGGCACAGCAAGTCCAGGCCCCATTAACAGTGTAATGTAAGAGGCTGGCTCTGAAAGTGCGGAGGCAAGCACTGAAACAGCAGAGTGCATTACGCAGGGATGTAAAGCCAATTTACATCCACATACACAACACAGCAGAGAACGCACACTAACCATGCAAAAGAGCAGTCCAATATGAAAAAGCCTTTTTAAAGATGGCACATAATGCAATATTTTCAGTACATCAAATGTACAGCATATACATAGTGTATTATCTGTGTGGGGTCTGCTGTAGATCATTCAACCAAAATTGCAACCAAGAATGCTATCTGTTCACTCTCTCCTTTCACAAGGTTTTTCAAAAGCTGTTAAGAAGAGGCAAGACATGAAATTTTGACTTTCAGCCCATTTTCGAAGAGGGAAAATTGGGGTAATCCATGGTAATCATAATCTTAATCATAATCATAATCATATCCATTAATGTAAGTACATTCACAATCTTAACAATATTCATTCATGTAAGTACAACTTTAATCGTAATCACAATGATATTCATTCATGCAGGTATAATCATGATCATAATCATAACATCAATTCATGTAAGCACAATTAGATACATTTTTGTAAAATGCTGCTATGGAGAGGCAAACCTGCACAAGTTAGGAATAAAAGTATGAGTAATAAATACACCAATTAATACATAAAAAGTGAAATTGATCAATAGGTTTTATTTACACAAAGGGCCCCTCCACCCACTCAAATGACCTTCATCAAGGCATCACTAGTGGGTGGAAAACCCACTGTATTTTAGCATTTCACACTGAAGTATGCCCATGGAATAAAGGTCTTTCTGAAATTTTACTTCCAACCCACAAGAAAGCCTTTTTGGATGAAGAAGCTTGACTTTTCTTGACATTGATATTTTTTTTACTCTTCTCACACAGTATTTTATTTATTCAACTTACAGCTTTGATTATTTATGTATGTATTAATTTAATCATATATTTCTTCACTGAATCATTGTCACATCTTAACATACACACGTTGTCACTGTAAGCCCCCAGTGGGGAGTAAGAATTCACTGATCCGTGGAAGTGGATTTTGACTGCATTTGCCTGAATAAAAATTAAATGAACTGAGATTAAATTAAGCCAAAAACAAGGAAAGAGGGCTATTCAGCTACTTTGCTAAAGATGCTTTTTGAATGCATTTCAAAAGGACGCCATGAAACTTGCCAATTGAGTTTGCAGTTGATATTACGTGTTATTTTGGATTTAAGGACTTGCGGAGACTTTAAGGGAAAGTTGTTGATGGGAAATGGTGATGAATTCACGTGAAATAACAGCGTCTGACACCGATTCACTTATTCAGCTGTGAGCCTGTGCCCTCAATAGATACTCAGTGCCAGGGAAATGAGGCCTCTATCATCCCCATAATAGGTGGAGCCACCATGTGCTGTCAATCACTTGAACCAATGAACCAGACTCAACTCTCCACAGCAACGTGCCACCGGCTGGTAACGTGCGACGGGTCCAGCCGTTCTGAGGTTCATGAAGCCTCTCTTCCACAACCACCAATCACTGAGATACGAAAATCACGAGACCCTGAGTATCTGTTCATTCAGGACTGCCAGCGCTCTGACGGCCGCTCTCTCCAGTGTGGAGAGAGAGCGTGCATGCCGGTTTGTTCTGGCGCTTCGTTCTGAGGCGGCTTCACGACGCGCAGACAGAGAGGGGTTTTTTTGGCGGGATCAGCGGCCGCGCTGAATGGCCAGGACTGAATCGCTGGCAGCTGCAGGAGAAGCGCTGTATCACGATTTCTCGGTTTCCTGCCATGCAGCTCCGCAGACGCTGAAAAACCCGCTCAGGAAGCAGTGTAATTAGCCTAGCGCTCCTTTCGGCCTGGAAAACGGCGCTGGTGCGTGTGTCAAAATCACTGGCCACGCGTGTCCTTTTGGTGCTGCATCAGCTGACATCCCCACAGAAAGGAAAACAAGCGCCTCCTTGAAGATCACACCAGACGATCTCTCCAGCCATTTTTGGGATCTGGGGTTGCAAGTTTTCTTGGGTTCCTTAAACCAAATCCACAAACGGCTTCTGCTCTTTCTAGTACATGCTTTCAATTTAAGCTTACGTTTTGCTTATTACCCAGCCACACAACTTACACACCAGGTTACGCACCAGATTACACACCTGGCTCAAGGGAACAGTGGGGTGCCTGTGAGCCAAACCGGCAGCCTTCACCTGTCCGCTGACCGGTCCCACGCTTTCCTGTCCCCCCAGGACTGAGTGTCAGCACTCCAGCCTGAGCTGCTGGTTTCTCCCTGTCTGTCAGTGTGGGTGTGTCTGTTTGTTTGTTTCTTGTGTGCATGTGCTTTTGTTTTGTTTTCAGCCATCGCCCCTCCTCCTGTCCTGCCTACCTGCCCTGCTGCCACGCCCACCACCTGAAGCCCATCCTGCGCACCTGTTCCCTGTTCTCTCATCACCAGCCCATGTATATATACCCTGCTGTTTCCTTTGTTCTTTGCCTGATCGTCTCAGCTTTGTTCCTGTGTCGTTCTCGCCGTTTGTCAGTTCTGATCTGTTTGGTTTTTCGACTCTGCCTGTTCCTGATTTTCCCTTTTTGCCTGCTGTTTGGATACCGTATTTCTCCTGTGGTCTTTTTGGTTACTGATTTTTGGACTGGTTTTTCACTACGATTTTGCCTGTGAGTTTGGACCTGTGATTAAAGGATCCTTTTACTGCCTTTTGTCTGCGCCTGGGTCCTTTCCCCCATCAACCCTGACATGGAGCCGGCTCCTCTCCCACCTCCATTCCCCTCAGAATGCATGCTTTGCGCCCCACTTCCCCTAACTGGCTCCTGCTCACTGTTGAAGGGGATGGGTGTTCAGGAACGGCAGTGTAGCACAGCGGTTAAGGAGCAGGACCAAAAGGTTGCTGGTTCGATTCCCCATGGAGGTACCACTGCTGTACTCGTGGGCGAAGTACTCAACCTGCAATCGCCTCAGTAAATATCCAAATAACCTGTGATAAATGTTAGTCGCTTTGGATAAGAACATCTGCTAAATGACAATAATGTAATGGAAATGTAATTTAATGAGAGCAAAAACAAGAGGAATCCTTGCTGTATTGGGAGGAGGGGGCAGTTGTCTGCAGGGACAGTCACAGGCAAGGCAGAAAGCTCTGTCTTTTTGTTTCCTTCCTTTGAGAATGGTGTAATAGGAAAGGAGTCTGGCCTCGATCAACTCTCACGCCATTGTTCTGCCGAGCTGAAAGGCGCTTCAGTGCCGCTGGTTGTTTCATTTCAGCCTTGGGACCGGTCAGCACTTCACTCAGAAAGTGTTTTTGTTCCTCAGCTTTTCTCATAAGCGATTTATTTTATTTTATTTTCACCTGTTTTTTTTTTCCTCTCATTGCAGTTTTGAGATGAGAATTTCCCTGGAGGCGGTGTTCCAGTGACACCGGGCTGGCAGGAGATCTGATGAGTCTCAGCTTTCTGTGGTGTCAAACACACCCTGGAAAGATCGCATTTTACCCCATCAAAAATACACAATGACAAAAATTCTGTTTCATAAGGACTGATATAAAACTAACAAAGACCTCCATAGCTGGCGAGACACTGAGACCTTATTTGAGAGTTATGAGCTATGAGAGGGTGCTGAGTGTCTGACCAATAGGGGAAGGGGAAGCTGAAGATCAGGCATATCATTGGCTAAATCCACTTTGTGATGGCTGCAATGGTGAAATACTGGCAATGGAGCTTAATGAAAATAATCTATTCAGATCTAAATTGTAATATGATGCAAGAGTATTTAGGCGCAAAGCATTATGGGAATGATGACTACATCCTGCTCAAATATCACGATGCTGGTGTAAGACATGTCCTTACTAAGAACTGTTCCTGTACTTCTAAACTCCATTGAGTCCGGTGATCCAATGAATGCCACCACATATTGAACCTCTTGGGCAAGCTACTTTTGTGATTGTATTTGAATAATTCAGACAGAGTTTGTGTTCTGACACCGAACCTCTCTGTCATTTTCATGCAGGAGGTGGGGCATACCTTGCATGAGGCCTTAATCCAGCATGCACATAGCGCCAGAGGTTGAAACAACATGCGCACCTAATGAAAAAAGGAAGATGAACATGGTCTTGCTTCATGATCAGAGCTCTCCCTGGTATTGTACACATCACCCTGTCTCCAGCAAACAGCCACATCCTACTTACACACTGTCAATTGAACCGAACACAGCTGAACCCCCGAAGCCTGGTATGCATGACAATGATGAGAGTATGGTTATAGCCACCCATTCCCATTTAATAAAAACCCTACCCTGAACACCACTGCTTCTGGGTGCTAATGAAACACAGACATTTGTTTGCTAAGTCTGAAATTCAACCTCACTGCAATGCGGTTTGTCCTCGACCTTTCATCAGAAAAACAAAGTCCTATTTTCTACTCTGATTTAACTTTTGAGGGAGTTTGAAGGATGCAGAACCTCATGAAAAGCTGTGTAATGAAAACAAAAAAACAAATCAAGTCTAATCCAAGTGCATGAAAAAGCACATTGCACTTTGATGCAGGAAATTTTAATGACATGTACAATAATTGAAAAAGCAAGCTGCTAAGTAAGGACAACCAAAATGCAGTACGGATACAGTTAAGCTCAGCTGTGCAGCTGCTGATCTGCACCACAGTTTTCACACCACGTCAGTTAATTTCAAGCAGGAAATAATGAGTGCCTCGGATGATACGCGCTGTATGTTGAAATATTTCATAATTGATTCCGGGAGAAATTCCTGGCGAGTCAGGCAGGTGGGGCGGCTCAGTGACCCAGCGTGTTAGACGTGCAGGTGGAGATTTTTTACCAGCGGGATAATTAGTCACCTGGCTCCTCTTATTCCCACAATGCACAGGGAGTCAAACTCAAGGCTCCCTGCTCTTCCCCCCCTTAATTAACGCTCATTAATATAGGTAGATCACAGCCTGGGTTTTCTACACCTGAGAGAAAGCCTGAAAACTCAGGAACCAATCACTGGAGTCCAGTCCAAGGCTGAACATGCACTGAATCAGCTCAGGTTAAGACCCTTCCCTCAGGGGTGCAACTGCAGTGCCACATCGGGGATTTGAACCGGCAACCATCTGGTTACAAGCCCTGTTTTCTAAAGACTACGCCACACACAGAGCACACCGGAGGCCCTGCTGTCTGCCTTGGCTGGTTGCGGAGGAGTTGGAGCCACATGAAAACAGCGGGAGAATCTCCCGTTTCCTGTGCCATTTCTGCAATCCTTCCCCCCAGAGCACACGCAGCCGTGGTGAATCAGCGGGGACAGAGTAAGAGACGGCTTGCTACGGCCAATAAACGTCCGAGGGACGGCCGCTCGAATTTACTCATTCACCCCCCCCCCCCGAGCGGGGAGAGGGAGGGGGAGGGGCAGTGTGGGAGGCTCATCATAGCAGGGTGGTGGGGGCCGTGTGCCATTTCCCGAGGGGTTCTCACATGTGAGTGTGTCCTTCTTCTTAAGCTGTTTAAGCTGTTCCAGAACACACTTCAGCACCAGCTTGAAAACAGCACACTTTCCCTGGACCCTCCTCTACGCACTGGCTCTCTCCTTACAGCCCAGTGAAATAACACTGACCACCATCAGCTTGTTAACATTTTTGAATAGAACAGAAATGACAGAAAAGTGAGAGACACAAAAAAAAACTGCCTAAACTGTGAGGTGAAAAAAGAAAGTGATTTGTTTTTTTCTTCTTTCCCCACTCGGTAGACGAATTATAATTCTGCAGCGAAAATGAGAGCGAAAGTATGCATAATTCAGTGAAAAGCCCTCACAAAAATCAATCTCTGATTTATTAAAATGATTGAGCACGCAATTCCAGATGCAAAGTGTCTCTCCCTAAATCCCTTCAAACCAAACGCAAGACATCTTTTCATTATCTACGCTCAGTGAACGGCTATTCAAAAAAAAAAAAAATCCTTTTTTTTCTTTCAGAACAAAAGGTGTCATTCCTCCCATTCTTCGGTTTCCTCGAACCCAGGCATCAGCGTGCGCTGAGAGCTGAAACGCGCCTGCGGATCAAAAATCAATTTGGGGCCATCAACCTCAGGCACAAAAGAGGCGCACGAGCGTGAGTCATGTGACCGAGGAGCCGATTTCGGCAGGGGGGGAGAAGGCGGGAGAATCACGAGGCAAAGAAACAACATCTTCAGAAAAGGAAAAAAAAGTCAAATAAAGTTGCATCTTCATCTGCACGGGACTGAAGTGGCATTCCATCGGGATTCCAAACAGCTGAAGGGGAGGTTCTATAAAGACGTCGCGATTCGCCATGGACCCCTGTGAAAAGCTGTCATTTCCAGCCGAGAACTTGATTGGAATTGCATTTGCCAGCACTCGAATTAAACTCGGAGAGCGTTTTGTTCGCATCTCCGAAAGCCGGCCACCCTCTTCACATCTCGAGAGCGGCCCCCTCTGCGTTTTTTTACCCCGGCAGAGGAGGCGCACTCTCCGAGACTCTCTTTTCCGCGGCGGCTAGCAGAGTGTAACGTGTTTAATTAGAAATTTCCAAAGGAATTTGATTGCTGACAGCAGTCTGAGAGGCAGTTTAGAGGCTCACTCGATTAATTTTGAAATCTACAACTGTTCCGCTCTCCGGCACAGTGCGAGGAAAAGCGCGCCGTGATGAGAAATTGATCCTGTGTGATAATGTTTACAGACGCACTGCGCTCTCCCTTTAATTAGCAGGCACAAAAGACGGACTACTAAACCCAGTTCGGTTGCCAGATTGGCACTTCACCCCCCTGTACGGTCAACAGAAGAACACCACCTGTCAAGATCCTCAATTAAACTATTACTGGGGAAATAAGGGCACGATATGGAGGGAACGGGGATGCAAATGCGGCTCTCTGTATTTTGCCGCGGGCTCTGTGGAGGTCAGCTGCAGAGTGGTGTCGGAGCTCTCCAATAGGGCACCTCCAATCACAGGCTGTTGCATGCATAGTTTTTCCCTCTCACCGAAGAAGAGAGCATTTCCAAACGCACTGAGTGTCTTCTGGCGAAGATGTAGCCACTGTATTTAATATTATTGTGCACACACAGCTGTTTTCACCGGCTTCGAGCTTTTATTCTTTTTATTCTTTTATTCTTCTTTTTCTAATTAATGTTTGAATGCACATATGGCTACTCTCTTCTTCTTTAAAAACGCCTTTTCCCCATTTTCAACCTGACTACAGTGCCAGTCAAAAGTTTGGACAGACTTTTCTTTCTTTATTTTTACCATGTTCCACATTTTAGACTAATAGTAAAGACATCAGAACTATGAATCAACACAACTGGGACCAAAAAAGTGTTATAACCAAAACAAAACTATCTTGTATTTTAGATTCTTCACAATAGCCAAAAAATATATATTTTTTAAAAATTAAAATTTTTCTGGAAAGAAATATATACACAGACAAATATAAATCGTGAAGTTGATGCCTTAAAAAATTCAAGCATTTAAGCATAAGTCTTTAGATCAAAATGTCTCTGAATGCATGTTTCCCATGTTTATCTTAATCAGGTGTGTCCAAACTTTTGACCGGTACTGTATGCTATTCCCAGTTTTGCATGTGAAGCTCACCTCAGTGCAATATGCACTGCATTCCCTCATGGAGTGCTGGAATGAAGCGTGCCAAACGCAGTCCTCCGGACGGCTGGCATGCGGCCAGCGTACTCCTCACACTACAAGTCCCACAGTGCACCACAGGAGAGTGAAGGAAGGAAGGAGTGAAGGAAGATGAAGGAAGGATGGGCACGGCTCTCCCCGACATCATCTGAGTGACTCATGGGCACCTGATGAGGAACGATGTGACTAACGGAGCCAATGAGGTTCTGCCGCTGGCACAGGCCAGACTGGAACCCGTGTCTGGGCTGTAAGTCTAAGCCCATGTTCTGAAAAAAAAAAAACCCATGCAAGAGGGTATGTTTTACATGACATTTTCTGCCATTTAGCAGACACTCATCTCCAGAGTGGCTTACATAGGTTACGTTTTTTTTCTTTTTTTTTTTTTTTTAACATGTTATCCATTTATACAGCTAGATATTTACTGAGGCAGTTCCAGGTTATGCATCTAGCCCAAGGGTGCAGCAGCAGTGCCCCAGCAGGGAATCAAACCAGCAACCTTTCAGTTACAAGCACTGCTCCTTACCACTGTGTAACCTTACATTTGTCAAATGACAAATGCTAATGGTGTCTGTCTGAGCACGTCTACAGTTTCTCGACATTCGCTGTTACTGTGTATATGAGGCCTGAGGGAGGGGGGTCGGGGTTAAGGACCTGTCCTGGTAGGAGCGCAGCACTGATGATGTTCACATGCGGTAGGGGGCGCAGAAACATTGGCTCCATCCCGGAGCCAGGCTGCTCCCTCCCTCTCTCTCCTGCCGCGTGGCACTCAAACTGGGACACCAGCCAGCCGCAGCACCGGGGCCCAGGTGGCACAGTGCATCAGGACAGGGTGGTCTGGGGGCGGGGGGAGGGAGAGGAGGGGGAGGAGGTGGGTTAGTATAGCGGTTAGGATAGGGCTGTTTGTGGAGTTTAGATAAGGTGGTCTAAGGGGGATTTGGGACAGGGTGGTCTAAGGGGGGAAGGTAGGTTAGGGCTGTTGTTGGGGTTAGGATGGGGTGGTCTAAGGGGAGTTTGGGATAGGATGGTCTAAGGGGGAGGGGGTTGGGATGGGGTGGATAAGGAGGGAGGGGGGTGGAGGAAGGTAGGATAGGGCTGTTTCTGAGGTTAGGATGGGGGTTAGGATAGGGGTGTTTCTGAGGTTAGGATGGGGGTTAGGATAGGGGTGTTTCTGAGGTTAGGATGGGGGCTAGGATAGGGGTGTTTCTGAGGTTAGGATGGGGGCTAGGATAGGGGTGTTTCTGAGGTTAGGATGGGGGCTAGGATAGGGCTGTTTCTGAGGTTAGGATGGGGGCTAGGATAGGGCTGTTTCTGAGGTTAGGATGGGGGCTAGGATAGGGGTGTTTCTGAAGTTAGGATGGGGGCTAGGATAGGGCTGTTTCTGAGGTTAGGATGGGGGCTAGGAAAGGGGTGATAGGACTTTTTCTGGAGTTTTGATAGGGTGGCCTAAATGAGGGTTAGGGCATGGACTGGGGTGAATTCAGACTAATATTCTCAATCACGTATGACAATGCGTGTATGTGGGCGCGTGTGTATATTCCCATGGAATTCCAGAGGAATATCCGGCATTTGAATGTTTCAGCTCTCCATTGTCTTCATATAGATAAGCACTGGGAGTCACACCATGTGCAGTAGCAGTAACAGATGATAAATTATACATGAGACATTCTAATCACCACAAAGAGTTGCTCTTCTGAGAGTTATTTCTGCAAAGCAGCATAATTCACATCTGTCCCACGGATGTACGCGTGTGAGCGTGTGTGTGTGTGTGAGCGTGTGTGTGTGTGTGTGTGTGTGTGTGTGCGTGCGTGTGTGTGTGTGTGAGAGAGAGAGAGTGTGTGTGTGGTTGGAGGGGTGTCCCTCACAGAGCCATTTAACAGCGGCCTCATTCCACCAGCAGGTCTTCCGCTGTTTTAATGGATGTCATTCCATTATAGATCACATCGGTTTCTTCAGCTCCGATCCATGAATCTATAAAACGATGTCAGATACATTATCACCCGCAACTGATACTGCACAGTGCGGGCAGCCAAGCGCAGAAAATCAAAATTACAAAAAAAAAAAAAAAAAGGGATGAGACACTGGCTCCGAAACAGGAGTAACGGGAGAATTATGGAGCAAGCGCTTAAACTCCAGTCATGGCTGACCGAGGCCGATTAAAGAGCGGGAGGAAATATTCTGTGGAAATAAGCAAGGCTTCGCCGGATCGCATTATGAGGGGGACCAAACCAGGGGTGGAGAAAACTCAGAAACAAAGGGGGCCCGTTTCAGCAAACAGCCCAGAGAAAGAGAGGAACTGTAGACGGCATGTCTTAATTGTAGTCTTTTTTATGTGTCAGCGTTGAAAATTTTCAGATTTAAAAGCAGGGATCCTGTAACATGTTTTTGAGAGGGTTTTTTTTTTTCCTGATTCCTGGCTGACGGACGGCGTAAAGAGGCATGCTTTCCTGGGGGGCAGGAGTGAGTCAGGCACACATCAGACAGGGAGCCATCAGGAGGAGCGGTGTGACTGTGCAACGAGGTGCTCAAAATAATAATTACATCAGCAGCAGAGCCGGCGACGGGGGATACCATGCCTTCACTCCTGCTGCTGATCCAACATTTATCCCAGCGCTAACAGCCCTCCCTCCTTCCCTGAACACGCCTTAGAATCCTCTCAATATAACCCAAAAGTGTGGACAATCCCAGTCGCTTTCATGTTTTTTACGTGTGTGAGTTTTACACGCCAGGCTGCAGTGCTGGTGACACCGGCGTGTTGGCTGGCCAATGGGAGGCAGGGGTTTCCGCTTGTCTTTGATCTGCTGGCAGGACATCGCAAACAGCAGGTCACATGGCTGCCTGAGCCAATGGGAGCTGGCTTCAGACACCCTAACATGGCCTATGATGTCATAGTATTCTCAAGGGTATCGGGGACAGGTTCCAGCATCTGGGACCCAGAGAGTCAAAGAGCCGCATCTGGGAGCAACAGCAGGAACTACAGTCTTTTACTGTTATGTGTTACCGATGAAACTACACCACACATTTAAATATAAAAATCCAAAATACAGAAACTGTGTTTTTGTATTGTACTGTGTCAGGCTGTCCCTGGATAATGCTGTCTGCCAGGCAAATACACAACACTACGCACTAGTACGCTGTATATTTACATGTACATAATATTGCTGGAATCATTATTCATTATCTTCCCCAGGGCAACTAATAATGGCATTTCTACAGCAGGACCTCTCCCATATTCTAGAACCCATTGTTACAGTGGCACTTATCCCATGTTCTAGAACTCATTATTACAGCGGAACCTCTCCCATATTCTAGAACCCATGATTGCAGCGGGACTTCTCAGATATTCTCAAACCCATCACTACAGAAGGACTTCTCGGATATATTCTACAGCAGTATTTCTCCTATCTTCTGGAAACCATTTCTACAGCTGGACCTTTACTCAGGAAGGTGAGGGTAAAGGACCTTGGACAGAAGTACAACTGCAGTGTCTCAGACAGAATTTGAACCTGTGACTCCTCCCTCCCCCCCTCAGAATTCCCCACACCTCTGTTTACACTTCTCTTTTTCTGGTTAAATAAATAATACCCTGTGCACATGCATACAGACCTATAAAGCAGACCGTCTTAGGTGGAAAGCTAAGGTTGTCTGTTGTACTATGAAGTATGAGTACAGTTACAGCACTGTAAAGAAGATCTGCAGGCAACACATTCATTTTTTTTCTCAGCAGCCCAGATTCTGTGTCATGGGGAAAAAAATCATGACCTTGAAAAGTTCAGCATCACAGTACCAAAGCACAGCCAGTATTCACTATTTAGCAACACACCTGATATAATACAACTGTGCTTTTTAATCAACACATGCAAGGTCATCTGCGCCGCGATGAGAGAAGCGATGATGTTTCAGCAGCATTCCTGGTGAGGTCAGTACAAACTGTGCCATGGAAGCGATAAATAATTCAGCCGGCGTGGTCTGCACCGAGCGTTGGTGTTTGGCTTCAAGGCTTATTCTCTGTCCATTCAAGTCTTTAAAACTGTAATAAATAATACAAGCAAAATGTTCTTGTTGAGGAGAGAGAAGGCAGAGAGAAGCAGAGAGGGTGAGAGAGGAGCATTAATTGACAGAAGAGGTTGTGTGCAGCACAGCTGAGGGACTGGACTCTGCTCTAAGCAGGGCTGATGCAGAGACGACTTCAGAGAGATCTGCGCTGACATGCAGAATGTGTGGGCCACAGTCAGCACGGATCAGATGAGACTCGTTCTGTGCGTGTGTGTGTGCACGTGTCTGTGTGTGTATTAGCATGTGTCTGCTTGTGCCTGTGTGCTTCCATATGCATGTGTGGATGTGTCTGTGTGTGTGTGTGTGTCTGTGTGTGTGTGTGTGTGTGTGTGTGTGTGTCTGTGTGTGTGTCCACATGCATGTGTAAGTGTGTGTGTGTGTGTGCATGTGTGTGTGTGTGTGTGTGTGAATGCATGTCTGTGTGTCTGTCCATATGCATGTGTAAGTGTGTGTGTGTGTGTGTGAGTGTGTGTGTGTGTGTGTGTTTGTGTGTGTGTGTCTGCCCATATGCATGTGTAAGTGTGTGTGTGTGTGTGTGTCTGTGTTTGTGTGTGTGTCCACATGCGTGTGTGTGTGTCCACATGCGTGTGTGTGTGTGTGTGTGTGTTTGTGTGTGTGTGTCTGTGTTTGTGTGTGTGTGTCCACATGCGTGTGTGTGTGTCCACGTGTGTGTGTGTGTGTGTGTGTGTGTGTGTGTGTCCACATGCGTGTGTGTGTGTGTGAGTCCACATGCGTGTGTGTGTGTGAGTGTGTGTGTGTGTGAGTGTGTGTGTATGTGTGAGTGTGTGTGTGAGTGTGTGTGTTTGTGTGTGTGTGTGTGTGTGTGTGTGTTGTGTGTCTGTGTGTGTGTGTGTGTGTGTGTACACATGCGTGTGTGTGTGTGTGTGTGTGTGTGTGTGTGTGTGTCTGTGTGTGTGTGTGTGTCCACATGTGTGTGTGTGTGAGTGTGTGTGTGTGAGTGTGTGTGAGTGTGTGTATGTGTGTGTGTGTGTGTGTGTCTGTGTTTGTGTGTCCACATGCGTGTGTGTGTGTGTGTGAGTGTGTGAGTGTGTGTGTGTGTGTGTGTGTGTGTCTGTGTTTGTGTGTCCACATGCGTGTGTGTGTGTGTGTGAGTGTGTGTGAGTGTGTGTGTGTGTGTGTGTGTGTGTGTGTGTGTGTGTATGTGTGTGTGTGTGTGTCCACATGCGTGTGTGTGTGTGAGTGTGTGTGTGTGAGTGTGTGTGAGTGTGTGTATGTGTGTGTGTGTGTGTGTGTGTGTGTGTGTGTGTGTGTGTGTGTCTGTGTGTGCGTGTGTGTCCACATGCGTGTGTGTGTGTGAGTGTGTGTGTGTGTGTGTGTGTGTGTGTGTGTGTGTGTGTGTGTGTGTGTGTGTGTGTGTGCGCAGAGGGTGATGCGGAAGGGTACACCCTGTCTCTCCGGGAGACGCATATTTAAAACATCTGTCCGTGAGCAGACCAAAGTAAGCGAGTGTGCTCCTGGACCGGGGTCTCTGCGCTGATACAGTCAGCACTGCAGGCACAGCCAGGAGCAGGGCCAGGGGGTGCTGCCCTAACACAGGAGGCCAGGGTGTCTGGGTGGAGGGGGGGGGGGGCTCAGAACATGGGAGGATTGTGGCCCATTTGGCTGTGTTGTACAGCATGAGCTCCAGGACATGTTAGGTGTTAGCATGTTTCTAGCCCCGGGACCGGCTTAAGATCGTTTGCAACCCCCCCCCCCCGGCCACTCCTTACCTCCAATCATTAGCCCCCCCTCCCCAGAGGACTGCTTCCTCTACAGCATCTCTATACAGTACATTACTCCACTTTTAATGGCCCATCTTTTACCACTCACGGCCCGCATTGGCTTTGCATATCTGTATATACTAATATGTCCACAATGCATATCAATAAGCAACCATAACAGCGCATGCCGTGAAGGTATTCCGTTAGTATTAGGTTCACAATACGTTGGATGGAACTGGGTTTGGAAAAACCTCAACAATAATCAGACGTACAGCCACTGAAAACATACTTGCGCAGCTCAAGGCCACTAATTTCAAATGGAACGCATTTGGGTATTTACAAGCATAATGATGACGCACATGCATTAAAAGTTAACGCCAGTCCAGGTTGAGTCACCATATGGGATAATTATGTTAGCAGCAACAGCATCAGGCAGAATCTCAGACGCTCAGAACTGCCTCTGAATGGATGTGTTAAAACGGCCATCCCACTGATGTGCCAGCAACTGGACACTGTTGAGGTGGAAAAACAAGCAGATGAATATCTGGCAGATGCTATCGGTCAGATACTGCTCCCAGAGCACGCCTCTCTCAGCTCCCAGAGAACACACAGCGCTGGAGGCTCGGTCCTGCCTCACAAGGACGCTTTGGCTACGGATTCAGCAGCCATCCTGAGGAATGTCCATGGGCATGTGCTTAAAAATCAACCATTTAAAAGGTGTTATTCCATGTTTTCCATTCATTCTCCAGGAAGTGCCGAAATCTTCCTGACCAGTGGCTCAGCGGGGCAATTGCAATACTTTTCACTATAACTCCAACGGTACCTAAAACCAAAGCAAACAGCCCTGTATCATGCTAAAATATGTTTCCTGTCCTTTCAAAAATGCATCGTTGCATTCTTCATCCCTTTGGTCATGGTTAATCGCATTGGATTGCGCCACCTTGCTTCTGAGTGCCGTTTTTTTTTCTTGCACGAGTTTTTCCTGTGCCTGTGCATCTGTTGATGAGATTCTCTGAGTGCTGGGCTGGGCTAAGATGTGGGATTACTGCGCAGTAAAAGCAAAGCTCGGAAATCTGCACAGGCATCGCAAAAATCTCTGTAGGATTTTTTTCCCCCAAAACCGGGATATGCTTCTTGTGTCAAGACCGGTACGCCAGATAAAGGGCAACTCCTCTTCAAGGCACAAGCCAGTAATCTGGGAGGGATTCCTGTGAAATGGCAGTCCAACTGCATGAATGCTGGCTGAAAAGGTATCCATAAATCATCCACAGTACATCTAGTTGCAAAAAAAGTTTTGGGTTCTCGAACAGACCTTTTCACTACATAATAACTGGTTTGTAAGGCCCCTGTAAGTGCTTTCATAATATCTGTCAGTGCTCCGCCCCCCTGGCTGTGTGTTTGTGTTCTTCCCCTGTCCATGTGCTTTTGTTTTTCCTTGTGTTCCAGCCCTGCCCCACTCTCCGCCCTGTCTCCGCCCACCTGATCATCTCCACCTGCCTGCCTGCACACCTGCTTCCCATCACCTCATCAGCCCTACCCTATATTTACCCTGCTTTTCTCTGTCTTGTTGCCAGTTCGTCTCAGTATTCTGCTTCGTCCTTGCCATTTGCTACCAGTTTTCTCAGCGTTCTTCTTTCTCCCGCCCTGGGTCTCTGTGTTGTCACGTAAGTTCTGTCAGTCTGTTTTCTGTTCCGTCCTGTCTTTGTGTTTCCCTGTCTGTGTTGGTCTGCTCTTGTCTCCTTGGCACCCGCCTGCCTTTCCGCTCCGGCAGCCTGGGCCGCCTGCTGTTCTGCCTCCGCTCCCTGTTGCCGGCCTGCCCGGTTCTGCCCCTGTCCAGACCCTGCTTCCCGCCTGCTCAGCCCCGGTCCAGCCTGCCGTTCTGCTTCGGCTGCCTGGGTTGCCCGTGGTTCTGCCCCTGCTCCCTGTTGCCGGTCTCCCTGGTTCTGCCCCTTCCCAGACTTCACTCCCCGCTTCTCGTCTGCCCTGCTCCGGACCTGCCTGCCCAGTTTGTGACCCCTGCCTGGCCTTCGGATCTCGTCTCTGCCTGCCGCTCTGTTCCGGTTGCCCCGCTGCCTGCCTGCCCGTTGCCGACCCTCGCCTGTCCAGACCACGTGTTTGCTCTCTGTTTGTTTTTGGACTGACTTCCCCGGTGTCGATTCCTGCCTGTTTTTTGACTTCGCCTTTGTCTGCTCCTGTGGTGGTCTTCAATAAAGTCACTCTGCCACTCACCTCCGGGTCTGCGTGTGAGTCCTCACCCCGCATCCCTGACAATATCCCTCTTTTCCTCTCACAATGACTTCATGAGGATCACAGCATGGAAAGATGTTTCAATAACCTGTTTTAATTGAATGCGGCATGTACTCACATTCCAGCTAAAGGTACAATCAGACATCATTTATTCAGGACCTGCTAGAATTCCTTCAGTCAGGCTCAGGTACGGCTGAGACATAATATTATCTTTTACATGCCTTTTTCTTCCCATATAAAAGCTAATTGCTGTTGGAGAGAAATATAAAAATGAACAAAGTGAAGTTCCATCAAGAGGTCAGAACATCTTAAGCATGAGCTCAACTGGCCTGCATAACCAGGGAAAACTCTGGATATGGGTGAGGGTTACAGAGCAGTGCACTGTCAGTGACTGACTTCTAGAAGAAAGTTCTTTACCACTTTTCTCTCCACTGGTAAACACCAGGGCTCCTTCAAATTACTGAGGGCCTGATAACTCCCTTCAGAAGTCGATGACTTTACACGTGACTGGGCTGGGTGTAATCACTGCTGGGCTTCAAGGTAGGACACATCTTTCAGGAAGTCTTAGACATGTTGTCATGCACCACTGAGGGAGCATAAAAGAGGGCAGCTGGAACTCCATGTCATGGCTCCAAGCCAAGAAAGCTAAAACAGTGCCATTCTGCGGGACAAACCAAACCTGGCAACCTTGCTGTATAAGAAAAACCTGGCAACCCTGGTATATAATCCACAAATGGTGACACTGGTATATATGCAGCCCTTGGAAAAAAAGAAAGGAAAAAATCCCTATCTGACAGATTTTTGACAGAGCCTCACAGAGGCAGCAGTCGAAAGCAGCCAGGGCAACGATTACCCAGGAGCTGTGCTGTTCACACCCCTGCACCTCGTCCCCGGTAATTAGGCAGGGAGACGATTTCGCACACATGCTGTTTCTGATCAAGCAGGACCGGTTGAAAAGGAGGCCAAGCTGGGCCAAGAGAAAGCCTCTGATGAAAGAGGAGAAGATGCTATTAATGAGTGATGACGCTAATCGGTAGCATCGGCTTCCTTGTCCCGCCAACAGCCCCCCCATGATAACTAGGAGCTGTATCCCAAGATCTTATCGCCCCACCGAAAAGGCTCTCTCAGAACACAGAGGCACGTCCGAGCCGAGCTAACAAACTCAAAGTGCTGATTCTGTCTCTGCCCCACTCCTCTCTGTCCGTTTCAGCATCTCTCTAATCTCCATCTCTCTCTCCCTCTCTCACCCACTTTCTGTTCGAGCCTCTCTCCCTCTCCCTCTCCCTCTCTCTCGCAGTGCTCAGTATAAATAGTCCAGCTCTCATAAATCAAGAGTAATTGAAAAACGCATCTGAAAAGAAACAAAGTGCTGGATTCTGGGAACCCATTCAGATTCAGATCCGTTCACAGCAGGCTGTGCAGATGCTATTCTGAGACCGTTCTCATAAAACCAATCATAAAAGGCACTGTTAATAAATAATGAGACCCAATGCACTGTTATAAAGCCCAGAGCCTGCATAACCTTCTGCACTATATACAGAGCACATTCATGAATATGCAATCCAGCTTACAGGAACTGATCACTGCAATCAGACATCTTTGCACAGAAAATGCTCTGGGAGAGGGAGGCATCTTCCCTCAGGAAGCTGACCTGAAGTCTACAGCCAGCCATTCGATCTCCACCAGGAAACGGCCACTGGCAGAACAAAAGAAAGTGGATAAATGCTCTGGCTCTGTTCATGAATGCTTTCAATCCCCCAACAGGGAACAATTCGGTTAAAGAGCACACCCCTTTAGATCTCACCTTAGGGGCCTGACAAATTTCTGCACAGCTTTTCAACAGGGCAAGCAGGGAAGGTTACAGTGCATATTGATATGGTATATTAATATATATATTATATGAAACCTCAATATGTATGGGCTGTTCATAACCACCATGCCTTATGGAATTATTCAGAATCATTGAGCTTACACAGATTCTCAGCGTGTCAGGGTCTTTTGATTGTAGCCAATCAGACGTACCCTGCAGGATGGAACAACATCTGTCCTTGTTTACCCACACACAAGCAAATACACTGCTGAGGCACCATATCCGCTCCTACAGTAAGCCTCCCTGCCCCAGCCTCAAATGGTCCCTGAGGGCATCAAACACTTGATAGCTGGTTCCACATTGCAACAATGCTCATTTCATCCTGTTTTAGACTGAGATGGCTTTCCCCAGAATGTTTGCAGCCAATGACTTGCCTTCCTGCTGTGGCCCAATTTTAAAGGGAAGTTTGGCTGCAGAAAGCAGTTAAGGATTTGCAGCACATCTTTATAGAGAGCAACGCTGCTCTATTCAACAGCAGAGGAATGCTTTTCTCCTCTCTTATAACAGTCATTGCTCTAGCCTGGCTCAAAACAGCCCCCGAAACTTTGACCCTCCCCCTAATCCCACACTGTACCCCCCCATCCTCAAAAAAAAATGAGCTCACTTGACTTCATTGAAGGAGCAGTACACACCCCACAGGGTTTGCCTCCTGGGGCTAAGAGATGCCCCTATCTGAAGGACAGGACAGCACCCAGAACCTCTGACCGAGTCACAATGAAGCCTCTCAAATCAGCCAATGAGCATCCTCGGTCTGCCGCGGTCAGATATGCTGGAATCTGAGAGGCGGTTCCGCTCAGCACTGTGGAGGGGAACTCACGAGACGACACAGCCGCTGGATAAATGTTTTATGGGTGCACCTGTGAGTGGATTCCAAGCACCGCGGTGCTAAAAGTTTTATTGGAGCGCCGTGATACACGCCTTCATAATTCATGGAACACCGTGAATGTGTAATCCAACCCAGCCTGTGCCATCTAACTCTGTACCGCGACCAGCGCAAAACGGAGTGCAGGCCTGCCCAAACACAGACTCTGAACTTTTCGTTTGTGGTAAGGGCATTTTAAACGGCAAGAGATTAAGATGCTTCATGCTTTTACAGGTACCAGTAAAGTGTTACTGCTCTCTGACGAAGTCCCTAAGCACTCTTGTCAGTATTGTTTGCTTAGACCTTTCTCTTTACTTCAAAACAGCCTTTGTTTGCCTCTTTCTGTAGGTTTTTTTTTTGAAGTATTTGTTTGTGAGGGGTAATTGAAACGCTGGTCTTTTGTTGGGATATTGACATCCCGGGCCTCTAGTGGCCACATAATGGAGTGATCTCGGTCATTTTAAGTTCTATGTCGGCATAATTCCGCTGTCTAGGCCATTGTCCCTGGAATGATTCCAAATCTGACTAAGGGGAAAACCAGAGGATAAGGGATTCAGCCGGCAGAACATTTCTGTTACCCCTCAAAGGAGGCTTACCAGGTGCGAAGACTGTAGTTTGGACACGTCAACATCTCCCAGCCCAACCTCCAAAAGGCACTGGGGTTCTAAGTCTCACGGAGTTCGTGCTGAACTACTGTAACACATATTTATGGCTATTAAAATACATTGGGAACACTGACCTATACTGGGTACACTGAATTACACTGGGGACAGTTATACTGGGTAGACTAAATTACTTTGGATATGCCAAATTACATTGGGTACATGAAATTACAGTGGCTACACTGGGTATTGCTCCAGTGATCAGTATTTTTGATTCTGGCTGACAAAATGCAACCAGACAGCCACAATTATCCTATTATGATAATGGACGATCCAGCTGTTTGATGTGGTAGTTGCATTGCGACGTGACCCCGTCTCAGTGATCCAGTGTTATGGTAGCTGTGCCTGCACTGAGCCATTTCTCACTGCCTTTCCCAAGAAAAGATCGCAGAGCAGGATCGTTCGTGCAAAGGAACTGCAGTTATTCTCCAGTTAAACACCGCACACATTCCTGCCTCATAATGCGCCTCGTTTCGCTATGCCCTGTTAGCGAGGCAAGCACATAAAGCCCCTGCGATAAACGCATTTGAATTTCCTTTGAGAAAAAAAAAAAAAAAAACAATAATCCGCAGATCGACAGTCCCTCCAACGCTCCCATTAAGAGCCATTACGGGCGGCGCGCAAGACCGGCGCAGGAGATAAACATTACCAGAGGCTGAATCACAAACGGCAAACAGGGGAATGACCACAGTGAAACCAATGTTGTATGAACCGCGCTCATTTGCGCGGGAGCGATAGCGTCGGGCCTGTTTCTGAAGCCTCCGTCTGAGCGAAATGTCTCTCGTTGCGTCGTTTATCTTCGCCGTGGCAGGCGCCCATTAAGTCGTCAGAAAACAGCTGACCTAGAAACAAGTGTCAGGAACTAATGTTCTCGGCAGAGGACCAAATTAAAGAAAAATTAATTAAAGGCCTCAAAGTGAAATTACCCTCCTCCAGACAGCCAGGGTACATCTGGCCCTGACCGTACCATATAGACGCTTTGTATGAGGGGGGCTCACCATAAGCTATTCCAATGGAAACCTACACTAATTTGGTCTGTCCTACTCAATTGATTACACAGCTGACTCCGAGTCTGTATCCAGGGTGGGACACTAACAGCAGGGTGAATATTTCACCCATATTGGCAGTAATGGAGTCCCCCTGCTGTTGGTTACAGAGGACAGGAGACACAGCGTTCCCCGATTTCCCATTTGCAGGTCTGAATGTTCACACCAGCAGGGGCCTCTCTCTCTGTTCTCCGGGCAGAGAGCACTGCCTTGGCTCCCTCTCTCTCACACTCATTTTGCACATTACCCACGTTTACGGCATGATTACTCTGGTTCTATCCAGAAAATGTGGTCGCTTTGTGTGGGGAACAAACCCCCTTTTGCGCATAAACCTTTATTAGTGGTGCCATACATTATTCCTTGTGAATGGTGAGAGTCTCCTGTAGAGGCAATTATAAGCTAAGTAATACATATCAACCTATATGAGGCATTTAATTAAACTTAAACTAGAAATAGCATTTAAACCGCATCTACAACAAGAAGACTTCTGCTTTCTTCTTCTCACTATTCATTTAATATATACTGTATTTATAATGTAGACAACTCCCATGTATACCTCCTTCCATCATTTCATTTTAAAATGGTGGGCCGCATGAGAGACATTGACATTACAAACATGGAGATCAACTGGGGCATAGCTGAGGTCTCTTTCTTATGCTGAAGGGTCTCACCCTTCCCTACGTTTTGTGGAAGGCCACACACACACACACACACACACACACACACACACACACACACACAGGAAAAAACATAATCCAAATATACAGTGCCTTCCGTCAGTTGTTCTGGTTATCAATAAAAGTGTGTAGGTCGCTGCTCTGAACTCCCAGATTGGTCTTGAGTGCCCTTTTCAGTGAGAGCAGACAG
Organism: Megalops atlanticus; assembly: GCA_019176425.1. Lineage (NCBI taxonomy): Eukaryota > Metazoa > Chordata > Actinopteri > Elopiformes > Megalopidae > Megalops > Megalops atlanticus. The sequence goes on from CM032894.1 coordinate 3,291,085, forward strand.
CTGTGAACTTTTTAAAGGGCCGGCGTCCACGCGTGAGGGGAGTACTAACCAGGGGGCAACCCGGCAGGAGGGGATAGCATGCAGAGAGGTCCCCAAATACTGACTCACAAAACAGTGCAAGAGAGCAAAGAATGTAGTTTAAAAAAAAAAAAAACATGTTCATGCAAGAAATATATTTCTCATTTCTTATTCATCTTTTGTTAATGCATTCCTAGTGTTCCTTGTGGAATCAGATATATTTTCTTGAGTGTTTTGTTTGTCTATTTCCAATTCCTTTTTACAGAACACATTTCTTCCTAAAATATGCTTATGCTGGGTCACATAAAAAAATCATATCATAAAAGAAGTTAAATCTGACTACGTCTTCTCAGTTTAATATATATTATCTTAAAAATATCCTATAAACATATCTTAAAATTTTTCCTCTTAAATCTTATCTGAAAATATCTTAAACAGATTTTTATCAGCAGCATGACAGGCCTTCCAGACGACGGGATATCAAAACCACAGCTTCTGATTATGATATTATTTTGTTACTTCCAAAATTACAGACGTCCTACTGATTTTCACTGTGAATACATCACTCAGTGACAGTGTTCTTCCTTTCATCTGACATCTGTTCATCTGTATTCTGTGGCTTGGAACAATTAATAATAATAATATTTAACATAATAAATAATGACGACAACAACAACAACAATGGTAAATGCTGATTGCTGTAAAGTGGGGACAGCCTGTATATATATTTAAACATAAAGGTCTCTGTGAAGGTGTTATGTAGTGCTTATGCATGCTGTACGTAGCCAGGGAAGAGACTACCGTGACATGGGAGGAACAAATTGCTTTCTAATTCAGATGGTGACCAAACCAAAGCTGTGTGAACCTGCTCCATTCTTACTCCACCCCATCCCAAAGCACTCTCTCTCAGCGTTAGATTTCCGGCCGGTAAATTTCAGCTCTGAGACCCATCCCCACCCCTCATGCCAGGCCCCTAACTGCACATTCCTGCTGAAGACAGCACAGCCTACTTGTCTTTATTTTCCCAGAGTTTAAGGGGAGGAAATATTGCTGATAAAGGAAAAGAGAGACAGCTAGCTGGCTAAGGTTTCGGTTTTTAAAAAAAGAAAAGGCAGCTGGTGCTGGTCGTATGATGTGGCAGTGCAGTGCTTCTGTGGAGAGCTCCTGTGTGACATCACCAATGCACTACAGTCACTCAGAATAAACCTGTGTGACATCACCAATGCACTACAGTCACTCAGAATGAACCTGTGTGACATCACCAATGCACTACAGTCACTTAGAATGAACCTGTGTAAGATCCATTCTTTGCTCTCCCTTCTTGCTGTGATTGGCCCACGGTCAGATGACAGGACTTCAGATATTCATCTTGATATGTGTACAATAAGGTCTCTTTGATCTGTTTGTGGGGTCTGAGTGTATGCCTGGGCTCTTTCTGGTTGCCCTTTCTTTAGCTTCAATTGCCATCATCCCCTTAAAATCAGCTTATAAGGACGTATTCTGTATTTCTTTAGAACACCTTTTTTTTTCCAATAATAGTTATAATTGGTCCTTCAGTGTAGTGTTCACTTCACAGCTTAGCATTCGTTTAGATGGATATGTTTCATAAACATGCTCCTTTTTCCATCTTTTAACTATTGTGCTGTTATAGGCTTAAATGTAGATACAATCATGCTTCTATGATGTTAGATTTCCCGTGGTGATACAGGGACTATGTCTGGAATAAGGACCTTGCCACGCCTTCACTGTAGTCACCAGAGCTTTACAGTGGCCATGTTTGTACAGCATAGAGCTCAAGATTTCATTAGCTATACAGATACAGCCTCAAAAATGAAGGCTTTACATTTTATCTGCATTTTGTTATTGTGGGTTGGTTCACTGGCCTCCTTAAGCTACTTTTCAAAGATTTGTAAATCTCCAGTTTTTTTATGGAGAGTAAAAAATCCAATCCGATGAACATACAAAAGTTTTGTAAATGATCTTCATACCTGAGTCATTTTGACACTTTAATGTCAGAGACTGAGGCTTTGCCTCTGGTCTGAAGACCTTTTCCTGTTCATTTAAATAAACATTTTACCTCAAAACCGAATGATCAGAAAAGGGAGAAAGTGAGGGGGAAAAAAGAAGAAAAAGTGAGAAAGCATAAGGCGCCAATCTTTTACCACCTGGATCAAATATCAAATATACAAATATCTATTCAGAATTCAATGCTAGCCAGCCAGTTACCTATGTATAAATGTAAACCAAGCATTTTCTTACTTTTCGGCTAATATTCTACTAAAACTTAATGAGCCTGTCCACCATTATTCCTCTTACCCTAATTCATTTTAAATTAAACTGAAAACCATGCGTTAGATGTTCAGTTAAGCTTTTGGCTTTCCCACTTTTCCAAACCACTAAACTGCAATATAATTACGAGCAATTAATGTTATATTTTCAAGATCAACTAATATGAATTATAATCCACATACACACTCAGGTTTAAACATCATCAAGTTGCCCTGCAGTAAAATTTGAGCCGGTATTAGAACCTGCTCACAGGTTGCGAGGAGGAGGGATTCAGAGGAGTGATTGCAATCACAGCGCTTTAATCCGGTTAGCCCTGAATTTCATTCACCAACACTGATAAAGCTTTTAATTACTACACATAACATCCCTGTGAATGTGCCTCACAGAATCAGAACCAGAACCTGAATCAGACTCAGACTTTATTGGCCGGGTATGCTTTTACACATACAAGGAATTTGACTCCGGTTCCAATGTCTCTCATAGTGCTTTCATACAACGTCAAGGTGACGACAACAAATACCACCCAACAGAAGTGACATAACAATAAACAACAGTAGTTCAGGACATATGCATGGAACGGAGTAGGGATGGAATGAATGAAGTATATAAAAATAAATATGAACAGCTACTGTACAGTAAGTTAACAGCTACTACAAAATAAGTTAAAGTGTACATGAGAGCAGGTTGTGGGTCTACACAACAAGTAGTTACAGACAACTATTGCACTCTGTTATATACAGCTATTGCTCTCTCTGTCCTCATTCCTGTCACTTAAGATCTCCACCATTCTGCGAAACCGTGACTCGTTTTGAGCTAATGGGCAGGACAAACCGGTACTGCAACCCTGGCGTTGATCAGTGGGAATTTCGCAGCGCTGTCGGTTATTTGCTGAAAGCGCCTGCTTTAGCGTCAGGAGGCTGGATAATGGCAGCGCAGACTGGCGCAGCTTTAAGCTATTCTTGACACCGTGGACTCTGTCTGAAAACAGCTTTTCAGTGGAGATCTCATATCGCTAGCACTGACAATGCCAGGAAATGGATGAATGGTACTTCTGAATGGGTAAAACAAGCACACACACACACACACACACACACACACACACACACACACACACACACACACAGAAACTGGAGCGGTATCAAACGAAATCTCTCGCCCACCCACTTATCCCCGGCCCATAACGGCGTCACAGATGGAGGTTCCTGATTAATTGTCAGAGGGTCTCTGGTCCCTGCCAGGAAAGGATCCATCACCATTGTCATCAGGTTGCCAATTCTGGATAAGTACCACTGGTGATAGGACGCAAATTGCCATTTCATACCTGACAGAGGCCCGGGGAGCGTTATCAACAGTTGTTTTACTTGATGGAAAAAAATAAACAGAATGTGCTGTCATATCACGTGTATCACAGGGGTGGCTGTGTAGTACAGTGGTAAGGAGCAGGGCCCATAACCGAAAGGTTGCTGGTTCGATTCCCCGCTCAGTTAATATGAAGCTGTATAAATGATAACATGTAAAACTGTAAACTATGTAAGTCACTGTGAATAAAAGTGCCTGCTAAAAAATGTAATGTGATGTTAGACAGCTGCAGGTCTCTCCCACAAGCAACAAATTAGCAGAATCGGTGCACAGGTATGTGCACACGTACAGATACAGTCCTGATCCACTGTACTCCGTGCTCACAGACTGCCGTGGTGCTGCACCCCAGAAAGCCTGCCGCGGGTTGTTAGAAGAGCTCCCCTAGGATTTCAGTCGTTCAAAAAGCGGCCCATTTTAGCTTTCACAGAACAAAACAGAACTTTGCCTTGAAATTAGTCAACAAAAACATCCACATTTACCTAAACAAAATGTTCACAGGCAGCAGCTGGAGACTGCTACGACACTACTGCAAGTAATAATGACACACATCTGCAGCGACTCCTCTGTCACGGTGCCTTACCTTACATTATCGTCATTTAGCAGACGCTCTTATCCAGAGCAACTTAGGATACAATTTTCACGTTATCCATTTACACAACTGGATGTTTTCCTGAGGCAATTCTGGGTTAAGCACCTTGCCCAAGGGTACAGCAGCAGTGCTCCTGCAGGGAATCAAACCAGCAACCTTTGGGTTACAAGTGCTGCTCCTTACCGCTACGCTACAATGCCGCCCAGTATTAAAACATGGTTTGTAAGGCAAGACAACCAACAGAGGAGACTCCACAGAGCAATACTAACTTAAGCTGCAGCTGAGGAGTGTTCACATTTAGGCATATATTTTTCATCCTGACACAAACCCAATTCCATCCTGACAAACAGCCCCACTGTAGTCAGGGAAGAGGGAGGGGGTCTCAGTCCTTCCATTTCAGCTTCTACAGAAGAGGACATTACTGGCTCTGCTATTCCAAAAATAGTACAGATAAACACACACACACACACACACACACACACACACACACACACACACACACACACACACACACACCACAGAGTAGGTTTAATGTGGGGTCAACCACAGCAGGTCTCCTCACATTCCATGGGAGAGGCAATTAACTGATTTCCATCCAGTGTGACGAGTGGAACCCAGATCAGGTAGGGTAGAAATAAGCGTACAGAGACTGATCTGAGCGCAGGCCAGTTCTCTCCAGGACAGCAGAGTGGTGCAGAGGGTAAGGATCGGTTGCTGGTTGATTCCCAGGTGGGGCCCTGCTGTTGTACCCTTGCGCATGGCTCTTGACCTGAGTTGCCTCAGTAAGTATCCTGCTGTGTAAATGGACAACATTTAAAAATTACAAGCTATGTAAGACAAGAGCATCTGCTACAGAAATGTTACATTACATTACTTTCATTTAGCAGACACTCTTATCCAGAGCGACTTTCAGCACAAAAGAACAGAAGTGCATCCATTCAAGTTGAATGAGCAACAGTGTCAGACCAGGCTAACAGCACTCCCAGACCAGTGAGTGTGAGCATAACACTACTCAAGACCTACCACAGGTTAGTTGGGAAGTTGGGAAGTTGAGAAGCCAAGTATACTACCATACATCACAGTCAGTAGATTGCAGTATCCATAACACGTATGTAACACAAATGTACTGTTGTCTCCAAAAGTTTCCCTTGTTTTGAATCTTGGCCTGCCCTGACCTTTTAACTCTGACCCCTGACATCTTGAGGAGTACAAGAGGCCTGTGAGTGTGTTCAGACCAGCTGGCATCCACTTTCTGTGCAACGCTGTTGGAATTTTCAGAAATGAGTCTGACAGTCTAACACTTTCCAGCCATGCGAAAACCAACACCAAGCTGACGGAAGGGTTATTTTTGAAGGCGCACACACGCCACCCTTCCCAGAATTCTTCTCATCTAGCTGATAACGAAGAAGGAAGGATAGATGTTCTGCCTGCCTGCAGTGTATTATTTTTTTACCATCTTGCTAAAAATCTGTGTCGGCTCTCAGATGGATGAAACTGGGTGAAAGAGGTTACCAATGAACCATGTAATTTGGAGAGGGAAATCAAAATGTTATTTTAGCATAACACACTCCAAACATTAACCTACCAACAGGGGTGAGACCATGCCAGAGAGCCCTGCACACAGCAGAATCTACTGACAGGTAAGGAACAAACTGCAAAATAACGATGTCATCCTTAACAATATTAATGGCTCCAGTTTACAGGTCTTTTTTTTACACTAATACAGCAGAAGGAAGGTTTACAATGTTTTCATTCAAACGTCACCATTTTAAAAGCTTTTCAAATAAAAATACTGTGCATCAGCTCACATAAAAATATAACTAATAAACTTTGGGTAAAAACCTTAGAAAGCAATTTATCTGAAGTCATTTTGCCATTTTCTTTTGCCCATTAGAGAATAAGCATTCCATACATACTGAATCAAGCATATTTTGATGTGGCAACAATTTGCTGTGCATCTACAAATATGCAGAGGAAAGCACACCAAGCAGTAATGCTCTATTGTTACAAGAGTGTGTATATCAACCCAAAGCACAAGACCATTACAAGTGAGTCGTATCCACCCAATGCAGAAGACTGTTACAAGAGTGTCTGCATCAACACAAAGCAGAAGACTGTCACAAGATTGCGTTCATCAACACGAAGCAGCAAAGAGCAGGTCTCAAAAAGCAAGAGGTTGCCGGTTCGATTCCAAGGAGGGCTACAGCTGTGCCCTTGGGGAAGGTTCCTAATCCACGTTGCCTCAGTATACAGTATGTACATACGACATAAGCTAGGTAATGAGAGTCCTCAATGCAATCATACAATAATAGCCTCTACATTATTAACAAACAGCAGTAAACACTGTGACCTGATGTTTTTTCTGAGGGCCACATCCTGAAATGCCACTGATATGCCTGACCTTAACATTCTGTTGGTTTTTTTTTGTTTGTTTGTCTTTTTTTTGGGGGATGAAACATCACTGGTTCCAAGCATATTAAAGCAGATGGCTGTGTCACTGAGATAAAGCGGTATTAATGATTCAGAAAATAAATTGCATGCGTGCGAGTGGGCGTTGGGGGAGACTCCCTGTTTATTTATGCACTCGGTGTATCAAAACTCCACTTATTTTCAGCAACAGAGCCAGAGGATATGCAGTAATTGAATCTGAATCCACAAAGCCTCACATCTTTCGCTGAGGAGTCTGGGTAATAAGGTGCCATTATACAGTTTTCTCATGTCTATATTCAATGCTACTCTTGGGAGATCGTTTCATCCTCGGTTGTTACACTTTCTTTTTCCTTTTTTCAGTCTGGGGGGGGGGGCCCAAATAACCTCTCCTTGTTTATTAACTTCACCCTGTCCCTCAGAAGCAGCCAAGTGACGTGTAGGCCAGGATTCCGGAACACTCTTGTTTGTATTCTACACTGATTGCAAATTAAGGGGGACGAACCAGACCAGAACGAACAAGTAGCTTAAAATAAAACCAGCGTTGCTGTCGACCATACCCATAATCCAATGCGTCGCTGTTTGCGGGCATCGCCCTTGAAGATGGGAATGGAGGTGCAGTGAGGTTCATTTCAGCCTCATCCCAGCTGCAGTAAACCTTATCAGCACATAACCGGTAATCCCCAGCCCACTGCTGCTATCTGATGTTTGTGTTAAAGGTGCGTTGATCTATGTGTACTATGTACGCATTATTTTGAGTCTGTAATGTGACTGTAATGGTCTGAGCTAAGCAGCAGAGATCTTCCTCAACCCACAATAAATGCAGGGAGTGAAATCACGATCAATATTACGAGCATAAACATAAAGCACGCCACGGAGATATGCCTGAAAGAAAAACTTACTGCCCCCGCTCCCCTTCCAAACTTGTTTAAATTCATCATGACTTTTTTAACACCAGAGGACAGAAACGCATTTGGCGCAGCGAGAAGGGGATTAGTGGTTTAAAAAAAAAAAAAAAAACATTAAAAACCTCCAGCTGACCTGCCCATCGATGCATGCCCAAGTCAGCCCCCTCGCAGCCAGAGTCTAAACGCAGCCGGTGCTTCCAGCCAGGATGCAGCCGCGCCCGACGGGCGTGGAGGGTCGCAGGCACACTCAGCCCGGCCCACCCGCCCCGCCCCACCCCCCCGCCCCCCCACTCTCTGCCCCCCTGCCCCCCCCCATCCCGTCCGCCTCCCGATGGAAGAGCATCAGTGGCTCCGTTTCTGCTTCCATCTGTGCATTCTCTTAAAATGGACTGTGTACACGTGACCCCGCCCTCTCCTCTAAACCCCCAAATCAACATCCCCAAACCAACCCCCCCAAAGTAACCCTAACCCCCACTCCATCTTTTCATGTAGATGGGATTGGTGGTCAGGTTTTGAAGCCTCTGTCAGGGCTTTTTTTTTTTTTTTTTTTTTTTTTGAACAAGTCGCCAGAGTTTTCAAAGGGCCCTGCAATCACATAACCGCTGCGATCTGGAGATGAATAACAATGACTCCTGGGGGGGGGGTCCGTGTCAGGAGTGACTTATTAAGCTCCCATCCAGCCGCATTCGGAAAATACAGGAACGGACCCGCGCCTTGATCAAAGGACGATGATCTGCTGTACGTCCGCGTCTGCGCAAGCCCAATTTTTCCCGCATTTTGACCCCATTTATACATATGGATGCATTCGGTAATTGGAAAAAAAAAATAAAAACTTTGAAGTTGAAGTACCAGTCTAATGCATTCGCCACTCAGAGTGCTCCCCCGTTCCTCTTTTCACATTTTCTATCACACATTATATTTTCTGTCATGTTTTACTCTCAAACTCACGTTTCTAGTTAGTTAGCAGAAGTTCAAGTTCAAGTTTGAACTGCTTGCACACATTGGAACGCACCAATGCAAAGCAAACCAAACTGCATTTATTCCATGTTGCATGGTGTTCTAGAGGAATCTGATTTAGGGGGTCACTTGCATGCTACATACTCCAAGAGAGATGCACCATCGGGCAAGACAGATACAGCTGATCAGCTACACCTTTCAACATCAGATGATTGATCAGAGTCCTTGATCAGGCCAGAGGCTTGTAGGTATGCAGGTCCTATCAATTAGCTACGTAACATTACTACAAAAAAGTGTACAATTACTTCATTTCTATGATTCTGAACAAACTTGCATTAACTGGGAGTTTTCTACTGGGCACAGATGGGATGATAGAGACAAAAAAGAAGATACATAATATTATATTGTATTATATTTTGCATAAAACATATGACATGGGAAGGTGGAAGGCATTATAGGTCCATACTTCTTTGCAATCATTCTTGATCAAGTATGTGTTATATTATTTGGTACTTTTATAATAATGTACTCACAGTACTAGTATTCGAACACAGTCACATTCAAAACAAAACAATCCAATCAGATTCCAGTGCAGTAACCAGGGGTCAGCGAATGGAAAACAGCCGACCGCACGGCCTTCCCATGCCAGCTATAACCCAGCACCTGACACGGGTCACAGCTCCACAGCATCTGCGCCTGGGTTCGAGGACACAGCTCTGCGTCCTTCCTCCCACAGGCTGTCTTATCGCAGTGATCCTGAAACACCTACTGCTCTAAAAAAAAAACGCACCCTCACCACATTGACTGCCCTTTCAGCTGGACTGTGGATTCCATCCTAACAACCGAACAAAAAAAGACAGCTATTTGAAGTAATCTGGGGTGTTTAGTTTGGAAAAATTTTGATCTTATCTCCCTCTTATTACCAGATGACTCCCACCTGCTAATGTAATCAAAGAGATTAGAGCTGAAAGCCTCTTAGACATTCTTCTTTTAAATACAAATGTCTTATCTGCTATGGAAGAAATAACAGGCTTTGATCTCCCACTTGTTTTTGCTCTGAGATCAAGTGTGATTATAAAGAATGAAGTTTAAGGGAAAAAAGTGCAACTGTTCATAAAATAAAATTCACAGTATAAGAACACAAATTCTAAAGGAATAAAGAATCCAGTTATTCATTAGAAGTTTTTTTCTTTTGAGAGAGAGAGAAAGAGAACAAGAGAGAACTGAAATACAATGAGAATAATTACAATGCTGAGTGGTCATTACATCTATGTAAGCCATCAAGCAGACAAGCCCAATATCGAATTAATCAAATGACTTTGGAAAAAGATGCACTCAGCTTCAGAAATTCAGGTCAAATAAGGGGATAATTCATCCCACACTTGAAAAAAGATACTTTACCTTATATGACACCAGAAGTTCTCAATGTTTTTCCACATTAACTGTGTAATTACTGTATATAACACTTCACAGAGCACACACATCTGTAAATGTCAAATTAATTTAAAGTGTCAGAGTGGTATCAAATCAAATGATCAAAAAAACGCAAGCAACAGACATATTTCATTGTGCTGTGCTTGTTACGGCTTGTTTCAGTCTTGTTTTCGCTGGGTTCGGCCAGGGTTGCATTGTGCTGTGTGCTATTTCCTCAGAGGACCGCAGGTTTCTGCAGAGAATAGTCTCGGTCTGGACTCTGGCCTTGGGACCGCTCTTCAAAGCCTTCCTTTCATGTAGTCTTGAATCCGACGGGCATTTCGCCAGCGCCAGCAAAGACTGCAGATCCATCAGGCAAATTACCCTGTGTAAACCCTCGCATCGGCTGGTTGCTCTTCCCCGAAGGAGACAACCCTTATGACTAAATTAATAGATGGTAACAAATCCGAGAACGGTGAACTACTGGATGCTGTCAATAGATGCTTATGGAAAGGACATTTCCAGGAGACAAGCGTCCTTAAAGCCCTGCTGTCGAGGCGGCCTTCACCGCCACATCCCAGCAGTGTCACAGCTGTGTACATGGCTTGGGGCAGTGTCTGAGCAGTGGACACAATAAGAGGCTAAATTAACTCCGTGCTATGAGGTAGTCTGATTGGTCACCAAACCGGTTTCGGCAGCGAGGTCACGAACGCCAGCTCTCATTGGTCCAGTTTTTGTTGCTGCCGCAGCACGCCCCCCAAATCAAATCCATGTGGAGTGAAACCGAGCCGGATCTCTAGTGTCCGGTCCCTGCCGTTTCAGATCCCATCGGTACTGGCCCTCACAGCACAAAGTGTCTTTATAATCCTGAGAGGATCGCCACGGTTGCTCCTCTGACATCATTTACTGAGTCGATATAATGAACGGCTCCAGTAAACCGCCAGCTGCGCCAGTGGGAGGCAGGATCCTCGTCGAATAAAGCAGGCAGTGCCCTACATTTTTACGCAAATAACACGACGGGAGAGTGCTGCTCCATGAACCCCAAACATGGCAGAAGCTGCAGCGCACGTGTTCTCAGCAAACCAAGTGACTGAACAAATCACAGCGCTTTACTGGAGAGCAAGGTGTTCTGATTGGCTCGTGTGCGATTGACTGACCGCACACTGCCTCCACCCATTATGGGGATTACATTACCTGAAATTACACTCAAAGTCATGAAGTCTCTCTCCCTTAACCCCCCTTCAAGCAAACCTACCAAGCCATACTATGGCCAGGATGCACTGCCATCATATGAAAAGCCTTTCACACAGACAAACAGCCCTACACCATTTCCCTACACCACGGCTGATTTTTGGGAGACGCCCTTTCACAGCCATGGGTATTAGCCACACCTACCCACTCGCACAGATAATTAACTCAATTAGATAACCACAGGCTGAGGAGGGAGGCTCCTCCTATGACAAGCCGTCCTGAAAAGCAGCAGTGGTCAGGGTGACGCGGCCAGTGCTCTCTCTCTCAGTCCTTCCCGCGGCTCGTTCCGCGAATGCAAATTCGGCTGCACCCGCTGACGTCCCCGGCGGCCCCCCTCTCTCCCCTGGGGGTGGGGGTAGGCAGGGGGGTGGGCAGTTTGGCGGGGATTAGGCTGCAAAGCCAGTGTACTGCAGATAACAGCCTCAGCTTGTTTACGCCACCGGCAAACGCGCTGTCCTTACAGATTTCGGCCACTGGTGGTGCAAGGAAAGTTTATTCCAAGACTTTTTTTTCAGCACACACAATAAAAAATAAACAGCAGTAATCTATCTAAAGGTGTTCCAGGAAAGACAAAAAACAGACAAAGCACACAAAAGACCCTGCACAGATTAAAAAATATAATTTAATATTTTGGCTTTTGATGCTGTTTTTCTGTTTATGTAACAGAAAGCTCCTTCATGCCTCCTCTAACAGCTTGTAATGTCTTATTGAGACATCCATTACATCTGGCTGATCCTTTTCAGACATTCTGTGCACCTCACTGCAAACCCTGGGTCTGTGTAAGACCTCATTGTCTCTGCTAAATCCACCAGGCTGGCCCCTTCCCGGCCCACAGAGCACCTCGGCGTGGCCCTCTAATCCTCCTTCATCCTCCTCCTCATCACCATCACACCCTGCTGAACCGTCCTCACTGCTCCTCTCTGCTGCGGAGAGCAATGCAGCCTTTCCACACACGCCTGCACCTTCCACTCCCACACCCACACCCAACTACACCCACACCCACTCCCACACCCACTCCCAACTACACCCACACCCAAATACACCCACACCCAACTACACCCACTCCCACACCCACACCCTCACCCAAATACACCCACACCCACTCCCACACCCACAGCCAACTACACCCACACCCACACCCAAAAACACCCACTCCCACACCCAAATACACCCACACCCACACCCAAAAACACCCACTCCCACACCCAAATACACCCACACCCACACCCAAAAACACCCACTCCCACACCCACACCCAACTACACCCACACCCAAATACACCCACTCCCACACACACCCACACCCAAATACACCCACACCCAACTACACCCAGTCCCACACACTGCAGGCTCTGGTGCTCTCCTGGTCTGCCACTGAACACTCTCCTCCAGCAGCTCCTGCTCCGGCTGCTCCGGCTGCACGCTTCCCTCCCACTCCCTGACCTTTGCACCCAGCCTGGCTAAACTGGCTACAGCCTGTGGCCAACAGCCTTTCAAAACCCCAGCTCTGGCACAACTCCGACTCTCCCACGCTTCCTCTGCCCACCTCACATCCCTCTCTCCCTCCCTCCCACCACTGCCCCCAATCCATGCCAACCCCCCCACCCCACAGACCTGAGGGGCGAACAACCACACCCACTATATGACCTCCACAGTGTACATCTAAACACATGCATTTTACAAGCGCTGAACGTGGCCACTTTCATTAAAGATACATGAGGCCTGGGTCGCGCATCCAGGGTCAGAGCAGCCCCACGCCGCATAACACCAAACACAAAACAACATCTGAATTATTAACACCGCTCATTTGTCTGCCAGACGGCCTCTTCCTGGCCACATTAGAGACTTCCAGGCCATTAGACATTACACTGCGTTTAAGCTAGATCTAATCATCTAAATGTGCAGAGGGCGTAGCCTGCTGTGCTGGATGTTTGGGGGTCAGGGCGGGGGGGGCGTTGGATGATGCAATCGAATCACCTCGAGAGACCAGCGTCGTGATTCAGCTCGTATAAACGCTGCTGTTCTCTCCATAGAGGGAACACGGTGTGACTTACAGAGACTTTAATCGAGTCAAAGACCTTTTCACTTTCTTAAGGGGTAACTGTGTGCGTGTGTGTGTGTGTGTGTGTGTGTGTATGTGTGTGCGTGCGTGTGTGCATGTGCCTGCAGGAGTTAGGGTCACAGTGGGAACATTATGCACTGTGCTTCCAGCTCCAGCCAATGAAATAATCTCTGACCCTGACCTCACGAGGAGTGGAAAAAAAGAGGCATTTTACACAAATGCTGAATTATTTTGTGCAGACACATTAAGTATAATCAAGGGTACATTATTTAATCAAGAACATAATTATTAAAACTGTCCTATATGACAGGCTAATCTATGCACTGGGGTGTTTTTGTTAGGGCTTTTGTTGAGAGTTTTAGCAAAGCCTTTCAGAGCGAAAGGGTGAGGCATTTTAAACACCACAGGAACGAGCTCTCGGGATAGACGTTAAACACACCGCAGAGGAGTCGTGCGTTTCAGCGGTCCCTCACGGTTTAGCGAACGCGGGGAGCCCGTGAGGAGTGACCTTGACCGTGTGCTGCCTAAAAGCAGCTGTTTGCTCTCCCTGCTCCGCAGAGAGCCGCGTCTGTTGTTTACACGCGCGCTCAGCAGGTACATCCTGTCACCGCCCCGTCCCCACCGTCCAATCCCGGCACAGAGCCGCGGCCGGGCCGAAAGCACACATTTACACACGCGCCCGACGGTGCGAAGCGCACGCGTGAGTCCGGCACGACACACCCTCGAGACTTCACTGCGACTCTGAACCTGGGAAACGGCATTCCGTCACAATGCAGTGTTGCACACACACATTCTAGCACTAATGACATCACATCGCTTACATTACACTGCCTCATTACATTGTTAGCACAGTCATTACCGACATTAAGTCAGTCCAGTTTCGAAATTGCCTCGTAGCTTGTTTCAACAATATTTGCTGAAACGTTTTATATTTCATCCAAAGGTTTATGATGTAGATTACAGAATACGACAAGACTATCATGAACGGCCAGCATTTGCTATTTGCAGAAGGAACGCTGACAGGCTAAGCACTCTAAGAGCAAGGGCTGGCCACGCTGGAGATAATGGCTGCAGGAATACATAAGGACTGAGCAGCGCGGTCAGATCAAACAGGGAGGCCGTGACGCCAGCGGGTGAAGGCCCTGCACGCTGACAGGCCAGGGATGATCAAACCCGGGCACCGCCTCAGTCAGCTGACTCTCATCCCCGTGCACAGGGGCGGGCTGCTTCAAGCTTTCAGCACCTGGCCAACAGCCTGGGTGTTTCCTGTGAGTGGCAGGGAACCTGGCCACACACGGCGCACAGTGACCAGAGTGGGGAATATCTGTCAGTAGGTCTGTACTGCAGCATGAAGAAGAGCGGATCTGTTATCAGATCTGTACTGAGCAGGCTCAGGGGGGCAGGCTTACCATGAGGTCTGTACTGAGTTCAGGGGAGGAGCAGTGTGGTGCTGGGGACTCATCTCGTTCAGCTGAGAAACCAGACAGCAAGCAATCGCTGACATCATCGGCGAAGCCATGGCGATCATGACGGGACACGCCCCCTGGGCTGCTGATAGGCTGACAGGCCAGCATGATGATGCAGAGACACAGCGACGCCCATGCCGGGAGGCGTGGCTTCTTTACTGCTTTACCAGATCAGGGAAAACAGAGGGGAATGCAGTCACGCCCAGCCAACCTTTCCAGTGAAAAACCACGCCCCCTGTCGCCTCTTTCTCCAATCCAAAAACAGCCGCTGACAATGGGTAGCAGTGTGGTGTAGTGGTAAGGAGCAGGATTCATAACCAAAAGGTTGCTGGTTAGATTCCTTGCTGGGGTACTGCTGTACTTAACCCAGAATTGCCTCAGGAAATATCCGCCTGTATCAATGGATAAAGTTTTAACCTATATAAGTGGCTCTGGATAACAGCGTCTGCTAAATGGCAAGAATGTAATATAATATTGTTACCCATTGTTATATTATAATAATAAATAAATTCAGACATATATATACATATAAACATTCTCTGAATACTTGGCTCAACAGAATGCCTTATCACCAAAATTGCTGGAATGCTTTTATTATGATGCACTGTAACAACTCAAGACCACAAAATAAAAGCCCCTTTTGTGTTCCACTCCACTTACCTTTTCTGAAAAAGTAAGCCTTCCGCCCGAGAAGAATGAACCACACGATCAAAATCAAATCACGGTTTCATAATGTATCGGAGCATCTAGGGAGCTCCAGCCCATCGACGCTAGCTGTAATGCACCGGTGAGTTACGGCTCGCCAATACACACATTAAGAGGGAGGTATAAATAACCAGCTGCAGTGTAAAGGCTGGCCAATAGCGGCGTGCGTACGGGGACCCGGCAGCCAATGAAAGGCAGCGTAAATCCTGCTTTGTGTTTCCCACCCTCTGCATGTGGACAAAGCAAACATTACCCCTCCGCCCACGCCACGCCAAGACAAATGCTGGCTTCAACCGAAACCAAACAGCGGGCTCCACACCAGACAACACACGTGCAAACACACAGACGGAAACCCATTTATATAAAAAAAAGATGAGCCAGTCATGACACAACTGCATCATTTTAAACCATGTTTCACGAGACCGGTGTAAATTCCTCAAAGGGAAAAATGACCCCTGGGTGGGAGGTCCTGTTTTACTTTTCCCGGTCCTTGGGAGGGTGACGGCATCATCTGTTCTTCAGCGTAAGTGAGATGTACATTTGTGAGGATCTCTATTGCGGCGGACAGTCTGTGGTGCTATTTCCTCAGGTAGGTGCACCATTATTCAACCAACCTTTAAAGTTCGGGAATGAATGACGGGGGCTGCGATTCAGATCCCTTCAAAGTCAAAAGACAGAGAATACCTAAGTCAGGTGCTTTTGGTGAGGAGATGAAAGAGACGAGATCAAACGCTCCTCGTACCTGATGGTGGGGAAAGGGGGAACAGCAACCTTAGAACAGATGACACCGTTCCACAATCCCGCACAGGGGAATTCTCTCACACTCCTGGCCGTACATAAATTACTCCGGAGATGGTGTCAGCAGTAGCGAGCGGTAATTACACTGAGGCTTCACCCCTGCGCACGACAAACACACAAACAAATGGATCTGACCACCTCCGAGAGCTGGGAGGAGGCGTCCGAGCGGCCGAACGCGCAGATGCTGCGTCCGCCGCACGATCAAACCGCCAGCAATAAGCCATCCCTCAGATTCATTTCAGCCACGCTGTCTGAGCGCTGACGGATGGATGCGGCATCCTGAATACAAACAGCGTCTTACGCAAGACCTTTAATTAGAGGCTTTGAGCCTTGCTGGGGCACAAAGACACACACACACACACACACACACACACACACACACGTGAACTCACACACACGCATACACACACACGTAAACTCACACACACATACACACACACACACACGCACGCACACAAACACACATGCACACACGCATACGCACACGCACACACACGCACACATATACACACACACTCCCGAACACGTGCACACATCCAAGCACATGCACGCACACACACACACAGACACACGCACACTCACACACATACACACTCTGACCACAGGTATATTACACACAAGTCACAGTAATGGTGGCAACAATGTCCAGCAATATGACCCACTACATCAACACCTCACAATGTTAATTACAATTATTACATGAAATCATTATTCCCAGTCCCCAAAGGTCAGCTACATCTGAGCTTTACCTCCGTTCAGATTGGATTTCATTGATCCTTGATTTCCAGTCAGATAGGGCAACTCTATTTATTGATTTAATAAAGAGGAAGGCAGGCGGAAAGAGAGAGAGAGAGGGGGTTAGAGAGTGATTGAGAGAGAGAATGAGAGTGAGAGTGAGAGACGAAAAGTGAGAGAGTGAGAGAGAGTGTCAGAGAGTGAGAGTGAGTGAACACAGTCATCATTCCAGTTACATCGCTTATTACATTACATATTGCTTCCACTGAAAGCAGTACATTTCAAAACAGACATATGCTTAATATATGCAATAAAAATATGTTTAATATGAAATGTAGTACATGCTAAAAATATATAATTAATAGCATAGGCGCTTCTGTACACATTAACATATTTCAGTGATATAACTCATTCCTCCAGGTGCTAAAATCATTGTAACAGGAGATAAACGATGAGTCAGGAACTGCACATCATAAATAAGGAAACACTTAAAATGGGGCACATTAAACACTATTATCTTTTTGGGCAATAGGAAGCATGACTGCAAGGCATCAATAAAGCACATAACAGCCATTTAGATGCTAAATTTATTCAGGGTAAATAAAGGACACTTGCACATCAGAGTGGGCAGACTACAGCTGGCCAGCGCACCTCTGGCCCGGAGGGTTGGCCGTACCCGAAAAACATGACCAGCAGAAAATGAATCAAACGTCATCCGCTGCGCTAAGCAGATCACTCAGACACGGCAGCCCTGGTGGCCAGTTATAAAAATAGCCCACTTAAAGGTCATGACCTTGGCTTTCCTCGTACAGCGGCGAGGTACATCTCCTGCCTGACAAAAAAGATGGCTAATACGATCACTTCATTTAGCGGACTCGTTTTATGCTAATGCTTCTGTAATTGCTTGCTTAAAAGTCCGCAGATTTTGTGTGTGTGTTTGTTGGGTGGGGGTGTTGAGGCTGTTTTTGCACTTTGTAGATCCGTCCGATTTCTAATTGGCCGTTTTGTGTTGCCTCGCTGAGTTTAATTAAAATTCCTGCCTCGCCCCGCGCAGCCCGGAGAAGCGGGAGGGACAGAGATACAGCGGCGACGGGGTCCTGTCACAATCCGATGCCTGCGTCTGTGATTGATATTCCCTCCGAGTGCCGCTGCTCCTAGACGCAGCGCCAAGGAGTCAGAGGGGGGAAACTCTGCGTGGATTTAAACACAGAGCAGAAAATCCATCTCTTTCCAGTGGATTACAGGCGTAAGCTTGAAAGTTGCCTCAAATCTGCTTCCTGCGCTCACCGCTTTGTAATTTAAGTCTATATTATTTAGGTCACAGGTGAATGGGAGCGTAGCTAAGCATTTAACATCAGACGCTGTTATTGTTTTTCTTTTTTTTTATCTTGGTTAGTTAGTTTTTTGTTTTGTTTTTTTATACCACTGCACAGTATAAAACAGAGCTAAAATATGCTTTTAATAAAGAGCTCCACTTCTGTGACGTACTGAGAGGCCAGTGTAGTATGGATTCTATAGTCACTGCCACATCTTCCATAAACCTGCATCTCAGTGAGTGCAGCCTCAGATCCTCTCTAGATAAAACTCAATTACACACACAGCTTGACATGGGGGGTTGCAAGTTTCATTCCCCATGTGATTCACTGAGCGAGATCAATAAGCTGAATTGCTTGGGTAAATGACCTGCTGCATCATTGGATGATACAGGAAAGTTAAGCTCTCGCTGTACTGGGACATCTGGTAAGCAGATGCATTATACAGATGCAGATGCAAGTACACATGGTGATAAGAGAAAATAAAATGTATGAGTTATACAGATTTGAACACTATGTTCTTACCCAATCAAGCAACGTTGAGTTCCCATCATTACTTCAATTTAGTCAAATCTTTTCCAAACTGGAATCACACCAAAAAAATCTCAAATGACTAAGGAAAGTAACTTACAACATAGATGTAGCCTACCATGTCTACACGGGGTCGTTGGTGTAACTGATTACTACAGGGTTTCAAAATCCATTACTATTTTTCACAGAGCTTATCATTCAAAAGATATAGCTATAACTTATAGCTGTAGCTATAATTGGAACTTGAACTTTTTTTGTTCTCAATGT
This sequence comes from Megalops atlanticus, assembly GCA_019176425.1. NCBI lineage: Eukaryota > Metazoa > Chordata > Actinopteri > Elopiformes > Megalopidae > Megalops > Megalops atlanticus. Next base: position 3,310,172 of record CM032894.1, read on the forward strand.
CAATAACTACTTGAAAAAGTAACCCGAGGACAGCGTTAAAGCTGGACATTCCGAGCATGAAGCAAGTCAACGTTCCCTTACATTTAGTTTTGTATCAAGGTGGGTTTCTAAATGCTGGGTGCATCCAACCAAACACTTCCCCTGGGTTTCCTTGTCTCATAAAACAACCCTGTTCCGAGCGTGGCGTTCAGCCGGAGTGTTCCGCCTCCTCCTTGCCAGACAAGAGGGCTTTGGCCAGACTTAAAGGTTACTGAAACAACGCGTTTTATTGATTTTGATATAGACTCCTGAGCTCTAGCAGACTGTATCTGAGAGACCTGGGCTTACCCAGTGCATGTTCTCTCAACCCTGTCGATTCAACGGCTGCCGAAATCAAACCCTCACAAAGAACCCCACGGTAACTATTTAAAAGTAGAATCCTGTAATGTGGCAAGCAGTACGTGAGAGTGCAATATTTGATTTCCTTTTTTTTTTTTTTATTTCCACATTACCCTTTTCTTGGAATTGTGGCATAGACTCAGAGAGGTCAGGGCTTCACCAAAATGTACTGTCAATTTTCTGCCAAAGAATGACTTGAAAGTTGCAGTGGATGGGTTGCGTCATTGCTAGGTAGTGGCAAAGTTGACCTTCTTCACTGTAAAGTGCTTGGACATATAAAAAAGATGCTACATGGAGTTCATTACCCTCACAAAATGTACTATACAGTTCTCTTCATTATTCAGAATCATTTACAGAGACTGTCACACACTCAGACAGCTCCAAAACCAAAAGGGCTCGTAACAGCAAGAGTGCAGCCCACTTCAAAGAAGTGCTACTTCTGCTTCTTCATTTAAGAAAGTTCATTCAATGGCCCCCTCGAATATCAGAGGTACAGCATTACCTCTGTATAACCCCAGGAAACCAGGCCAGAATACAATCCAGTCAGGATAACATCCTCCGTCTGTTCCACCCCTGGACAATACAGCAGAAAGAATTACAGCCACTCTGCACTGTTTTTGCTTATGATCACCTTCATAAAAAATAACATTAATTATGCGCAGTCAAGCTGGTCTAGCAGAGAGGCTCTCCAAATTGCCCCCCTCCCCCCCCTCCGGACAGTTGGCGCCTCTCACCTGTGGGATGGCCCAGTGGACAGTAAAGAGCCAGGTGTGTGCTGCCCTGTTCCTTGCCAGGCTCATTAGCATAATTACAGCTCCTGGAAAGTTTGCTTTGATTAATCTGTGCTCCTCTTCCACTGACAGGGGGGACGCAGTGCAACATAATTGGCTGGCTGTCAAGAGGGACTCGCACTGGAGTGCGCAGGTCTCTGCACTGTGTGTGTGTGTGTGTGTGTGTGTGTGTGTGTGTGTGTGTGTGTGTGTGTGTGAGAGAGAATATGCACACACACACATGTAAGTACATGTGCGCGCACACACACATACACACATATCTGTATAGATACAAACGAAAACACAGATACACATTCTTACCTACACACTAGTACTTTTGCACACCCTGTACGCCCCCACACACACACGCACGCGCGCACACACACACGCGCGCGCGTGTGCGCACACACACACACACACACACACGCTCTCCTCGCGTCTCTTTCAGCAGGAGCCATCGAGGATAATGAGAGCATAGGAGTTGGTTACACACATTAGACTCTCAGGCCTGCAATCTGGGCTCCTCACAGGCAAGTAGCGTTCGGTGAGCTAACAGCCTGCGAGCGCAGTTACCGAAGCACAATCACACAGCCATCATGCCTCATCAGCTCCACAGGGCCGTCGATACCTCGCCCACAGCGCATCTCTGCCCGCCCATGTGACACAGGCGCTGACATTCAATCCACCATTCATAAGAGAAAACATCACCGTGCCTCCATCAGCGGAGACATCGACCTGCTCGCGGCCTACGCTTATCTGATCTGCAGCGCGCTACGCTATCAGAAGCTGCGCGCGATTCAGCGGCTCGAACATTACAAGAAGGAAGCTGCAAGGGAAGATGGGGGGTTTGACTCCCTGTGCATTGTGGGAATAAGATGAGCCAGGTGACTAATTATCACGCTGGTAAAAAATCTCCACCTGCACGTCTAACACGCTGGGTCAACTGAGCCGCCTCACCTGCCTGACTCAAACCCGCCAGGAATTTCTCCCGGAATCAATTATGAAATATTTCAATATACAGCGCGTATCATCCGAGGCACTCATTATTTCCCGCTCGCAGTTAAAACCGACTTGGCGACTTGTGAAAACTCGAGGGCACTTAAGTGATGTCACAGTCATATTTAACTTCACTTTAACTGCATCTCAAGTGCCCTTACTCAGTGGCTTAATTTCTAAATTTCTAAATTACTGTACATTCCATTAGAATCTATTTTCCTTAATCACTTAGACCCATGTTATGTGAATACAGATGGATTTGCCCTTAAAATTGTGCAATTTAAGCTACAATTTGTATAAGAGAATCTGCTGAATGAATGCAATGTAATGTAACAAACATTACATTACCTGTATATTCATTCAGCAGGTGGTCTTATCTAGAGTGACTTCCAGCACAAAAGAACAGAAGTGTGTCCATTCAAGTTGAATAAGCAACAGTGTCAGACCAGGCTAACAACACTCCCAGACCAGTGAATGTGAGTATAGCAGTATTCAAGCCCTGCCACAAGTTAACTTGTGCGACATGACTAGACGTCTTAGAAACATCAACAGTGAAACTAACCTGATCTAGTAAAACTCCGGATGCTCCTTTCACAACTGACAAAATGCACTCTTCTCTGTTTATCTTGTTTCTTACACAACATTTCTCACTAATTTCAGAGACTCAATATGCTGCACAAAACCTGGAAGAACTACTAAACCTGCTCCTATTAAAAGACAGCTCAGCGCACAGTAATTAGACTGGATGAAGCCCTTCAGTATATTGTCTTGCAGTTTTCAGGCAACCGTGTGAAGTCTCTTCATACGGGTAATGGCCAAGTGCCCGCTTGTAAAGCTGAGCTGTTGCAGTCGGTGAACATTGCGGCTTAACGCCCTCAGAAATATAAAGTGGCAGCATACTTGCTTGCTGTCTAGGAAAAGACGTTCACCCAATTCAATTTCCTGCGATTCTGTGGGGAAAATCTAATTTGAACATTTCTTGGCTGAGGACTGACAGTGAGGCCATGACACTGACAAAATGTATAAGAGCCTTATTTGTAACAAGGGATATTTTTTTCGGTATATGCTTTTTAATACAAAATAAGGAAAAATATATATTCTTGTGATACTGCATAGAAGATATGAAAGATGTCTGGGAAATACAGACAGTAGGGGAAAAGGGTCCATGAATTAAATACACCATATTTAAAAAAAAAAGTATTGTGCAGGAACTTTGGTAGCCAGCTATTTCTTAAATGATACAAGACATTACAAGCAGGAAAAGTGAGAAACTGACAATGCAACGTGCCTCTAGCACCTGTGACGCCATTATCATTCATCAAAATTTCACAGACAACAGTTCTTGGTTTCTTTGAAGTTCTACCTCGCAGTATTTCTGCAATATGCTATATCTTCTGTCACACCTCTCTGAAAACGCCATGACGTGCTATTTTTCTTCAGAACTGCAGCAGTGAAAGCTCCAGTGCGCAGTTCACAGCCATGTCAACACTGGAGAAACTTTCATTCACAGACAATTCTCTACAGACCGGCCACATCCCACATCCCACTTCGGAAGGGCGCCACCTCTGGCGTGTCTGGGAATGACAGCTTCGTCCCCCCCCCCGCTTTCTGTGAGTATGAAATGACGCCCGTGCTTTTCATTAAATCCAACACGAAGGAAATTGAGATGAATTACCGGAGCAACAAAAGCTGCTCATTAGCCAGTCTAAATAGCGCCGCAGCCTTGACAGCTCCATGAACCGAGGCCCACTCTGGAGCGATCGTCAGCCCAGGAGACGTCAGCCTTCCAGGCCTCTTCCACCCCTCCCTGCTTCTGCTTTCTGGTCTTTTTTTTTCGCAGTCTTTGAGCTCATTTGAAAGAGTACAGTAGAGTGTGAAACATTTAAAAGGGCCATTTTGGCTCTGAGTTGATCCATACAGGAACTGGTCAAATTATTATCATTTCTAAGGAATCAGAAATCATGTGGCCATTGTTCACAGATTTCGTTAACCAGACCAGGGCTTGTGGACTTGAGGTGATGGTGAGGTCTTAAGTATTTTTTTCTGCAAAATGCATCAGTCACTATCACTGCACCCATTAACACCAAAGGCCACAGAAATCAAAAAACGGCCTTTAACCAAACGTGACTGTTTCTGAGCAATATGAACCAGTTATGAAATAGTTTGCACTCCAGACAAAAAAAGATCACAGAGGAACAGTCCTTTCAGTGCACCGGCCTTTTCATCACATCCAAAGTCACCAAGAATGTCGTATGACCCATACAAAATGCATCACACATTCCATGCCATTTTCATTAAACCGCTGCTAAGCTTGTGACAGGTTAAGTTGGAGGTCTGCGCATTAGATGCATTGTGTGCGTGTAAAAAGCGGCTGAAAGCCCCCCCACACATAGCTTAAGACTGATGAGAGTTTAATGAAAATTAATTCACAATAATGACACCCGGTCGAGTGTCCTTGAGCCGTCAAAGGCGGCAGGAAGATGCTGCTGCTGCACACATCAGGTTAGCGCTGAAAGGGAAATTGGAAATTTTAATTGGGAGAGGAAGGTAAGTGAGCGCCAGCAGACAATCAGACCACATTCAACTGCGAATAAATAATAAATAAATAAATGATTTCTGTTCTTCACAAAAGGGTATTTTTCTCATAGCCTAACCTCAATAACATTTCATATAATAACCCTTTAAAAAGCAGATACAAAAATGTACAGAAACTGTCTCCAATCTTTTAAAAGATCCTTTCTGCTTTAGGTTAACCCTAAACTACCCTACATTAGTGACTACTTTGCAGTATCAATTGGCTGTGTCACAGATCACATACTTTCACACATAAAAACAGAAGTCTGTGGCCACCGTGTTAAGCATGGCCCCAAACCTCACGCACACAAAAGCAAGAGTCAAATGCACCAAACCCCCCAGATTTGGGAGGACCAAAGATGGAGGTGTGCATTGCCGAATATTTGCCCATATTTGTCGTTCCCAAAAGTCCTGGTGATTCAAACCTACCCTTTCAATTTCACGCAATGAAGGTAGCCATGGAAAAATGAATGTACAGTCGTTGGTCAACAAGTATTTTGCTTTCTCAGCATAATTAACCAGAAATATTACCAGAAATACTGGAAAAATACTACTACTGCAGAATACATACACTGTTTTGAGAAATGGACTTAATGTACCTATAAGGTCAAAGGTCATTGCACAGTGCAACCAGGAAGTATTGTCCAAACACAGCTGGTTTTGTGCGTACTAAACACACATATCCTCAGTACTATGCTTGGAAGTGTGTAATATCAGTTATGGAAGTAGTTATGCATTTTATATCAGATATGCAAGTAGATACACAATTTGGTATGCAGCCATGTATGTCATTTGGAACACAGCCTGACTGGGAGTGCAGTTGAGACGTCCAACGAAAACACTTTCCCTGGGGTCCACTTCCTTTAAATACTAAATCCTTGCACATTGAAATCAAAATTGACTTAAATTAGAGACACCTGTTAAATGATGACTGTTAAATAAACTACGCTAATCGTTTTTTAGCGAACAACCCAAGGGGCCTTCTAATTAATGGGGGTTTAGCATTCAGATGGTTTCACCTGCTCTGTCTCACTGAATTCCAGCCATCGGCTGCGTTACTGGGTCATACCTGTCCTTTCTAGTCACTCCCATGCAAACACCTCAGCCCTGTAAAACACTGCACAAAGGCAGTGTTGTATCAGCAGGGGGAACGTTATTCTCCCTCTTAAGCTTTCAGAAACAAAAGAAAAACACAGTGAAGCCTGTGCTTTTTAGAGTGCTATTTTACCTCCAAAAAAGGAAGCCCATCCCTGCAGGCTTGGGTATTGATCCCTCCTACAATCACCACAGAGCCACCAGGACGCTAACGGGATAAAGGACAAATTCATCGGATCTTAGGCTCATTGTGAAACCCAGCCTGGAGACACACTTAATCTCGAGCGTTCAAAGCGATAGAGCCATCACAGCAGATATGAATCATTAATGGCACTGGTATCAAACCTCCCATTCCCGGCGATACCACATAACGCTCATATCTCAGAGTAAACGCCCACCAGTTCGGTCATAACCCCATCTCGCGTTTGATCGCACTATAAATGCAACGTTATAAAAAAAAAAAGGAAATCCATTACATATGGTCACATAAGACATCCAGAATGAACTGAATGCATTTTTTCAAGTGTGCCATAGCATAGTGAAACAAAGTGATATGTATTTGTGTATTGAAAATATACATAGTGAAAAATATATCAAATGGCACTTTTATACATGCAGTTTCAATAATAAATACATTCCACAATATGGGTATTTTAATATGTTCTCAACCATTTGCAGGCCCACAACAGTCTCAATTGTTGACATATTTTGTAATGTACTCAGTATGTTTTGTCACATGCCTCAGTGGTCTTGATAGAATATGTGAGGCTTACAGAAGTGATACAGGGCAAGCACAGTGAAGGTCAACTCAGAATGCTTTGCCAGGTGTTCTGTAGAATTAAAAACCACTGAATCCCACAAACATCATCCTTTTTTTCCATTTATATATCCAGAAAAAGCCCTGTTCTCGGCGCATTTCAACAAAATCAACTACAAAAGAAACAAAACGCAGTCAAGGTCCCAACGAAAATTCCACACACTCAAACTATTCATTGCGAGACAGAATGAACTTTTTTTCAAAGGGGTCGCATCTGAAGGCTGAGAGCACACGTTGAGTTTGAGTGCGAGATGCTTCTCTCATTCCAACCTTAACATAACATGGTAACATGAATAAAAGGTTAAAAAAAAAAAAACAGAACTGCTACAAAGCAGGACGGCACAATGTGACAGTGTTTACTGCAAGGTGTACAAGACCAGAGGGAAAACGAAATCTTACCAGAAGGTTGCAGGTTCAATTAAACATAGTCACGGTGTTGTTGAATTCCTGAAAAGGGTTCTTGAGCAGAATCGCTTTATAAATGAGCCGCACGAAAGATGTACACTATGTAATTTATTCTACGTAAGGGCGTCTGCTTAGCCAATGAATGTCCTGCCATGGCAGGTAGACAGATAAGCCATCTACTTGGTGAGAGGCTGGCAGGGCAAATCACATATCTATACAGCACAGAGTTTCTCAAAGAAATGACTACAGCTGCACTTATTATACACATTTGCTTATGTCGGATCTAATTTCATTTAAACAGAATTTGGATATAATCTCATTCAGCAACACAATGTAAAGACAAAATGCAGGGCTATAGTCCGGCTATAGTCCGACAAACAGTGGTTGAGATTGGAATTGGAATTGCATGGGTTCAGTTTTTATCAGGTGCTGTGGTCGGAACTGCAACTAGGCTTAGTATTTTTAACGGCAGACCTATTTTTGCAAAGGGTTTCCTGCTAACATACAGATACTAAACAGTTCGTACATGAGAGAAACTAGGTGACTTTTGAGCATGGAAAGAATTTTGTACGGAGACTTAATACACGGCGAGTGATCAATGGCTCAGATCACAAAGCGATTTCACGGTATGCCGTGTGGATAGACATTCTCCGTATCGACGCTGGGTCTTTTATGTGCTACACAGGCGCTCAGCCTTTCAGAGTCAAGGCTCCCGATGCCATTCATGCTGATTCAAGCCACACCGCGCTAAAACCCGCCATTTCATCGCAGCGATCAATACTGGCCAAGCTGTCTCTCTTTTTTTTTCCCCTCCCAGATAAAGCCACATATCTTCATGTCACAGTGCAGCTGAAACAGGGAAAGGGTACGCTTTTACTCGCATTATTTTTCAAGTGGGAGGAGTGTTAGCGCGTGGTGGAAACGGGTGAGAATCATAAGCTAAGAGAAGTCTTCAGGTTAGTGTCTGGTAGACATGGTGATGAATTATAAGCAAATTTATTTCTGTCCTTATGAGGGAGAAGCGTTCAGGTGAATGTAAGCTAAATATAGGGGGGAGGAGGATTCTGAGCTGGCTTGCTTATTGAGCGGTAGAAGCGTTCACGATCCTGTAGCAGAAAGGATGAGGCTCAGATACTGCATTTTTTTTTCCTCCACCCTATCTTTCCTCCTTTTCTTTGTAGATGGTGTGAGCTGTGGGCTGGAATGGCCATCCCACAGCACAGCGCTGCATTTATTCTATTTCCAGAGGCTGCTTGAGTTGAGGTCAGCGTTTCGCCTGCAAGAGCGGAATGCTGATGAGGACGCGGGCGTGGGGGAGCACGCAGCCAATCGGGTGGAGACGTTTCATTTGGGATATTAGTTTGGCAAAGCGGAGAGGGCCGGGTCTGACATTGCTGTCTCCCCGCTCTGAAACTCCGCTGGAGGGGGGGGAGGGGGTGATTGTTAACGACAAAACTTCCCAAGGACCCTTCAGTCAACAAGGGGAGAGAGGGAGAGGGAGAGAGAGGGATAGAGAGGGAGAGAGAGAGAGGGTGTGAAGGGATGCAGTGTGCATGTGTGTGTATGTGTGTGCATATATTTGTGTGTGTCTGTATGAGAGTGCATTTGTGTGCTTGTATATGTACGTTTTTGTGTGTGTGTGTGTGTGTGTGTGTGAGTGTGTGTGCGCGCGTGTGAGGGCGTGCGCATGTGTGTGTCTGTGTGCGTGTGTGAAATGGGGGTGGGGGGGGGTGGATGACACACTCCAGGACGCAGAGATCACCAGGACAGCCTTCCAAACCGGCCGGGAGTTTAAGACTCTCCACCACGGCGTTACTTCAGAAAAAAAAAAAGAGCCTTTAGATCAAAGAGTGTCTTTTTTAAGTGTGGTAAAAAGGAGAGAAGGAAAAAGAAAGAAGAAGAAAAAAAAAATACATTTAGGGATTTGAAAGCCAAGGTCACCGGCTAATGAATTCCGAGCAGCGTCTTTATCCCCATGGGACAGGTAGCATGACAAATCAGAACAGACCCGAAATAGCAACACCGCGCACAGCACAGAGACCCGCCACTTCAAAGTGGGACCCAACGGCATTATGTAATCAAGTCTTATCAAGCATAACAACAGGAACTTTGGTGGTGCTGGCCTCCATTGTAATCAAACAAGGAAAAGGGCCAAAAATAATGAACTGCTGGCTTTGTCCCATCCACTTTAAAGTCAGAGTATATCTTTTTTAGGAAAAAAAATCAAGGGCAACTTTGGACAGCTTACATTTTACACATGTAAAAGTATCATCTCCGTTTAGGCGGCTGTGTATTTACTGAGGAAATGCAGTGCCTTGCTGGGAGGTGCAGCTGTAGCGCCTGTCTGGGATTTGAACCTGCAAATTCTAGTTTCCGAGTCACTACACGACCCTGCTGCCTCTGCAGTTACACACAGACAGATGAGAACTAGAGGCTTTGATTAATCCAAAACAGAAAATGAATCACCCACATCTGCTCAGGACAGGAAGTGATGCGTTTCTAAAAGGCAAGGGATCGCAGTGTTCTCTTTTCTCAGTGTCCGTTGCCCCGGAAAACTTAGGGACAGAAAAACACAGCTCTCTGCCCAACATGGGCAAACTTTCATTTGTCTAGGGGAAAAAAGGGGCGCGTGCTGATGTCATCAGGGGCAAAACAAACAAAGTGTAGTGGTATTTCAGAGAGCTGTCCTGGTTTGGTGCAGAGTTCTGTGAATTTCCCTTCTCCATAACTTAGGTACACCTGTGTGTCTCAGGACTGATACCTGTGTGGAAGGCGGGGGTTTGATGATCAATAGCCTGCGGTGGTGTTATCACACCGTGGCTGAGCGTTTCCTCATTACCATCCACAGCCTCACTCTCAAAACAAGTGCGGCGCATTTCCAGAATAATAAACACCCCTAATGGCAGATTAAATCTGAGGCGTCTGACAAATAAGGCTCCGGGTGCGAGGGGTCCTTTAAACCCGGCGCCCCCTGCCTTCTGCCGCGTGCATTACGCCTGGCCCCAGACAGATAGCGACGCCGCGGCCATTGATCAAGGGCTGGAAAAAGTCACCGCTCAAGGGGACGGACAGGACCTTGGCAAGGAGTATCTTTGTTTTATGACTGTCGGGATAAGGGGAGCCAGAGCATGATGGGAATTTTATCAGAGGATTCTGCGTCGCCGCCGCCGCCCCCCTGCCAGCCCATAATTTTACCGGGCAACAGAGCAAGCCGTCTCGGTAGAACGGTCAGATGACATATTTACATGTAGAGCGAATATCGTCCGCCTCGTCTAAATTAACGACAGATGAAATGGGGAACTTAACTAGGCAGCTTTTTCAGCGGCCAGGCGAATAGATCATTTCCCAATCATGCACCCTCTCACCGGCCTGAGTGAGGGAGGGGAACCTCCCGCGTGCTCTCCTCCGCGCCAGAGCAGGCAACCGGAACCTCTCCCGATTCAGGGGAACCAATCACGCACGCTCTTCCAAGCCAGGGGAACCAATCACAGGCCCTCTGACGAGCTAGAGTGATCGAGTAGAGCCAATCATGAGTTCTCTCCGGATCCAGCGGAACCAATTACATCCCCTCTCACAAGCCAGAGTAATCGAGAAGAGCCAATCATGTGCTCTCCCCCAGTCCAGAGGAACCAATCATGTGCTCTCTTCTAAGCCAGGGGAACCAGCCACGTGCTCTCTCCCGATCCAGAGAGACCCAACCCAGGCGAAGGGAGCCAGCAGATGTGTGCCACAATTGGGGTGGGGTTTGGGGCACAGGTTGGGGAAAGCCGAAACGCATTGTGGCGCATCTAAATTGAACACACCTTGTTCATGAAGCCCTTTAGTGGCACAGCCAGTTCAGAACTTACGCTCTGTCAAATGAGAGCCTGGACAGTCTTTTGCACCACTTGGCATAGCACACATTATACGCCAACTGCAAAGGGAACTCTCAGTACTCACACATTGCACGTCTTAAGATGGCAACCACTTATGGAGTCAATAAGGAGGAAAACATGCCATTTCCATTTGGTGTTCTCACCTGAAATAACTGGAGCTTCTTCACAGTGAGCTCTCATGGGAAGCAGTGGGTTATATCTGCAGCATATCATTTACTATCATTACCCCTTGTTGTGTAATTGTTCACGGGTTATTTACCAATGACTTGTTATTATTACAATTTCAAAAGAGAACAAATTTTTGCTTTCAAAAAGCCCTTCATTTAAGATCAAATCTAACAAAGAGCACAGGGAACAAAGTAAGATTTTTGAATAACTTGTAAAAAAAAAAAAAAAACATAAAAAACAAGAACCACAAGCAGTGAACATCACCTTTAAAAACTGTCTTCTGAGATTTCCGCGTGCAACTACAGTGCTTCACAAAGCACAGTTTTCACTGCACACCAAGGCAAGGTCAAAACACACTGCTAGATTAAGATTACAGTGAGATTACAGGAGGGCATGAGAGTCCAGGTTCAGCTCAGCCTTATGGGTTTTACCAATAGCAAGTTTATTTTTACCCAAATGTTGATTAATATACAACATTTGGGTAAAAATATGGGTGACATTATGTTCTTTTGCACACTTCACCCCACAAATACTGCAAACTTTTGAGAAACATACACCCAACCCTGTCTAACCATCTTCAACATTAACAGTGACAGCCACAGTCAACTGTCAACTTGGACAGTTTCCAAAAAAAACATAGCTCTCTTCTATGGAATAAAATGGCATCTCGAATCAGTATTTCACCATGATGCTGGTTTCAGCAATATCAGGTATAATCCTCCACTGAAGTTCACGTCAAGTTCAAGCGCAGAGACTCATTTAGGGAGCGGATTCTTACAGTAATTTCAAAGATGGCAGAACCTGACTATTACCTGTTCGACAAGCCCTCCATCTTGAATCAGACACCTTTAATGGTTCGCTGAAACAGACTTAATACATGTAATTACCTTTTCCCCTGTGATCCAAAAGGTCATATCCCTCAAACCCCCTCCATTTCAACTGTAGCTCTGGTTCTGTACTCATAAAGGTTTAAACATAGGGCTGGGGAACAGCTCTGCGTCATTTCTCTGGCCCTAAAAAACGCTGTATGAACCCAGACCGCCCACTGGAAAGATGATTGTTAGACCCTCATTAACCCCTGAAAGGCCCTGCACTGTGAGAACTGAATGGTACCTGACCTGTTTGCCATCACTTCTCCATCTGATCTACCATGGGTCAGATCTCGGCGAGTTGGGCTTCGGTAAAAATAGAGTCTAAGATTTTGAGGCTCTGATCTCCTTTTGATAATGACCTGAATAAGAAGAGGAAGGAGGCAGAGGAAGGACGAGGAAGGGGCGGCCTTCTCCCTTCGCTCCCGCTCTCCCTCTCTCGTCTCTGTGACTCAGCTGAAAGATACTGGCCCTCTGCCCTCCCCCCACCCACCAGCATTACCTTCCCCCCTCAGCTGAAACACAGGGCCTCCCTGCCGTCCCAGCTGAAAGATAGGGCCCCCCCCACTCCCCCCTCATCTCAAAGACAGGGGCTCCTATCCCCTCTCAACTGAAAGATAGGAGCCCCCCCTTCCAACCTCAACTGAAAGATAGGGGGCGCTCTCCTCTCCTCTCAACTGAAAGATAGGGGGCGCTCTCTTCTCTCAAATGAAAGGTAGGGGGCGCTCTCTCCTCTCAGCTGAAAGATTGAGATCTGCATCCCCCCTCAAATGAAAGACAGAGACCCCCAATCGAAAGATATGCCCCACCATCCACCACTACCCCCGGTGCCCCTTGCCAAACAGCATGAGCAGCTGTATCCTCAGCAGGGTACCACATCCTGGCACATCCCCACCTCTCCCCCCCCGCCTCCGCTGCTGTCTCCAGCACCAGCAGCGGCAGATGAATGGCTCCACCATGTTGAGCCTCTCAGCACCACAGTCTGTGTGTAAAGCAGTAAAGCGTCCCCCTGCGCTTTCATTCCCGTACCACAGCATTCTCACGCCGAGACGATCGGACCCCACGCGCGGCGTGAAACGCTTCCCTCCCCCTCCGCCAGGCACGCACACGCTCACCGACAGTCCCACGCCGCAAAATTAATCATATCAGTGAGTCATTTTACGCAGGGGTCTCTGCCTCTGCCTCATGAATATTGATGAGAAAATTGTAAAACTCAAGTCCCTTCCCCCCCCCCCCCGTCTCCCTTTTTTGCTAATTAACAAGCATTCGCATACTGATCCGAGTGATCAGATTGTGTTCTTGTGGTGAAATAGCGGGACAGTAGGCCTCAGTATACATGCCTATTTTTAAAAGCGCACGCTGTCTTGTCGAACTGAATTATAAACACTTACCATGTGCAAAATTAACATAAGCCAAGGATAAAAGAGAAGCCGTTATGCGCACCATCTTTTCTGACTGGCCCTGGAGGTATGCAGACCAGGTGATATTTTCCCCCATTTGAGCTTTCAAAATATTGCTTCTGAGGAAAAGTTAATCGAACTGCAGACAAAGGGAGAGAGATGCTGCTACACATCCAGGTTTTAGCTGATGCGCAGCACAAAGTGAAGAATTAGCAGGCACATACATGATCAGCAATATCATTCTGGAGGGAACCGATATAAATACTCATAATAAATCACATTTCATTACATGATTAACATTGACAGAAAATATCGGCAGAGCCATTCGTCTCTAACGCCGGCTAATCTTTCATCATATACGTGTCAAATATATCCACAATATCCTTATAGCTCATAATGATCTAATATTATTTATTGCATTAATATAATAATGTATCATTTACATTCAGGACTGTTATGGACTTATGTAGATTGGGTTTGTTTCTAATCAGAGTTCTCTCGTTCAGTTCCATTGTGTGATCAGGTGGGTCGTTGCACCACATTCTAAAATTAGTATTCAACTGAAGAAGAAAATGAATGAACCATTACTTTTCCTCATGGGTGAATAAGCAATGGTGATGTTGAGTTTGCCTTTATGCACCGTGGACGCTCCTGCTTTCCTGCATATCCAGCTGGGTAAAGGCATTTTCTAAATAAGAAATGCATTGTTTCGTTACATTATGAATTTTCTTAGCAGACAGCCTCATCCAGAGCAACCTGCAGAGATCAAATTCTCTCTTGTTATCCATGTTGTCCACACCTCATCCGTTCTGCCGAGTCCCCCTCTGTCTTCAAGAAGCATCTGAAGACACAGCTGTTCCGCTCTCACCTGAGCACCTGAAACAGGCAGCAGTGTGGTGTAGCGGTAAGGAGCAGCAGTGTGGTGTAGCGGTAAGGAGCAGCAGTGGGGTATAGCGGTAAGGAGCAGCAGTGGGGTATAGCGGTAAGGAGCAGCAGTGGGGTGTAGCGGTAAGGAGCAGGGCAGCAGTGTGGTGTAGCGGTAAGGAGCAGGGCAGCAGTGTGGTGTAGCGGTAAGAAGCAGCAGTGGGGTGCAGCGGTAAGGAGCAGAGCAGCAGTGTGGTGTAGCGGTAAGGAGCAGCAGTGTGGTGTAGTGGTAAGGAGCAGCAGTGTGGTGTAGTGGTAAGGAGCAGGGCAGCAGTGTGGTGTAGCGGTAAGGAGCAGCAGTGGGGTGCAGCGGTAAGGAGCAGCAGTGGGGTGTAGCGGTAAGGAGCAGCAGTGGGGTACAGCGGTAAGGAGCAGCAGTGTGGTGTAGCGGTAAGGAGCAGGGCAGCAGTGTGGTGTAGCGGTAAGGAGCAGCAGTGTGGTGTAGCGGTAAGGAGCAGGGCAGCAGTGTGGTGTAGCGGTAAGGAGCAGGGCAGCAGTGTGGTGTAGCGGTAAGGAGCAGCAGTGTGGTGTAGCGGTAAGGAGCAGGGCAGCAGTGTGGTGTAGCGGTAAGGGGCAGGAAAGCAGGTATGCCATTGCCACTGTACCCTTGGGCAAGGTGCTTAACCTAAATTGCCTCTGTAAATACCCAGCTGTATAAACAGAATACATGTAAAAACTGTAAGCTTTGTACGTCACTTTGGATAAGAGCTTCTGGATTAGAGCATCAGGATAAGAGCGTATGCAAAAAAAAAAAAAAAAAAAAAAAAAACATTAAATCGATACGAGGGTGAATTTCTGAAAGGCACTCTCTGTGAAGTCGCCCTTCTCAGGCAGTAACAGAACGTCTCCAGCACATCAAAGCGGGAGGCTGCGCGTCTCAGAAAGCCTTTCAAAGCCCAGGGTGACAGTGTGAGAGCAGCGCTGATGCGAAAATGCAGAAACTACGCTGGACTAAAGCTGATGTGGTGCCCGCGCAGGGGGTTTGTTCTGCTCCCAGGCCAGCGCAGGTGAAGGTGAGGGCTATTTACAGCGCAGGGAGTGAAATCAACAAAACTCAATGAACAGCAAACCCCCATCCCCCAAAGAAGGAAAACAAACAAACATGAATCTATGTCCAGGGTCATCAACCCTGACCCAAATGCATTGCAGTATGACAGTTTCTACACAGCTACTGCCAGCCTGCACTCTCCTCCACCCAGTACTGAAAGACTGGAAGAGCCTGGTTCAAATACCTTCCTGCTTGCCTGCAAGAAACCATGCGTGCATTACCTCCTTTCAAACATGCAAATTTCCCTATTAAACAGAAATACAGTACATAAACATGGTATCATCAAATACAAGAAACCTTGTTACAGAAAATCAAACATAATAACAATACCCACAATTATCCAGTTTATGTACACTTGAAAATAAATAAATACTGCAAGGCAATTTGTGGCAGTGTATAACGCATAAACACAGTGCGGGTAACACCGTTACTCTTTTTGCTCCTGTTGAACCTGTCTGTGGAATGCAGGCCAGGTTTTCAGATCAGGGCGTTCTGCACTGCACTGCACTGTGTTCTGATTCGCTGGCTCAGTCTGAACATTCTTAAAGGGGCGTGGTCTAAAACAGAACATAATTCTGGAATGCAGACAGCAGGTAGAACCTTCTGCTACCAACCAGAACCTACACAGAGAAGGACCAGAGGAGCCGACTATCAGGTCATAACAGAATGTCTACACATAGTAAGTTTAGCCCTGTCGTTACTAATGTCAGTTAAAACCATAAAGTAAAGTTAAAATGTTGGTTTGCCTGCATGTACAAGTGCACTGCTGCCCCATGCCATCACCTGGCAACCCTAACGGTGGCGGTTTCTCCTCTAACGCATTGTTTAAATCTTCTGCTGATGAGGATTACTGATGAGGCCTCCCACCACGCACCAGCCTCCACATTCACTACACAGCGCAAAAGCAACAGCAAACACCATTCATCAAATGCGTCCACGTACAATTAAAGCACTGAAACACGATGTTGCCATTGTGTTATCACATCAGAGTTCACAGTCACAGCCACAGTTCAGTAACGGGCAGGTGGCTCCTGCTCCAGGGAGTCCTGCTTTGTACTTCATTCTGTGCATAAAAAAAGACATCTGGATGGCAATCTGATGACTTTCTGCCCCCAGAAAAAGTGTGCGGTGTGGGTTTTATGAATCTGGCTGAGTTTAACATGAGGTGTGTTAGCAGGGATGTATGAAATTTAGCCTTCTATATTTACTTGTCTTGTCCCCTGTTTGTTCTGAGTGAATCTGGTCGTTTGGCAGATGCTCTCATCCTGAGCGATTTACAAAGCAAAGGTATATAAATGCACACAACAGGACCATGCAAACAGCGCGTAGAAAGAGCGTCAGACCACACAGTGCTACAGTAACCTACACTGTTCTCAGTACAGATGAAATCTGACACCGGTCCAGCTTTTTTACCCTGTATTTAAATTTGGGGCCCCTTCCTCGCCTCCAGGCACTAAGGCAACTCATGTGACGAGCAGCCAGCATCCTGGCTCTGCCACGTCTCACCTGGGGCCGCTATCGAACCCGGGGCCTTCCTGCAGCAGCTGCCTGGCCCATCTGCCAGCCCCTGTGTGAAGCGGGAGCACTCTCACTTCCAGTGCGTCCGACGCCCCTGACACCTGCCGCACAGCCGCCAGCCTCTGTCTCTCAGAGCCACACCGCGTCCTCCCGCACAGCTACGCACCATCAGTGCGTCAGACCAGCACACCCAACCCCACGAAGACGTCAGCTCAACACGAAGGGGCAGCAGTGTAGCAAAGTGGTTAAGGAGCAGAACTCGCAGCCAAAAGGTTGCTGGTTCAATTCCCTGCTGGGGCACTCATTTACTCAGTAAATACCCAGCAGTGTAAATGGATAACATTGAAAAAAAAAGTGTAAGTTGCTCTGGATAAGAGCGTCAGCTAAACGCCTGCAATGTAATGTAATGACTCTCAGTACAGGGACAGACCCTGCTCCTCTGTGCGTCACCTGCACTGTGACATTTCACAGCAGGGGTACACAGCCTGGCTGCAGTGCGGGAGAGGTTGCTGGTTCGAATCCCTACTGGGATGCTGTGTTCCACACACCCCACAGGCAAGCTGTGTCAATTAAAAATATCTGCAAAACCGAAGGGTACTTTGTTCTTCATTTGCATTTTTTATTTTTATTTTTTTACTTTTTAATTTACTTTCTTTTGCCAGTACATTTTATCATTGCAGGTTCTCTTAGCTCCGGGGAAAGGCCCACAGTTCTGAGATTTTCATACCTCAGATAAAAGCAAAACATTATTACCCTATATAAAACAAGCCTTGTTGAGGCTTGTAATATAATTTAGGGTTTAACACATGGAAGCTATAGATAACAGTGACAGTACAGGCAGTGAAGTGCCACACTGTCTTCAAATCCATCCCCAAGAAAATACCACTATATCCTGTAGCAAATTGACCAGACACGTCAGGACCTCTAAAACACCCTGCTAACACCCCAGGATGGCAACACCACCCTGCTAACACATCATATATATTAAAAAAACTAGCAAATTTGAAAGGATCTCTAACACATCCCACTAACACACCAGGATCTCTACAGTATCCTGCTAACACAGAAAAGTCTCTAAGACCCCTGATAATTTGACAGGATCTCTAAAAACACCCTGCTAACATAGAAGAATCTCTAAAACACCCCGCTAATTGGAGAGTATCTCTAAAAACTACCCCTGGCTTTATGTTCATGTTGTCTCAGCCCGTGTGTTACCCACACCCCGTCTGGTCCTGGCTTAACACGGGGACAGCAGGACTCAGAGACCGAAGCATGGCACGGCCTTGGTGTGTCACTGAGGAAAACTGTGAAGTCCCCGTCCGTAACTGCCCCTCACGCCCCTGCACGCTGATCACATCGTGTGGACGTTTTCGCTTCGTTGGCCGCACCGTGGCGTGTCAGTCACGTCACGGAGCATACCCACGTGTGACTGGCACTAAGTCGTCAGTGTGAAAAGAGTTTACATTACATTACTGGCATTTAGCAGACGCTCTTATCCAGAGCAACTTACAAAGGTTACAGTTTTTAACAATGTTATCTATTTATACAGCTGGATATTTACTAAGGCAACTGTGGGTTAAGTACCTTGCCCAAGGGTACAGCAGCAGTGCCCCAGCAGGGAATTGAACCGGCAACCTTTCCATTATGAGTCCTGCTCCTTAACCACCATGCGACACTTCCAGTTTAAGGAGGAGGGGGCTGGATTTGGCTACTCGTTTGTAAAGCGGCAACGCTAGCTGACATTGACTCACAACGTGTGAAATTATCAGTCTCTGTGTTTGGAAATGCTGCTCGTTTCAAGCCACTTAATTTTCCCGCATCCCATCAAGGCACAGAGATTCCCTTTGACAGTCACCTGTGAGTGGCGGAGCTGCCAGACAGCTTCTCTTGCCCGATGCATTAGGTGAGGAATCAACACTTCAGTTCTTTCAAACAAATTCAGGTCCTTGCTAAAGGGTAAACTGATGTAACAATCACCGTCAATCTGGTACAGAACTATCCCATGATTAAACTAAATCATTTGCCCACAAACAAACCGTGGCTTCCTTTTGAACTCTGATAATTAGAAAGAGAAGGGCAGTCCTAAATAAGGCTTGTTTAATAAGTGTAACCAATGGATTTTGCGCTCTGACCTTGGTCGCCTTTTTGTCTCACATACCCTGGACAGGACTACAGTGTCTGCCTCCCAGACTGCCAAGAACCTCAGGGTAGCACCAGACAACAAGCTGACCTTTTCGGACAACACAGCATCCGTTATCAGGGCCTGCAGATTCTACCTCTACAACATTCAAAGTCCTGGTTCTTCCTCGTTGCCTGTTCTGCTCCTGGTCCATTCCCCCAGTGCTATTCCACTTGACTGCAGCTCTTACCCTCTCCTGTCTCTCTGCTATGGGGTCTCTGCACCTCATGCAGAACGCAGCTGCTCGGCTGGTCCACAGCCTCCCACGTCTCACCTCCGCTCAGCCATTTCGATGAGCTTGCCCCGGTCTGCCAGGCAGAATGGGGCAGCTGCTCCTCTGCATCTACAAGCAGTCACCGACCCTCAGTCCCGAAATCCACCCCTCTTCCCTCCCACGCCAGTGACGCCTCTACCTGCCGGTTTGCTCGTTCCCCTGCCGGTTCTGGCCCTCACGCGGTTGCCACGGTGATACAGACAGCAGAGTCGCTGGCCCCCCACCATTGCAGCAGGAAGACCCACCTCTTCAAACTTCCTCCCATCTCCCTCCCCCTACCCCCACTCTCCACATTCCCGGTAAGAACACTCAGATCAGAGAGCAGGTTTCTGGGGCTCTCCTTTGTAGTACTTAGTGTGGCACTCTCTTAAGGGCAGGCTAATGAGGTTTGTCTGATTATGTAACATTTTGGTATATTATAGTATATTCTAATATAGCATAGCATAGCATAGCATTGCATGGTCTGGTATGACATGGTGTCACTGTTTTAACTGTGGTTATACATTGTCACTGTGGTACTGATGTGTTACTGACATTGTCTGGATCGTGCAGCCTTTTTATATGTGCCAATTCACCTCACATTATATTTCACTCTCAGAAAGAGCATCTGCTAAACAGATAAAAGTAAATGTAAATGCCATTACTGCAGGCCACTCGGCTCTGTCCTGAAGTTGGAGGGCCGCAGCCGGCCCTCGCCGGTGCCGCGTCGGGCTCCCTGAACGCGCCCGGCGCCGAAATCTCCCCCTTCTCCCCGCTCCTCTCCAGAGCTGCCCGAACGCTCCGCACGGCAGTCCTTCATCAAACACCAGCTGATCGTTCTGTTGTTGCTGCTGTGCGAGCGCTGTGGTAATCGGAGTGCCCTTTCGGCTGGCAGAGTTAATGAAGTGTGGGAAAGCGTGGAGAGGCTCACAGAGGTGACTGGGAGAACTGAGGTCTTCTGTACCTGCGGAGGGCAACTCGCAACCTGGCTCTACAACACGCAGGTCAGCCACTAATTAACCAGCCCAGGGTCTGTGATGACCCTCTCAACCGTTAATCAACTAATATAGGCTTTTGAATGCATGGACCAAATGTTAATTCGGCTAATCTTTGATTTTGAGATGAACATGTCAGTTTTTAATCGACTAATCAAAGCTCTTTAACCTATGCGTGATCCTTCAACCGACCGATCAAAGAACTGCTATGCACAGGTCTCTTTTGAATCAACCAGGTCAGGGACTGAAATGTAGGCCTACAGGTCACCTGACAATCAACCAAGCCAGAGATCTCACTGCACAGATCAACTTTTACTCGACTCAGTTAGACCAAAGTTTGAGCTGCTCTGATCAGAGCGTCAGACAAGCACAGTAAATGAGTCAGCATGCTCAGCCTACACTTGTCGAAATAGCCCTGTTGTTAAAATCAAATCAGGGGATGTTATTTTGCAGAGAAGTTCACTTGGAGGTCATTACTAAAATGAAATCTGGATAGCACACGTGGTCTGTGTAGTATATTGTTTTTACCTTACAAGGAATTTGTGATGGGCCGGTGGTCTTGGAATTCAAGGTGATGAAGGATATCCTTCACAGAAAGACAGGTATGAAAATATCCATTAGCACCCCTAACATCACCCTTACTATCAGACGAGGCCATGGATGCCGTATTTAACAGAAGGCTGTTGGCATGATACCCCACCCCTTCCAAAAAATAAACAAATACATAAACAATATTCATAAATCTGTGACGAACTGAAGGCAGCGCTGGTCTACTTTCTTATGCGAATAAAAGGTTTTTGCAACAAAAAAAACACCAACGTAAATTTATGGAGTCTCTTCAGAAAGCACTGCAGCTAAAAGCTCTGTGGCTTGATTGAATCAATCCCCTAAATTAAAAAACACGCAGGACTCATCAGCGCTATACAGATCCCTCTGCCTCAGGATATGAGAAGCTAAACAGCAGAGTTAATTAAAGCATCACTGACACTCACTGAAACGAGAGTACAGTACTTGCGTTTTGACATAGTGCTCCCTCTAATGAAAAATAACAGTTCTTATTAAAATGATCACCATAACAACAGGCCTCCATTGTGTTCCGAGGAATTACAAACTGTAATTCAATAAAAGTCCGGTCTTATTGTTCCTGTGCGACTGTCCATCTAATTGGAGTGATCACACTAACACGTCACTGTGCTCAATGTTTTTACCCCCAACAGTGTTATTCTGTAAGAAAGTATCAAGTTAACCTTTGAAGTGGAGCATGAGTGTACGAAAATACTGCCTACTGCTTCCCCACTCCTATTCACCCACAAACAATCGTTCTGTGTCTGGTTTTTTCGTTCCTACTCTGTCTCCCCTCAGGGAATCTACATGCATGAAGGGAACACACAGTAAGGATGGTGGTTTTCTTCTGTCTTTATCTCTCTCACACACACACACACACACACCCGCACATACAAAAAACATGAAACATTCCGCGCAGCCCAGGCCGGCTCCGACGCCAGCCAGACCGCGTCCTTTCAGGACGGTGCTGTCAGAAGACGTGCAACCGCTATGGCTTAACCCGCGGAACAGATGCGCGTGCATTTCCACGGCGCTGAGTGTTTCAGCGGCGGCTACTTATTATTTGATATAAATCTTCACTTTAACAGTGACAGAGCAGACAGCGCAAACAAAGCTGAGGAGATACGGGGCAGGGGGCGTCATACGCCGCCACTCACAGCCTACGTATTACTTGCGAACTTCACCTTGGCTGCGAGGCGTGATGGCTGCCAATACCCAGTTGTTTGGATTGTTTAGTTGCATTTTTGTATGTGGAATGTATGTTGTGCATGGCCTGTTAACGCCGCTGCATTTTTAAAAAATCAAAAGACCAAAACTGGTGAGGAAATTCACCCTACCATATGGCAATCAAAAAATACCAACTATCTGTCAACGCTATCTATGGGCTGTAACTTCCACGCCACTGTGAATGCGCGTGCATGCGTCGGTTTGGGCGATTCAAATTCACAACTCGAGTATAGAAGAGGGCTGGTTGTTTTGAATCCATCATAGTGCTACCAAATGGAAACATTCATTCTTAGATAAAATAAATGATTTAGAATTCAGCACACCCTTATTATTTTGATCAAAATGTATCAATCGTGGTTTCAAGAACCTGAACTATGAGTTTCAGGTTCAGTTATACAGCCGTGCAAAAGCTTGCATTTTTCATGCAAAATAAGATGAGTCGTCTGGACGATGCCAAAAAATGTATAAAAATGCCACTATTATTACACCAGATAAATGGTATGACGTTTTCATGCGCGCGTACACACACAGGCAGACTGGTACAATATTTACACTGATAAAATATAAAACAAACTAAACGGATAGAAAGCGAGAGTGAAATGGAATTCTGACTTCATCTGGCCGAGCTCAAAGACAGAACTCGCGTTTGGTTAACGCTCCTTCGATGTCGCTTCGGCAAATTAGCAATCAGGACAGGAAAACGTTGGATTGCCGAGAACAGGTGAAGTACCTCCCGTTTATTGAAAATCTTTCAATCGTATTTGTTGTGCCATTCGCATATGCCAATTTATTAGATACGTAGATCAGTTCACTGTTTTGCAACAAAATCGTAGCAACGAACCAGAGTCGAACACTGTTATGCCACTTTTTTGCTTGAGATCACTGCCAGACGGCTCCCGGTATAAGTTTGATTCAAATTGCGCATGCCTTATACATTTAAGAGCCCTGTGGTGGAGATCTGCGGCCGGAACGAACGCCCTCCATCAGCACTAATATATTTTATAAGGGCTCCGCGAGCTGACCAGTCGAATCTCAGTACTGTACTCTCAAGTGCAGCCTCCGAGACTCGCAAAGACGTTCTTCCTCAGTTAGCGATGTCTGTAAAGCCAAACAGGACTAGGAAATGAAAATGAGAGAGAAGAGAACATTTCTCTTCTTTTACATCGCATGTTCATTTTCGCATTTTTTTTGCTTAAGAGACTGATTTGCTTGTGAAGATGAAAAAAAACACTCCCCCATCCAAACTGTTCCACGGACATGGGCAGATACAAATCTACCTGCTTCACCCACACGTACGCGCGCGTGCGAGCAGACACAAACACAAATAACCCGCAATACTGACGATTCTGAAAACACGCAAACCTTTACAGCCAGCTGGATGCAAAACAGTCATGACAGTCGCAATTACGAGCAAACTAACTGTTTCGGCTCGTATGCAGGCGAAACTTCGGGACTCAAACGTCTACGCCATCTATTGAAATGCGCGGCACGCTCTCACCCTGACATCCTCCATCGCTGTGTATGGTGTATAACAAGTAGCAACCACGACCAAAATCGCGCACAAAACGGCGGGCATCTGCACACGTTTCATTAACAGCTACAGTTGCTGACACTTACCTTGAGAGCCTCAATATCCAATGACGTTGATCGGTCCATATTAAGCAGATAAAGTCTTTGCAAAGTTGTAAAAAATCTAGACTTGTAGTTCCCGGTTTAAACTCGTCCCAGTCCTCCTACCCTCGAGAGCAGTCATCAGTCTCATTCCCGCTGATCACGACTCCAGAGGTTAAAAAAAAAATAAAGCAAAATTAATTCGATTGACACTTCTCGGCGATAAACGAACGCGTAATCTGTCAGTAACACAAATTATTATCCCAGCTAATTAGAACCAAAAAATGCTAATTCCATCAACGTGAGATCGGTTTGTCTCCTGCAATGAGCAGACGACACGCAAAATTGCTGCAACCCCTGAAACACGGTTCCTTCAACATCTTGATGCGGCAGATGTAAGAAAGGTGTTCAATTTGGAGAGCAGCGCGCGCAAGAATGGCCCCTGCTTAATCCCATCAGATTGATGTATCGGAAAACGCCGTTTCTGAACCCCTTGAGTCGAAGCCAAAACCCCAGAGATATATTCGTTCCTTTTGACGAGCGCAATTCCAAAACTGTATCACGATGCCGTGCTCGTATTGGAAGCGCGTTGCATCTGAATTCTGTTGCTCTGTCAGGGAAGAAAAAAATGTTGAGAGAGTTGAGGAGGGAGAGAGAAGGTGGATTTTCTGGCAGTGCGGAGACTCCCTTTATCTTGCCTTACGGTCCTTCGCCACCAGGTGACTGTCTTCCCCTCGGTCTTCTATCTGTTTTTCACCACTCAAACAGCGAACGGTCTTTACGTGCCACTCACTCCCCTGGGTCCTAGAGGAAAAAAACGGACGTGATTGTATCAGTAACCAGATCTCATACTGCTGAGCCGAACCGCAGTGCTGTTCAAGTTTTAACCCTCTGTGCGTGTCTGTGTGTCTGTCTGAAATCGCGTTTATTCCAATACCACTGAAGCAGATCTTTCAGATGCACAATCACGTTTCCGATGTATCATCACAAGCTGCATCTTAGACATGAAAAGCGCTGGGAGGCGTTATTCAGCTTTCGCAACTTCCCTGCAGATTCTCATATAATCCTTTTTAACGTTCCTACGGCGAGGACCCTAATCTAGTTCACTCAATTTATCTGCAGACTCACTCTCCCGGAATAGAACGGAATACTGAATCGTCAGGTATTCTGGAAATAGCCGAAAATAACGAATGCTTGGGCTTCCAGTGAGGGTGTTGCGTACCGTGTCACTGCGTAATTAATCACATTTTGAGTGTGGTTTTCGGAGGCGCAGCTGACCTCGAATGGGTAACATGTGCCAGCTACGGTGACGTCAGCGGGCCGGGCTGGGACGAACGATTTAACTTTCCCTTAGAAAGGGGCCGTTGGACTGGAATGACAGGTCGAGCCTTCGCTTGCGAAGTCCAGGTTTTTGGCGAAGCCGGGGAGTCGTCCCTTCTAAATTGGGTTTATTTATACCCCGATCCACCGCAACACTGAAAGCTGGCAGCGAATTCTCAGAGACAGGACGGAGGCAGAGGGGAGCTGTATAGAGTGATGAGTGCTAATGAGCAAGAATGATACTGCGCGCGCGTTTGTGTGGGTGCGCGCGCGCGTGTGTGTGTGTGTGTGTGTGTGTGAGAGAGAGAGAGAGAGAGAGAGGACAGACAGAATGAGAGGGAATATGATATGATATGACATACAGTGTTGGGACTGTGAATGTGTAATCCGCGTCTCTGCATGTCATTAATCGCGGCCTTTTATCGGCAAAAAGAAACACAACACACCCACGGGACGACACGCCAGTTTCTGAGCGATCCTTCACTATCACCTTATCCGTCTTAATTGTACACAGCTGAGTATACCTGTGTCCTTGTAGCGCGCTTTCCCCTCATTATACTAATCATATGGATCAAATGGGCCTCCGCGCAGTGAATATAGAGTAACACATACAGTTCTCGCATTCTCGCAAGCCTTTCGGATGAGTTGAAACTGCACAGGCACGTCATCTGTGTCTTAATAAACCGTGTCAGGTGCGAGGCAGCACAATAACTAGCCTCTCATGCTTCCCTGTACATTTCTGTGGAGTCATCATCTAATTTGCATATTAATGTATTTTCGGCAAGCAGACATAGCATCTCCTCAGACAGCCTGGCAGCTGTGGCAAAAAATTCTCCTTAGTGGGAGCTGTTCTGTTTTCCCGCTTAAAATGACTAAGACATGCTACTTTCGGGAGTGACTTGTAAAGGTAGAATTAGCACGACAGGGGTTTGAGCTCCAGGGGGCGCCATAGAGGTCAACCAATGCCATATTAACAAATCCTTTAATGCCAACTTGTCCTTGCCAATTTGGTGGTTGTAATGAACCGATACAGTAATACCCATGTTGTAAGGCACAATCCAACAAAGCTCCTCTCACAGTGACAAAACGGACCACAGCTCAGGCAAGCTGTCAAAAACAGGTGCCTTGGGTCCAATGGGATTGTGGATACATTGGTATTGTGAGGTTGTGGTGCCAACTGTCACTGTTGTTTGTTTGTGTTTGTGTGAGCATGTTTGCAAAAAGTTTGTTGAATCTGGTTTATGTGTGGGTGGACTCTCTGAGTGTGTGTGTGTGTGTGTGTGTGTGTATGTGTGAGAGAGAGGGGGTATGTGAGTGTGTATGTGTGTGTGTGTGTGTGTGTGCGCGTGTGTGTTTATGCGTGCATGTGTGTGTGTGTGTGTGTGTGTGTGTGTGTGGTTTCCTTTTGGAGCTGTTGAGTCTGTCTCAGCCACTTTTCCTCTCAGTCTTGCCAGCAGCTGTAAGACAGGACATTTTCCCTAAAAAGCGAAAACACTGCTGGGCACGTCTGGGTTTTAAAACATCAATTTGGTTGGCTGTTTGGTCCCCGTGCACAAATGTATTCAGTTGTATTATTTGCATAGCTGATTGCCTTGTCCAGAATAGCTTGCATAGCAAACCTTTACCATATAATCAATTTGTACAGCTTTATAAGGAAACAATAGGGGGACTATGCTCAAAGGTGTGACAACCATGTCACCATTTGAATTCTCTGGCAGTAATGTTTATACCGTAATTTACTGTATTCATATGCTTTTAAAATGCATGCAATAGAGGATTACTGGCGTACAATATCGCTGTGTTGCCACGTTGGATCTCTTGCTCCTATTTGATTTCACTCAATACTGCAGTATACTGTACTGTAGATTCTCTCGTCCCTGGAATCTAAGGGGAAGCGAACGGCCCTCTATTGGCAGATATTAAAACAGCATCTTATTAAGCAAAGCCGTTGGCTGTTCCGTCAGAACTATTTGCACTGTATGTTTGCACGAGTATCCTAAATGAAGCATTGCTTCTGGATAGATGAAAAATCATGCAATAGTCATGCATAATTACAATTACATTAGTATGTTGCATACATATACAATACAAGCCTACTTCAAGAAGAGGACACTGTGTAACAGTTTCATTTGATATATACTTTTACATATGTAGATTTTTAAAAAACTGTTCTTACATTTGTGTTTGCTGTAAAGACATAATCTGCAAACTGAAAACTAGAGACCATGGACTTCGGCCAAATTATCTTCAACTTCTCTCCCTTTTATCTTTTTCCTTGACTCTAATCATACATACACATTTAATTTGTAATGGAGTTACATATAAGTCAATGGCTGGGGCTTACGCTAATGCAGCGCGGTTTTATAATATGAAATTCAACGATGGGGAAAAGCTGACAACAAAATTGTAAAAAGTGAAATATTGTCCTGGCTAAACTGCGCTGAGATTTGCCTGCAATGTATCGGTGGAAGTCAAAAACGTAGAATAGAAATAAGCTTTCCCTGCGTATGTTATGTTATTGTTGCTGTTGTTAGTAGCACCGGAAGTAGAGCTAGTATTAGTCGTTGTATCTCATTTTTTCACACCTCACACCTTCACACCCCGTTTTAGTGAAAGAGTAAGGTTCAGCCTTAATTCTCTGATGCTACAGTTCTCTGTTAAATGTTATAGGTTGCTGCGAACACACGGTGAGACCAAGAAGAACATCAAGTATTTTGATAAAAAAACACTTTATGAAATTCAGCTCAATTAACGTTTTTTAAAAAGAAACGTTTTTTTTCCAACTACAATTCCCATTAGGCTATTTCCCAGCGCGTCTTGATTGGTCGTGGCAGTAACCAGTGATGAGCCCGAAAGACTGTACGCAAGTGCATCTTCAAACATGGCGTCCGCTACATCGGGATTCGGCTTTTGCCTACCGGTGACATATTTTTTCTTGATCCTGCTGCTATGTGTTAATTCAGGAGGAAGTCAGAAGAAAAAAGAGGTACAGGCAGCTGTATTTAGCTACATTTCTATAGCAAAATCTGGACATGTGGTTTTAATGGGTGTGCTGTTAGAAAAAAAAATACGCCCGTCCATTCATTGATGCATGGTGATGATGCTGAATTGGAAAGCGTTAGACAGCAAGCTAGCTAAAAATACGCATCTTTAATATTTCTAAACATTATTCGGGCGCACTGTCCATCAGATGTCTCAGCAAAGCTACGTAGCTGCTATGACAATGTTTGTGATGTCCGAAGTCATTTGGCGATTAGCCGAATATGATTATGCGTGTTAGCCTATCTTGCTGGTTAGCTTGATGGCTACGTTAGCAGCCGTTATTGTTAGGAGCAGGGCCGAGCTCGCTAACTATGCATTGTATTACCGTAGACATACGGTTTTAAATCTGTCAAAAGCGCACTGTCCATTCATCTTTATTCCCTTCTGTTAACTGTCGATTTATTCACCACGTTACAGTTAAAATAACCGTAATGAGTGGCTAGCTTGTTTGCTATTTTGATTGTGAAAAACGATGTTTTCATTTTGTACGTAGCGCTAAATAATAATAATAATAAAAACCAACATTGTGCGTGCCGAGCGAGCGAGCCGCTGTTTGTGCGTGCGTAGCGAGCGTCGCTCAGCACCTCGCCAATGGATAGCGAAGCGTTCGCCCCGCTGCTGGGCGAAGGTGCAGTCGCGTGCAGGAGAGTGCGCACTGAGCCGTCATCAGCGGGGAGGCTAATTTTTACCTGAACCCGTGCAACGTGATGAACTTTGTGACAGGAGGGTGTAGAGAGGTGTACAGTGCAGCATTGATTAACCTTAGCTGAGGAGTGAGGTTGGACGCTTCCTTTAACATTTTAAGAGCAAAGCACGGGGGCGTGGGGTGACGGTTAATACGCACCGTGCTTAGCAGTGGCTTGTATCAGAAACAGCCATTTCACTTCACAAGTTTTGCATTACTAGACACTGTTGCAAAATTATGCTCATTCAAAATCACATATTGTGGGGAAAATGGTGTATGCATGTCATATAAAATTGTGTGTGAGTATGTGTTAAATTAAGAGCAGAAAAAGACAAGGTTACACCAGTGCATTGCGCTGTGAGGTACGGTTAAATATGTAGGCCTGTCGATTCTGCTATCGTTTAATCAAATTTTTTCTCCTTCGCTTGATGCTGTCACGTTTTGCTGCAGTGGTTTACTAGAAAACATTCCGTAAATGACAAAAGGGCCTTATTCACTTTCCGCTGCACTGCAACACTTCACGGTTTAAGTATTTATGTTGATTCAGATAATGAGGACTAGATACATTTGATTTTCATTGGTGATTCGGGTTTGTTGGTATTAAAACCAGGTCACTCCATAATTAAAAACTGTTCAGGTTTGTGTTTTTTCCCTAGAAATGCAAAGGAAACGGACAGGACAATAGGTTTTAAATTATCGATCACAGTATGGGTCACCAACGGTTTTATTTAGTTCTGGTTGGGAGTATCCATTAACAGGAAGACACTACATTATTCATGGTGTGATCTCACTTAACTGCTCTTAAATATCACCCGCAGGCCGTGGGCCTTGCAACAGAGTTTCTGCGCCCAAACGGTACCCCATTTATCAACATTTACTTATGCTCATGGCATTCCTCTACCATAAAGTAAAGATAATTTAGAATCATCGTGTCCTTGATTTTGTCTCAACCGCAAAATATGATGTTCTCTCCTTTCAACTCTTAAAATTTAATTTGGCCTGGCGTGAGTGCTGTTTCGCAGAATGTTCCGGGCTATAATGCCAGTGTTTCGGTGCCTGCGCTGCATAAAATGCGCGCACTCTTTAAACGAAAGGAGACAGTTTTCTCCGTTTCCCTCATACATCAAAGTGGCTTAAATAGAGAATATAGAACAAAAAATGCCTCCTCTGCACATTTCGGACAGGACAGACGGTTCGGATCCTGTTCGAGATAAAATATGATCTCTTTACGACCCCAGCAGGCTTGGAGAGGACATGGAGGATCCTCTTCATCCACCTAAAATATGGTAAAGCAGTGAAGCAGCATTTTACATTCCGCTTCCTTACAGTTGAAATTGCCCCCGTGAGTTCTCCCGGTATTCATAATGTCGGGAGCGCTGATACCTGCAGTATTCTGAGTCGCTGTTCTCGCGCCTATGCATTCATAGGTCCCGGTGTCCCCTAGAGTACTGGCAATGGACGAAAGGAAAAGTCGCTGTGAGGAATATTTATGCCCAGTTGATACTCCTCGTTCATCACCGGAACTAAACAGCGTACGTTTTGGCCATGACTAATCTAAAATCGGGGAAAAGGGAAACGTAAGCAGTTTGGATTTGGGACCGGCTCCGGGATGCGTATGCGCTGAGCCACTGTTCTTCACTGCAAGTTAACGTCCCAAACCACACATCCACAAAAGTTTCATTTTTGCCTTTAGAGTTGAAGAATATACACACACACACACACACACACACACACACACACACACACACACACACACATATATATATATATATATATATTTGCCAAAATATCTAGCTTCAAGCTGTGGCAATCAAGACCATTGTTTCTAAATACCAGCTGTATGTAGAGTCTTACAATCACTAAACAGTTATGCATTTGGAGTCAAGAGAATGACAGACAATAGTAATTACCGCAAAACTTCACACGTTTGTTATGTAAAGTGGATTGCTCTTACAGTTTGTCGAGACAGTCACAGTTGCACTATTTTGATTGAGGGAGGGTGCTTACTGTAGGCCTCGCCTCAGTGGTCGTGGTCAAGTGCCGCAAGCCGCAGAACCAGATGTGGTCTTGTGAGGTACCTCTAGCTCACATCAGCTCTGGGTGAAATTTGAACCTCCTGCTTTGCAGTTTGGCTTAAGCTGTGAACTGCAGGCACAGGGAAGTGTACTTAACTGTTTTGATGGTGTTGTCAGTTTCATGATTCTCTCCTCTTGAGATGGAAGGGAAATAACACAAAAGTATCATAGGGCTAGGCACAAGAGATTTATCAGTAATATCCCAGGGGAAATATTCCCACTGTGTCGTGTAAATAGCAAAACAAAAAAGGATATTTTTTTTTCCCCAAAGTGAAGCACAAATTGAAAAAAATTGAGTCTTGAGTTCCTTCCTTGAATCAGTGTCACCCATTAAGTGTGAACAGACAGGAAGTGAGGGATGGTGTTTTCGGGTCCTGTTTTTACAGTCAAAAAGCATTTAAAGATTTAAACAGCTTTGATTCTGTTTACTCTGTCCGTGTGTTTTCTGTTTTTAAATGCTGGTGAAATATCTCACAGGTGCAAGCTGCAGGTTCTTATAAACGTCTGAGTGTTTCATTTACCACAACATGATTTGAGGCAGAACTTCATATGTGAGAGTGTAGGCAGATACTAAAAGAGCAGCATTCAGCATGTCATTCATAGAGTAATACAGGTGTCACACAGGTGCTCAGGTAGCTGCCATATTTATTTGTGAGGAAGGTGTCAGTGGAGGGGAGTATGGTTTCTGATGCGAGTTCAGCTGATAGTGTTTCTCTACTCTGGTCCTGGTGGTACACCACATACCTGTATGCTGTTTTTTATTCTGAGTCTGCCATTCGTGAGATTTGATTGAGCTGCTGTTTTCATGCTCATCTGTGTTTGACTGTTATCTCTGCATTCAGTCTGGTGCAAATCATTTGCGTGACTGTCGTGTGAAATTGCATATCCCGTACATTTTCGGTAACGTCCGACGCTTGAACAAGCTCAAGGCAGCTATTTCAGTTAAGTTAATAAGCTCAGTTAATTGTTCCAGGTCCCATTGAACCACCAATTTTAGAGTTAATTAGAGTCAATGACGTTAAACACCTGTCTGTATTACTAATGTATTTAAGGGGACTTACATGAACAGAAAGAGCTTCTGTAAACACAGACATACAAATGTGAAAAAATGAAACTGAATGAGCACAGAGTGCTACAATGGCATGCTATTTGTCTGTGGAAGCAAGAGTATCATTCCCTAGCTTTATGGCTGAATCAAACCTCATTTTCTTCAATATGTGATGGTGGTTTCAGGTGATTGTTCATTGATTTTATGTAAAATAATCAAATAAACCATATCTAGTTCAGACTGAGCAAGCAATCATTGTTTGATTAAATTGTGTCTTTTTTGACCCAGCCTGTCCCTGGTCATTTAATTGACTGCAAAAACATTACTGGTGTATTGTAGAGTGGGGAAATCAAAGCTGCACATGCACTTTTATCGGAGGGATTGGAATGGGCTTTCAGAGCTGTTTGTAAAGACCAGGCATAATTAAGGGGCTGGTTCTGGTAAAAGCATTATTCTTTATAATGCTGTCCCTGCTGCGACTGCGACTTCTCCCATGGATGGATGTTAGGCCACGTAATGCATGCGAAATTAGCTGAAGCGCACAGAGTTTGGACCCAAAGCATCATTAGCTTCAAACGCTTATAGGTTGCTACCTGTCAGACGTTAGCAGGGTATTTTCTTTCATCAGTCCCTGACTGTATGTATCTAACTGCAATTACGGCGTCTCGCTGTGCCGTTTGATGTCAGCGTGGACCCAATCAAGATTCAGGTTACATTTCTTTATCATGCACCAGCAGGACCTCAGCCATTCCAGTGATGACTTCGGCATCTCCAATTCAAGTCATTCTTATTAAATGGCGAGATTGGTGAGAGGAAGACATGATCAGATTTTGCAGAAGCTAGCTGGCTGTTTGTGCCCTCAGATAAGCTACATCCACTGTCTCTCTGGGGTAGTGAGCTGGCAGTGGTAGTGGTAAGAACTTGCCTTCATGTCTTGCAGGGGGGTATTTTTGGGTCTGTGCATGAAGGTGATCCCTCCAGTGTTTGTAAACTCTGAAAAGGGTCAGCAGTGCGCTTGGTTTAAGTTAAATCGCTAATGGCTACCATGCCATACTCGCTCCAGTACGCTGCTCCACGCTGACCTGGCACTGAAAAGCAGTGCTTGTGCGTTACCGCATCTTCATCCTCGGGGAAAAAAAACGTATATCACGTGTTGTCCTGGGCATTTCCATAATGAGGTCCAGAGCGCAATGAGACGGAATTATGCACGAGGAAGATGTGGCACGTGAATCTTCCCCCTGCTCCTGTCTCACAACGGGTAAAACGATGACCCGTGTGAACGCTTGGAGCGCGTCAGACGCTGATGAGCGAGCGGGTGCCGGATTCGTGTCCTCACGTGATGCAGCCGCGGCAGCTGCCTTTTTTTCTCCCTCCAATTAAAGTGATGGACTAATGGAAAGCTAATTTGGAGCGGGGCGCACAAAGCTCCATGTTCCTTTCACTCCCCCATCCAGGAACACGTTGGGCCGCCTTTTTGTCAGAGGGGAAACACTCATCCCTTTAATTGAACATCCTGTGAAACATCTTGGTGGGTGGATTCAGGGCAATATAAAAGATTTTAATCTGTTTTGGCGCAAGAAGAATTGTGAACAAAAAAAAAAAAACATTTGGCATTTGGAATTATTGAAATGGAATGTAAATTAACGGGAATTTTTT
Source organism: Megalops atlanticus (assembly GCA_019176425.1). Taxonomy (NCBI): domain Eukaryota; kingdom Metazoa; phylum Chordata; class Actinopteri; order Elopiformes; family Megalopidae; genus Megalops; species Megalops atlanticus. Next base: position 3,343,664 of record CM032894.1, read on the forward strand.
TGCCACTGGCTTCGCTATAGGAGCATTATTCTGAATATTGAGGGCATTTTAGAGGCCAGAACAAACCTCTCCTCCCCCATTGTCAGCACTCTGTGTCCTTGAAAGGAATTGTCAGATTTTAGAAAGTTTTTTTTTTTTCCAAGCAAAGCCAGATTCATTTTGCCACATTTCATTAACCATTGCAATATGAATAATTGATAATGCAACCTGTCAGAATGTCTTTTGCTTGACAGACGCTTTATATAACAGAATCATTTTCCCCCCTTTTTTGACATTTTTGAAATAAGTGCACAGCAATTATCATTTGAAATGTGGGTGGAAAATAGACGGATCCCAGTGAAGCGTGACTTGGGCTACATATTGCATCTGTCTCCACTCTTTAAGTCTGCAGAAAGCGCCGCTCGCAGCCCGGCTCTCCAAAACACACATCCCCATTCTGTTTGATCATTTAAGCGATTATTTAAATGCCTGATGTTAACATGTTTAAATTTGCTTTAAGTTTGCAAAGATTTGCGTTGGAGAAACAGTGTATGAACGCGTAGCCGTTCGTCAGAGTGTCGGCTTTGTTGTGTTGCTCTCAGAACAGCTGTCATGCTCTTTCATAGCTTTTTTCAGTGGAATGATACACCTTTGTTCCTAATGATTGACCATGGAGGACATCTGTTATGTTACTGGAATCTTTTATTCCTTGGAAGTCCTTGTTTCTCAGTACAGTGTGTCCCGTAAATAAAGCTACGCAGTTTCCGTGGTTCACTTTAACCCTTAACAGTTAAAGCAGTGTTTCCCAACCCTACTCCTGGCGGCACACTGTCCTGCATATCTTCTGTCTATCCTTGCTGCTTGATTAAATCAGGTGTGCTCAGCTAATCAAACGTGCCACTGATGAGTTCAGTCAGGTAGGTAGAGCAGGGATGGATAGAAGATATGCAGGACAGTGTGCCGCTAGGAGTAGGGTTGGGAAACACTGGGTTAAAGTTCCAGTGGTTTCCCATGAGTGGTGAACGTGTAGCAATACCGTCAGTTTTCATTAGAAACTTGCCCACACGAGGAACGGCTCCGTGTTGGTGCCTAATGGGTTATTTGTTAATGCTGACATTACATTCCTCTCATGTTAGCATCCTCCATGCTAAATAGCTCAGCCTACCGTGTACTCATAAACAATTGTAACGGCTTAATTGTTGTTGCTTTGGCTCAACCCATCACAGCCGGCGTTTTTATTACGCTGGCAGATTCCCCATCTGTCACATAGGAAGTAACCTGACAGCTTCCTGGCACACGCCCAAAGAGAGCCGTATAGGAATCCTAACATCGTACGCATGTTGGCACAATTAGGGAACATTTCCTCATGCATGTACCGGAGATGTCAAACCTGTATTTAAAACGGTTTGATCTGGTTCTCTCTTTGGACTGACCAGATAGTACGCTGGAGCATAAGTCCTGAGGCCAGAAGGTTGTGGGCCAAATCCAAAACTCGGGCTTTAAAAAGCCTGAGTGCCACTCAGCCTTAGGAGATGGATTGGGGTACTGATCCCATGACATACTGGTCTGGTGACATACTGGTCTGGTGACCAGTGCATGACTTGCTTTTCGCCAGGGAAATCAGGATAAGCTCCGTACCCATGACCTTTTCAGCCAGAGTGGCAGTGTCTGTGGCACCTTTGGGATATTGTATGAACAGTCAAAATGACAGTGAGTCTGGGGTCCCGAGTGGCTCAGTCAGCAAAGCATTCACCTTGACTGCAGGCTGAGCCCTGTGGCCCAGGTTCAAAACCGGCCGTCATTTTCCAATGACCAGGAGCTTACATTGGCAGAACAAATTAGCTTCCTTCCGCCGGGGACAGAGGAGAGCAGGTTGGCCAGCGTGTCCTCATCTCACCTCTCTCAGACACCCTGCAGTTTGTCAGGCAGGTGTCTGCAAGCTCCTTGGATGACATCAGTGGAGTAGCACCAGTCCTCCAGTTGGCCCCCACGTCACCGATGGTGCACTATATGAACTGTAAGTGTGGAAAAAAGCCGTTGGCTGCATGTGAGCGTATCGGAGGACTGCATTCATCCAGCCTCAGCGGGCCTGCCCGGCGGCAGTGGTTGCCGTGGTGAGAGGAGCCTGATGTCTAATTAACGATTCAAAAACAGGGTAGCAGAAGGAAAAAAAAAAAAAAAGCAGCAAAAAATTAATAAAAATAGAAAATTAAAAAGGAGCACACCCCACCCCACCAAGGCTAACCTGCCCCCACACACACACACACACACACACACACACTCCACAGCTGTAACAGCTGTTTCCAGGCCAGGGGGTAAGCAGCCCGTGGATGATCCAGTCACTGGACACCTGCAGGAGGAAGTCAGAGAGGATCAGCTGATCCAGCGGAGGCCTGCAGCCCCTGATAAGCCTGCACTTCTTATCAGCCGCCAGCCAGACGGCCTCGCACACAGAGAGACATTAGAGCCCGTATATAAAAAAATATTCATTAGGACAACTCGGGACAGCTCTCCATTTCACAGCCCATAGACTGTATGCATTAGAAATTGAGTGCTCGCCTCTTTTTTTTTTTTTTTTGCTCCGGACTTGTCACGAATTTCAGATATCCCCCCCTTTCCCATCCACCTCCTCTTTTTAGCACCAGAGATTACTTAGAAACCATCCAACCACTCAAGCGCTTGAATCGAGCAGTGGGAAGCGGCGTCCGCCACGCTCTGTCTAAAACTCAGGCAGGCCTGGATTCGCTACGCTGGAAAATATGTTTTGGGGGCAGGGGAGAGCCGTGGGAGACAAAAATAAATAAATATGGCACGCTCGGCTCGGGCCGGTGCTTCCATCTCAGGGAAGTTTCCTGTGAAAACGTCCAAACGAGAGCGAAACGCCTACAGTGGATGCAGGGAGAAAACACTGCCACTCACCAAGAATCAAAATGGCCGACGGCTGTAGCTCTGTGGCCAACCCCGACCCCTGCACCTTTCCCTGTCATTTCCAGGGCGGTCTCAGGACGTTACCCTAAATGAACCAGCAGACATGGAGGGAAGGGTGGGGAGGGTCACATGCCAGGTCAAGGGTCAAACCCTTAGATGCGTAGTGTGTAGGCATTTCATTGGCTGTGTAGAGCAAATCTGTCCCTCTCCACCTCAGCAGGTGTGTGGTGAGTGTTCTTATGCAAGATGGCCACCATGCATCACTCTGGTGAGGGCTGAACCCTGGAGGTGTTCCTTCACTGTAAAGCTTTTTCAGGTCCTAGAAAGGGGTGATGCTTCGTTTGTATATGAATGCGATACACGGTCCAGAGGTGCAGGTCACCTGTAAGAAGAGTGCAGCACTGAATATGCCTCACCTGACCTCACTCTACATGTGAAGTAAGTCAGTAAAATAACTCCAAAATGCGCTTCTTTCATTCACTTTTACTGAAGCTAAAAGGCAGTAACAGTAGCTTATGTGCAAGGTCAGGGCCAACCATCCTATTTATATATTAACATCAAGAAAAAAATTATATTTAATATAAAATGATAAGTATGAATATGATAAGTGTAATCTCATTACACAGTTTAACAGATGCTTTAAAGGAAGTCTTATTACTTTCATGCCATAAATATAGAATTCCACTAGTTGCATAAAAAGTTACAGTTGAAATCATGCAAGAAATGTGAGTCTTTGTCCAGATACAAACACAGTCCTTTATGCTGTAGAAATTGCCATAATGGATGGGATAGTTTTAGGAAACCTACCTAGACTTCAGGTAATCATACCCCTGAATACGTATTCTAATGTTCTTTTGTTCATGTTTCAAAATGGGAGAGAAGTTGGATTCCTGCCTGTTTATTTAAAAAAATAAATAACGGGCAAAATTGCTGGAACGCATGGACCAAATGAGTCGCTCTATTTCAAACACTAAAGCCCTAACCAAATCAGAACACTAAATTACACACACTAATTGCAAATGATTAACTTGTACCCAGCAGTAGATTTTTTACATAACAGGCTTATTCCTGTCATAAAGAGACCTGCGATCTCCTGCCTGTATCTAGTCTTCAGTACTGGGTGTGTCAGTGCTTCGGTGGTAATCACCCACTGGACAATAGATTTTATCATCCTTCAGTTCAGAATTGTGATTATTGGGTTGGCATTAAAAGTCTGGAATCGCTGTGTTGCGTGTATGCAGCGAGCTTCCTGATTGGCCAGCATTTCCACTCCTTATGAAACGGAGACATGTTGTTAAGCTTTATACGTATGTTTATGTATTTAGGTCATTTACAGGCACCAGGAATCTTCAGTAACTTTTGTTATAATGTTGTCACAAAATTACGTGAACGTTGTCAGTTTTGTGTTAAGAATTTGAGTGCAATTTGCTACAGTTGTGAGGTTGAAATTCCTTCAGCAGATTCTTGAGGCTTATTCTCGTCTGAAAAGATCGTTTAGCATCAGGTGTGAGTGTGAGACCTCCTGCTAACCCCAGTAGGAGCTCAGCGCAGGACTACAGACAAGCCATTCCCGTTAACAGCTGTGTGAAAAACAGGCCAGTTAATCATTTGGCAAATGTCAGAGCCCTGATGTCCTATAGTGCATTAGGAGATGTCAATTCAACCCTTCAGACGTGCACTGAAGACACACCTCTTCAGACTCTACCTGGACTGATACCTCCCTCCTTGACCTTGTAACTTTGACGTTGTGAATCTGACTCCTGCCTTGTACTTGGCTCACTTGTCTAGGTAGTATAGTCTCCATTTTTCTTTCTGTAATTGTATTTGAGATGCAATCCTAGTTCAGATTAGTTGGCTCGCCACTGACCTTGCGCTCAGCTTCAGCACTATTTGCATTATATGACCTTTACACATCTTGCTCTTGTGCCTGTTGTTTGCTCACTATTTGCACTTTTTGTACGCCGCTTTGGATAAAAGCGTCTGCCAAATGAATAAATGTAAATGTTACCATTTTCAGAAATGTGAAATATGGAGACGGTCTGGCCAATGTAGTCCCTTACAATGAAGGCTCTGTGGATCGGCAATGGTATACTCACAACCGCTGTGGGACGAAAGCATTACGTAATAATGAACCATAATTATTTACATGTCTACTTCAAATAGTTTTTTAAAAAGACAATATAATTTGAATTTTTTGCCATTTCATATTGTATTTTTTACATTAGTATTACAATTAATTATGATGATGATGACAATATTTTTTTATCATCATGTACTGTGTAATTATCTCAATATTTCTATAGAATGTATAGACCAGTAGTTTGATTGTGTTGTCTTTTAATTGGTTGGCCTGCAAACATCTCTTTGACAGTAAATCTGTAGACATGATCCGGAATCAACTGACAGCATTGATTGCACGTTGGATACAGCACACCGTCTTGAAGGTGCTCTTTGCACAGTTTTAGTCAATGAAACACGATCGACTTGCTACTTCAGCAGTGGATTCTGCCCTCTATAAAAGGCCCGCGAGTGTCACAAGGCAGTATTTATTGAGCATAACTCCACTTTGATTTTGTTATCAACGGACAGTCATAAAGGGAAGCTGCAGTATGTGACTTTTATTGCAACGCGTAGCAATAACGGGGATCACGGAAGCAGCGGTAAGCGCTACCCGTGCAATAATCGGCGCTAGCCGCAACGCGGAAGCACCGTCAGTCGATATATCCTTCCACGATCCCGCTGCACGGTAAAAGCGTTCGAGCCGCAAAACACCACAGGTGGTCCCTAAAAACAGCCAAAGATCGAATTTGTGTTCCGATGTATTTTAGTCCATGGGGGGGAGAAGTGCTCGCAAAACTTTAAAATATCTGGGGAAATTTTGTCCTTTTCTGTTGCTTGGTTCGAGATGGAGAAACATGATGTTAAAAGATGAGTCCATTACCTGATATGACTTCATCCTTCATCAAGATAATTGGACCAGACCGCGCTTTTTGCCCTGCAGAATACAATGGAGGACTTTTACCGGTGGGTTTGTAATTAAAGATAAGTGCCTAAATCAGAAATCGTTTTTTTAAAAGATGGTCCATTACTCATTCTAGTGCTTGGGTATTTTCTTCATGACTCAGTTGAAGGGGCAAAATCATTTTCCAGTGTTTTCCCCAGCCTTTTGAAAGCATTGTATTGTATTTTATTAAACTGGAAAGCATATTATTTTCAGATTAAAACCTGTTCCTCGGTAATTAATGTGGAAGTAAACTGATAATTCGTGTCTCTAAAAATACACCAAGAGTCTTGTAGTAGCCTATACTGAATGGAGCAAGGTTCCTATGTGCGCAAGGATTTCTTTGTTTGTAAGAAAGGTTTCTACACATGGTAAAACTGGGACTAGAATATTGAATGCTCAAGAGAATAACAGTGTCTGATAGTTGCATTGAGGTATATCAATTTAGAAAAACATAGTGTTTAATGTAGGTACTTGTTGGCTGTAAACGGGGAATATGTTTGGGAAAATGGTAGGTTGGGCACAGTTGTGAAATAGGAAAATATAGGAAACAGGAAAATATATTAAATTTGGAGTTTACTGTAAGTAATATGCAGTTGGAAAAATGTAGAAAGTTGGGCATATACTGTAGGCCTACTGTCTGTATGTGTAGTCTATATGAAATACAATCTGTTGAATGTTGGGCATTTACTGTGTGTAGCCTATAAGAAATACAGTCAGGAGAATATTGGACATTGTACATATACTCTATTGCGGCCAGACATGGTGCTGTGGACCACAGCCGGAAAATCAGCACTGCTGGTGGAACTGACAGTGCCTTGGGAAGAGGGGTTGGAGGCAGCCCACGAAAGGAAGAGGGCAAATATGCGGACCTGGTCGTGGAGTGCAGAGAAGGTGGATGGAGCGTGAGGCTCTACCCGGTGGAGGTGGAAGCTAGAGGCTTTCTGGGAGAATCAACACCATGTCTCCTCAAGGACTTGGGCCTCGGGGAGCCGGACTGCACAAGGCAACCAGGGAAGTATCGGAGGAGGCGGAGAAGGCAAGCTTTTGGCTCTGGCTGAGGAGAAGGGACAAGACATGGGGAGCGACCAACTCCTGAAGAAGGTTAGCTGCAGGGGGTGTCAGGGAGACGTCCCTGTTCACTGCTTGGCCACCAGGAGATGTTCCGGGATAAGGGGCGAAACATCTAGGAGCGGTGGTCCACGGCTGATGACCCTGCAGCTAACAAGCGGGCACCGGTGGAGGTGCAACAGGCCTAGAACCTAGCAGGAAGAACATCTACCTGTACAAATTAAATATCTGTGCGTAGCCTGTATGAAATACAATCCGGAGAATATTGTATGTTGGGCATATGCTGTGTGTGTGTGTGTGTGTGTGTGTGTGTAGCCTACATAAAACACTCTCGGGATAATGTTGGATGTTGGGTGTATACTGTGTTTAGCCTATATGAAGTACAATCAGGATAATTGGATGTTGGGTGTACACCATATGTGTGTAGCCTCTATCTGTGCGTAGTATATATGAAATGGAATCATGATAATGTTTAACGCTGGGCATATACTGTCATTGTGCATAACCTATATGAAGTGGAATGATGAGGATATTGGATGTTGGGCATATACTCTCTCTCTGTGTAGTCTATATGAAATGGAATCACGATACTGTTTAACACTGGGCATTTACTCTATTTGTGCGTAGTTTATATGAAATGGAATCAGGAGGATATAGGATGCTGGGTGTGTACTCTCTCTGTGTGTAGTCTATATGAAATGGAATCAGGAGGATATAGGATGCTGGTTGTGTACCCTCTCTGTGCGTAGCCTGTTTTAAATGCGGTCAGGAGACTGCAGGAAGCAGGGCGCAGTGAGACGCATCATCATCATGGTATTTGCGTTGTGCGCTGGTGAGAGTGACGGGGTCGGAGAGCCGAGGGCGGAACACGGACGCAACGCCTTGGGCTGTCAGAGGCAGGAAGGAGGCACCGAGCCGCGGCTGACAAATGCGAGAGGGGTCAGAGGTCACCCGTCAGAGGAGCTGCAGGAGGAAGACACAGGAAGGAAAGAGCGTGTGGATGGGGCGCGTGGAGAACAGGATGAGGAGGGGATTCGGGATTCTTTCTGTAGGATGAGAGCCAGAGGTCAGTGGTCGGGTCACTGTGGAGCAGGGGGTGAAAGGCCAAACCCCCAAACCCCCAAACCTGAGGCCTCTTGGTTTGAGTCATGGCAACCTGTGAGCCAGCCATTTTCATCACTGCAATCTGACTGCTTCTGTCAAAAGATTCAAGCGTACATCATGATGTAAACCAGACACCTCGAAGCCTTAAGTTTAGGCCCCTGTCATTTTCCATTTGGTTGGAGAAAAAATGGCAACACCATTTTATCTGTTGCACCAAAAAAAATCCAGCTTTATAACATGTTTTCAAATGAATGAGAATGGAGAAGAAAAATTTGTAAATGGATGTTCTGTGAAAGAAACCATGATGGGGTAGGTGGGCAGAGACAGGATGGAATGGTGACAACGGAGCTTTGATTGGATCAGGTATCCTTTGTAGGGGTGGGGGGAGGAGTCTGTAAACGAGGAAGAGGACGCAGTGAGGACATTTTTTCCTGAATGCACCCTGTGAAGTCTTTTCCCACAAATCTGCTCTTAAGTTCTGCTAAGTACATTTTGATTGATTTGATGGATGACACACCGGTAGCCAGCTTTTAACCTGAAGAAAAGCTTAGCGAGACTTACAGCATGTAGCTCCTTGATTTTCATAAAGAACCTGCTGTCAGATGTGGGGAAAAACCTGTAATCTGTCTGTACATTTTTTTTTACCATCTTTACATGCGAAGAAGATCTAATTTTGAACCTTACCAGCGTCCAGCACGTTCGATTATGCTGAACTTCGGATGTTCAGTAGTAGGAAACGGTTATGCAGAAGTGCGGGTACCACACCAGCATTATTGATGGCACTCGGACCCAGAAGACCGAGCTGTGGGGGTTTGATTAAATAAGCAACACTCCCCCGGCTTCCCCCGTGGAGGCCACCAATTGTGAAATGCCTTCTGGCCGCGGCCGGGGTCTCGGTCGGACTCCATTCCCGCAGAAAGCGCTCCCCGCGGGTTTAATGTGCCACACCGAGGGGAGTTCCCCCGTCAATTTAAAAACCTCCCCTTTACGGGAATCCTAAAGCCATTATGCAGCTTTCAGCAGGCCGCTTGCAGAAAAGGCCGCTTGTGTTATTGTAAAGCCAGCGTTCGATCACCACGTTCGCGCCTCTCACATTTATGCGCTTTCTGTAGCTGCTGCGTGCAACGGAAATCGTCCTGCTTTAATAACCAACAAAAATGTAACCCTGGCTTGCATGTGTTACTCAAAACGATGTCCAGATTATATATTAAAAAATCATCTTTGAGAACTTTTAAATTGGATTGTACGTACATTAATGATAAACCTGCCTTACTTGTAAGTTGCTTTGGACAAAAGCATCTGCCAAAGGAATAAATGTAAATGTAAATATACAGTTGAAAAGTCCACCCTCTGTAATGTGTTGGTTAGAGCTATGAACTCTGAACCTGAAGGTTGTCGATCAAGTCAACTTACTTCAGTAACCTCAAGTACAGCTCTGGCTGTATGAGTTTTTAAGGCCTGTAGGTTAGTCACATAAGAGTTGAAGCCTGAAGAACACCAAAATGGGTGGAGCTTGATCATGTGTTATCAACTAACGGGCACCAATCACAGCAGTCCATTTTGGAGCGCACTTTCTTGATTGACAGCTTATGATAGCTCCACCCATTATTGGGCTAATGAAGCCCAACTCTCTAAATACTAGTTGTCCTGGAAAAGGGCATCTGATAAGCAAATAAATTATGTAAAGAAAAAAAAATACCAATGAATTTTTTGGCTCCCTCGTTTCCAAAGCTCTGGAATAGAAGGAGAGAGGAGGGGAGGCCATTCCTAAAATATTAAGTGGCTCTCTGCCAGCAGCTCTTGCCATAGAACTGGTTTGATTAAAAGAGAGATCATTACAAACATTGCCAGCGCTGGGCATGCGCAATGCATTTTACCTGAATTCCTAGCAACCTAATTGGTCTTTGAACTTTTATTTTCAGAAGGCCAGTGTTTGTGTCACAGTTCTGCTACTCCCACGTGTACTCAAGCCCCTGGTTATATCTAATACATGTGTGGGAAATACTGAGGGCCAGAACCTGCAGGTGGTTCCTTTGTTGTCATCAAAGCACGATCGTTTCATCAAGCATTAAAAAACCTGCATTAAACACATACAGATATTACTCAGATAACAGGCGCGCATTTGTAGCTTTCAGCTACATCCAACCCTAAACTTCAGTCATGACGTGACATTGGCGTTTTAGCGGACACTCCAGAGCGACTTACATAGCTTACAGTTTTTGCATATTATCCTTTAATACAGCTGGATATTTACTGAGGCAATTGTGGGATAAGTACGTGGTCCAAGGGTACAGCAGCAGTGCCCCAGTGGGGAATCGAACCAGCAATCCTTCTGTTACGAGCCCTGCTCTTTACCACTACGTCACACTGCAGCCATGCAGTTGTATCATGCTCACTTTTTTTTGTTTTACTCTGTTTCTCAAAAGCTTCCAAACAGTTTGGGTTTGAGGGCACAGCAGACTTTCTTCCAGGCCTGTCCTCTCGCCGTGAGGTGGGGCCTTCTCTCCCTCCCCCTCTGCTGAGTCCACAGCGGAGAGAAGCCCGGGCCCCTCAGAGAAAGCAGGAGGTGTGCATTAATGCAGACCATGGCAGGCCACGCCGTGCCGTGAGACAGAGCTCGGAGTGTCTCCCCTGACCTTCCATGAGCTGCTCGCTCACCCTCCTCTCCCGCTCGAACCCGGGTCTCCCGGGCCCTTACCTGGCGGATGGCTCTGCACCAGTTGAATATATGTCCACCTCACGGGCCGTGCAGAGAGGCTGAGCGTGATCAGAGAGGCTGTATTCACGTGGCGTTCGGGAAACCGCATTAGCAGCGAGGTGCGGCGTGAACCAACACGTTAAATTATGCAAATTTAAAGAGGAACGTGGTTTACGGGGCCCTGGGTCTGTGCCGGCGGACGTCCTGTCACGGCAGGCGTACTAAAACATGACGAGCGTAGAGACGCGGGGGCTTGTCACCGCTCGCGTGATTTAACTCAGCGTCAACTCAGCCGTTCTCAGGATGCTCGGCAACACCTCTGGGTGTTGCAGAAACTCTAAACGCACCTCAGGAGGCTGTGTCCTATCAAAAAACAAAGACGTTGGGCTGGAGGAACGGAGAATTTGTACAATTACCTCATCAGAGCCATGCAGCTGATGGCTTCTGGGAATTCCAGAAGGCCCCACATTCGGCTAACAGGACAGGAAGCTGTGTGCTCTGTCCGACCAATCGAGACTCAGAATGAAAATTTTCCAGATGGGCCCCATTCGGCTAACAGAACAGGAAGCAAAACGGCCGACCAGTTGAGAATCTTAGTGAACGTTTTCCCACACTGACTCACCCAGAAAGCTTCACCCGGGTTTCAGGAGGTTTCCAGCTCTGATGAGAAGTGTCATGTGACGTGTTTGAGGGTAACTGTGAGGTAAACAGCTGGATTGATTTTCTGCGCGTGAGGCAGGGAGAGCAGCTGTGGGCAGACTCTGAGTGTGTGCGGGGCGTGGGAGCGGGCCGAGGGGAGAGAGGGCGGAGCCGGCTCGGCCGTGTCGAGGCCGGAGAACACGCCGGCGCATTGCGCGGCCTTATCTCCCTCGTACAGTCGGCTCCACCGACGCCCTCGCGGTCCCACTCGCGGCGCTCGCAATTTCACGACCCGTAATCCAGTTACACAACGGCCCCTTTTTAACGAGCTGGCTAGGGCGAAGCGGTTTAACCCCCGGGAGTGGGGGGGGTCCAACCGCACCGCTCCACCTGGGCCGGGACATGCTGGACCCGCCCAGGAGAACAGAACCAGAACCCTGAGAGGCCGCCCGATTCCTGCACCCAGGTCGGCTTTTCGGCACCACGGCTCTCTCGCTGCCTGGTAATTGGTGTGTGGGCACGTGGTGAGATCAGTCTTCACGGGGGCCTGTTGGATCTGGGGGCAGGGTTCACATGAGGACAGCCCCATATCTGTGCTGTTCTGAGTGCGCTGTGTGCTGTACCTCCTTGCCCTTTAGGTCCCTCTCATACTCAGATACTGCATTTCTGCGTGTAGCACAACGATGATAAAACACACACACAACACTCTGGAGCAAAAAGAAAAAGCTGAGGAAATGGGATCACTCATGGAGAGTAAACGCACGTACCCCTCGCCTCCTCTGTGAGAGAGGAGAGCCGGCCGCGGTGGGAGGGGCCGGTGACAGCGGCGGTCAGTGCGGTCGGGCCATCTGCTAGGGCAGAGAGGCACATCCGTCTCCAGCGCGCTGTTTTCTCCTCACAATCCGCCCTTTTCCGGGTGCTTCCAAACAGGACACGCCCTCCCTGGCGGGAACACCTGGACAGGTGAGACAGGTGACTCAGAGCCAGCATCCAAACGCCCCCAGGCCACTGTGAGGCCAGAAACAGCTGGCGTCTCCCTGCGGGGGAGCCAGGCAGTGCACCCCCTGACAGATCCTCACCGAGTCAAAGAAATGTGGTAGTCCTGACTGTCATTTCCGTCTCAGTGCATTTAAAGCCCACTTGGCTTAAAGCAACCAATCTAAAATTAATATCCAAGTCAATCAAATTAAAAATCACTATCAATCAAAGTCATTCAAACTCCCCAGTTCTTTGTATTTTAAAACTGCAGTATAAACCACCACGATCCACATAATCTACAAACAGTTCAGATTTGGCACTGATTAGTCCATGACCTGAGCACAATGAGGAGTATATCTGCTAGAACATCACTGATCCATGCTTTTTGCCATGTCAATATGAGCAACCCTGAATGTGTCAGGTGCTAACAGCATATAACTACCTGGCTAAAATCCTCACAATCCGCTTAATAAAATATGCCGATGTATGAACACTTAATTTTTCAGAGCTATCTGGTGTTTGTATATATCACATTTATCGTAGTGTTATTGTAAGTAATACTTCAACATGTTTGTACTTTCTTCCACATTTTGCACCATAGCTCTAATAAAATCAGACAGATGAGTTTTATCTTTAGCATTTATTAGCAGTTCATTAGTCTTTCTGTCACATATTTTAATAAGCCTTCTTTTTAACATTAATGTCACCTTTCCTGCTTATTTAGGTTGTTCTGCATGTTCTCTGCTGACGCAGAAACAGAGACGCAATACTCCCACATAGCAGTTTGCCTTCCGCTCTGATGAAGAACAACACCCAGGAAATAGTTCCTTTTTTCATTACTTGCACAACATTTCTCCTTGTTTCAAAGTTTCATCCAAAGCTAATGAACTGAGAATGTTGTGTGTGTGATCAAACAAAAAGGAAAAGTTTCACTGAAATCATAAAGGTCCTAAAGGCCTTTGTAATCTTTTGAATCACTTTTATTATAAGATTAACTGTAAAATGGAACTTGCTTCAAAACTAGCTCCTGACTAGATTGTCAGATTTGATTAAAAACCTTGAAAGTTGCAGCGCATTTACATGATTGTAAGCCTGTTATAAGGCTGTTGTAAACATGCTTACCAGCGTTTAATTAAGCTACCTTGGAGCGCATTGTCAGACTGTACTTTCTACTTCTTGGCTTTTGACACTTCAGTAACATCCTTCCAAATGTCACTTTAAAACACCTCCTGAGCTGAAAGGAGCCGAGGAAAAAAAATGTATTACAAAGACGATGCTGTTGTTCCATTCTGGATACATATTTATAGTCTCTGTGGCTTCCTTGCGCTCGCGTTTTGTCGGCTTTTCATGTTATGAGGGGAGCGACGCTCGTACAGGCTTTTCTGACACGGGGCTGACAGCCTGCCGGGGTGGGTACTGGTGGATGAAATGCCGCTTTTTTGTGTTGAAAGGCAGACAAAAAAAGGGTACAAAAAGAACGAGAGGGCTAATGGTGAGGGGGAGGAGGCGGACCAGCACACCGGGGGGCTGTGGAAATGGGTCCCACAGAACACAGGGAACACAGGAGGGATGGTTCCTTACGCAACCTGGGGTATCGCTTCTGAGAGAATCGCCAACGTCCTGCCGGCTTCGGCTGAAAGCAAATCTGGATAAACGTAGAGTGATGATTTGATCAGCGGGGTGGGAGAGTGAAGGGGGTGGGGAGTGGGGGGTCAGTGTTTGCTCTGGCTGTTTGATGTGGGAAGGCAGAGATTTAGCACAGCCATATTTGCATATTACTCATATTGTTTGATGTGCCCTGACTTCCCTGATGAGTTTATGAGTGCAATAACAAGGAGGACCTACTCTTGCCAACTCTTTCAACATAAAAAGTCACCAGAATATCCTACCCAGAAGCTGCTTTTTATGGACAGGATGTGTTATTGATGTATTTCTGTTATCTACATTACATTACGTTACTGGCATTTAGCAGACACTCTCAACAGATGCTCTTATCCAGAGCGACTTACATAGGTTACAGTTTTTACAGTTATCCGTTTATACAGCTGGATATTTACTGAGGGAAATCTGGATTATGTCCTAGCCCAAGGGTACAGCAGTGCCCCACTGGAGAATTGAACCAGCAACCTTCTGGTTACAAGGCATGCTCCACTGTGCTACACTGCTGCCCTATTGATGTAATGTAACACATATGGAAGAGGCAGTGATAGCTTGGTGACAGTGACAGTGGCCTCGAGGCAGTGATCTCGAGGTATGCAATGGAAGCCTGCTCTGGTTCCAGGCATGTCAGAGTTTCCGGAACACAGGACACGCTGATGTTCCAGCAGAGTGGAGCAGTTACTCACTTGGAAGTTTGCACATGGAGCTGAATAAAGTCTGCGCATTGCACACTGAATTAAAAGCATGTTAGCAGCTGTGCCAGCGATCGCCTCAACAGCAGACATGGCCTGTTTACAGGAGCGGGGTTTCGTTTGGATGTGGGAAAAGTGGAAACGAGGCAGAAAAAAAACATCCCGAAACCACGAGCACTGAGGGGACATTCACTGGCAGTCCCTCCAGCAGACCAGCACCATGCTCTGCGCTGATCTATAAACCATCTGGATCTGTAAGCTCATGCAGATGCTGTAGAGATCGGTGGATCCATGCGGCGTATGTTCTGTATTGATCAGCATAGGATGAGCTGACTGACTCTGCCAGTGAAGAATGAACACAGAGAAGGATGCAGTGTGTGAATCAGCGAATCATTGAGCCTTTCTGAAAAACTGCCAGTGCTCTCACTGAAGCTTTAACATCACTACCTCGCATTATACAAACCATGTACATGAACACCTAATCTACCAGATGACAGAACAAACTGACAATATGAATCTTCAAACTTAAACAATTCTCGGGGTTTTAAGGTGTTTATTTAAATGTTCCTTAATGATCAATGCCCATGTGCTCTGAGCTGGAATGGAACTTCCCTTTCCTGTCTTTCCAGAGCTCAACACGCCGTATGCTTGTGACTATGGTGACAAATATTTAACAGGAACTGTAACACCCACAAACAAGTGTCATTACCCGATGCGAGAACACAACATATTAAATCATGTCTGAAGTGATGTCCTCAGACAGAAAACAAACATGAAGACTGTTAGAGTAATTCCTGTTTTTTTCCTCTGTCCGTTCATAAATCCTGGCTTTTGTTTGACGTGGAGTAAGTTGACAGTGGCCGCAAAGCTGGTTGGCTGTTGCTATGGCGATTAAAACAAGGTCGGTTCCGCAGCGTTCCTGTGTAAATCGGAAGCTACAGGAAGCCCGATTTCTCTCCTGTGTTTAAATAACAGAAAGACCTGCGCATCACCTTGATGTCCTCAGTTTGCTAAGGCACTGTTCGGTGGCTAAGACTAGCGAAGGCTCTAGGAATGGCACACAGAGATACAGCACTGCCTCTGTGCCATTCAGACACTGTGCCAGGCAGCGCCAACTTCAAAAAGGCCCCAGTTATCATATCTGAGCCAGTTTGCAAGCTGAAAAGAACTCATTTTTTGCTGTTCTTTCAGTATGTGTGGTAGCAGTTTGTTCCCCCTGCTGTGCAGCTCTCAGAGTCTGTAAGATAAACGGGCTCAGAGTTTTGGGGTGGCTGCTTTTTTTTTGTAACTGAAGAAAACATGTCGTCATGGCAAGAGCTTTGCTCGCCCCTGATTTGCCGGGTGTGGGGGCATCCCCCTGCACCCCTGAACGCGGGTGCCGTTTCTGTGTGAATGCGACAGAGCAGCTGGCGGCCTCGGCAGCGCCACGCCGGAGGGCCGTCCGCACGGTGCGTGTGTGGCTGGCTGTGTCACATGGCAGATGATTCGGTCCAGTTCCACCTGCATTGTGGGTCACAGCGTTGGGCGTCAAGCTAGCTGATCAAGGGGTTGTTTGTGTGCAGATTTAGCCTTTAGAGTTTAGATTGTATGTGTTTTTTGTGAGGTGAATCGCAGAAAATTTGACATGGCAGAATACTGAGATGGGCCCTGGTCCACATTAAAACTACCTTTTGACAGGTTTGGAAAGATATTTTATTTTTATATTTTATTTTAAGCAGTTACTCAAAAGCACATAGCGGTGAGATTGAGGGGGGGTGTGAGAGATGCGGCCCCAAAGCGAAACCCCACTGTATCAGCATTTCTGTTTTCCCCCATACTAACGGGATTTATCAGGCCGTCGTGTGAGGCTGTACGTCTCTGTCTGCGGCAGTGTGTGCGCGTGCCAAGTGAATAATTTGGGTCGGTTGATTAAGAGCGGAGCGGGAATCTGCTGATAAAGAGCCGTGTGCCGTGTGTCCTCTCCCCCGTCTGGCAGAACATGCTGGCAGAGAAGGTGGAGCAGATGATGGAGTGGAGCTCCCGGCGGTCCGTCATCCGCATGAACGGGGACAAGTTCCGCCGCTTCGTCAAGGCCCCGCCCCGCAACTACTCCGTCATCGTGATGTTCACCGCCCTGCAGCCCCAGCGCCAGTGCTCCGTCTGCAGGTAGGCCCGCCCCGCTGACCACGCCCGCCCCAGCGGCCACACCCACCACATCCGCTGCGTCTGCCACATACACCACACTGGCCACACCCACCGCAGGTGCCACGCCCACAGTACCCCACTGCACCGCCCTGCCCCAACATTAACTACGCCCACCAAACCCACCACACCCGCCATGTGCAACTCACTGGCTAAACCCTCCACAGCCAGTTAGGAGATAGACACGTAGGTGCCAGTACCATGACTGAAACCCACCGAGTTGTGCAAAATGATAAAGGCCATCATTCAAACCATATCAGCCCTGGGGTGCTTCATTACACTGCCTTTTTATTTATTTATTGTTAGACCTGAACCTGATGAGCGGTGTGTATTCTGCATGTTTTCTATCCTCTGACCTCTGGGTGATGTATTGGTTTCTTCAAGCATGCTTACTGTGACTCTCTTCAATCTCTCCACAGACCACATTAACTCCATACATCCAATCTCAAGCAGGGTTTCATTTGTTTCCTTCTCAATGTTTTTGATTAATTTCCGTGGCCCTCAGTCTTTCAGTGCTGAGTTAGAAATGAACAAAGGCTGTAATTCATTTGGTTGAGATTAAGGGCGAGTTGTCTTGCCATTCGAATGAATGCCGTGTCTATAAGGAGGAGTGGGATCCATTGACCCGCTGGCCTTATCTGTTACCAGGGTTCATTTAAAGAGTGGAACTGTATCTATATTGAATTAAGACCAAATGGGGAATTAACATGTAAATTACAAAGGAAAGAGGAGAAAGTTAATTCAGCAAACGACCTTTAGGAGGCCTGTCAGTGCCAATGTCCCGCACAGCCCCGTAATGCCTTTTTAATCGTCCGCTTTCCCGGGAAGTATTTATTGTGCTTCCTTTTTTATTATTTTTTTTAAGCACACCGGGCCTTGACACGCTTTTAAAAATGCATTAATCTGACGGGGGTTGGGGGGGACGGCGCCGAAGCGGAGTGAAATGTCATCGCGAGGCGCGTGCGGCGTTGTTGTGCGTGTCTCTCCACCGCTGCCGCCGCCTCGGGCGCGGTCACGGGGCGGGCCGGGAGTGCGTGACAGGACCGGCAGTTCTGTTCGCCGCCGTACGTGTCGCGTGGAGCTGTCCTCAGCTGCCGCGGAGCCCGTCTGAAGAGCCGCGCCGGCGTTCGCTAATCGCTTTTTTTTTTTTTTTTTTTTAAAAAACAGTGACGCGGCGGCTGCGAGGAACACGGCGAGATGAAAGACGCCCTGGCGGTGCGTGGAACCGCATTTTCGCCGCTCCCACTGCGTCTGAAATAACACCAGCCCGCATTAATAATGAAAAGCACATAAATAGTGGAAGGAAATTAAACATTGATGCATGTTAACATGTTGTTTTAAATAACTGTGGTCCCCGCAGATAAGAGTGCTTTGTATCGTATTTTATTCATCCTTTTTTTGGGGGGGTGTGCTTTATGTATCATTTATTTGTGTACTTGTTTTGACGGTGTGAGGACACACTGTCAGTGTGCTCTCGCACATAAATTTTTAGCTTTACCAGATTTTAAAAGACAGCCATTTTGCTCCAGTCAAAACCAAGAGTCATTTCGCTGTAGGCGGCTGTTAGCGGAACGATGTTGAAAGTGTTCAGCAGCAATCTGACGTGGTAGAACCTGAAAGAAATGTCGGCCTGCCCGTGGGTGACGGCCCCGCCCGTCCCACACCCAGGCCAGTGCCAGTCTGGGCCTTCCCCTTCCCCAGGGAGCCAGACACAGTGCCTGACGAGAGTGGGACTCCACCCTCACTCTCACTGAGATGACAGCCAGTGTGTGATACAATTATTCTGCAGTATGACAAATTGATCCGTAAGTGGGGGCAGCTGATGACCGTATTCAGTATTTGCCAGCCCTGTCCAGGCGGAGGTAATTAAAGTGTCACTCGGCAGGATAAGAGTCAAAGCCAGTACATGGATGACGCCTGTCAGACTTATTGAGAATTGCGCTTGTTAATGCACTTTAAATTGAAAAACCGTACAAGAGAACCACATTATGCCCTATTACAATAGTGTTGCGTGGTTTGCTCATACCGTTTTGGGGTAAGGGTGTTTTGCTTTTGCGTCAATGCATGTTCACCTGGGTAGAGTGCCCTTGAAATTGAGTTTCTGTATATCCGGTCGCTGTACACCGAGGTCTTCTCTCTCTTCATTAAGGCCGCTGGACTTGTAATTGGTTGTTTTTCCAGTTGCGCGAGAAGCAGGTATCTGTCAGAACCTTTTGTTCGCTCAAATATTGGAAGTAATTAAAACGACCACGGGCTGTCACATGGGCGTTGTCGGCGGCCGTTATCGTTTATTGCGTTTGAACACTGCGTCGCGTTTGAACGCATGCTGCCCGTTACTGATGCTTGCGCGGTAATGATTAGCGCTCTCTCGCTGGCTTATTTACCCGCTGCCTCTCTGTCCCTGCCTCTGCCCCCTTTCTCTCCCAACCTCCCTCCCTCCCTCCCTAACAGACAGGCTAATGAAGAGTACCAGGTGCTGGCTAACTCTTGGCGGTACTCCTCAGCTTTCTCTAACAAACTCTTCTTCACCGTGGTGGACTACGACGAAGGGGCGGACGTCTTCCAGCAGGTGAGCGGCTGTCCTTTCTCCCCGACGCCGCCGCTACGCGATTCCTCTCCTCGGCAATTTGCGCGATCCGCACGGAGTGTGGCAGGCCGGTGAAAGGGCGTTGGATGGTAATTAGCGAGCGGAACGCATTATGATTGGGGGGGTGGGGTGGGGGTGCAGAACCGCGGGCTGGAGGTGACTGACAGGATTTGGGCTGTCATTTGCGAGAGTGTTTAGAGACGCGTTCCCTCCGCACTTTTACACAGTGAATGAAAGTTCCTCTCTGAATAGTTGCAGGCTGTTTGTAAATTATAGCTTTTTACCCAGTCAGCCTCCGAGTCTCTGTGTCTGTGCTGTGAAAGGCACTCGGTGTTTTGAACACCCACATACACCCCCGCACACACACACACACACACACACACACACACACACACACACACACTTTCTTTCCCTCTCTCACACACACACTCAAGCATGCGGACATGCAAGCACAGATGCAGCACACACACACGGACATGCACACACCTGCACATATAGTCACACACACACACACACACATGCAAGAAGACACACACGTTTAGCACACTCACACAACTGCACACACAAATGCACTTGCAAAGAGACACACACACACAAACACACACTCACATACACACACACACACACACACACACACACACACACAGACACAGCATTCCTGTGAATTCTGAAAGGCTTATTCAAAGCGGTGCTGATTTATGTTGAAAGGGCCGGGCTGCACAGCCCTCCCTGGAGTCCTTTCACTCCTGCTGTCTGAGAGCGAGCAGCTGGCCCAGAGATCCAGGGTCCGCTCTGCATTACCCTACACCGCTATCACTCAACACAAGCACACCGCTCCCTCTCAAAACACGGTCTGCGCTCTCTGGAGTAAATCCACCCCTGAAAGCCAAACCCTGGGAAAGCGTCTGGTTGGACAGGCTGCACTGCGCACGCGTCAGGCTGGTTGGTTGATGTTCATGCCTCTCCCAGAGGAGCATGGCCCTGATTGGTTTATGTTGAGAGAGGCCTTTTAACCAGCAGCTGATTGGTACCTGCTCAGTCAAACTCCCTCACAGGCAGTTTCTCTGGTTACAGAGGCAAGATCTGAGCTGGAACCACATCCAAAAAGCCATAGATTTCCCATTAGCAGGAACACAAAGGGGATGCGTAAATACAGGGTACGGCCAACCATGCACCTTCTCTGGGGTTTAATTTTACTAAGAGAGAGAGGGGGAATCTAAGGTGGGCTTGAAATGAAATACATCAGGTGGAGACAGTCCTGTCCTCGCCTGGGTTTAGGAACGCCACATTAATGATGACTGGCAACCACTGAACGCTCTGCTTTCCTTTAGGTGCTGAATGGCGGTGGTTAGGCCAGCCGTCAGCAGCAGCACATTAAAACACCGTGCTCGTCTTCTCATCCGCCGGCCACGAGAAGGCAGAATCCATTTTACACCTGACTTGCACTGCTTCCCCACCGAAAAATATTTAAATCACGCTGTCTCATCGCCGCAGTGTTTTGCATGAAAATAAACCAATGCGATTCCAAATACACTTAATTAACATTTTCAAGTATTGCGAGGTATAAATGCCCCTCTCAGGCAATTGTATAATTACACCTGAAGTTTGAAACGCCGTGCAATTAAATGCAGATAACCGCTTGCTTCCTTTGTTATTTTTTTTTGGCGAATACGAAATTAGCCTGGATGTCTCACCCCTAACACTGGGATGTGCGGCGGCTCGTTTGGCGCAATTAGAAGAAATAACCCAGCTATGATCCCCATTTTCACTGCAGAAAAAACGCCTTTTTGTTTTGTGATTAATTGCAGGGGCAGGAGTTGGGATGACCGCACAAGAATGAGGCCCTACGGTTCATTAGCGCTCACGCAGGCCTTTCTGTTGATTGGACTAAATGGTTATGGGGATTTTTGCTTTGAGTAGCACTCTGGTTAAAATGGGAAAGGAGGTCCACTGCAGAGATCAATGTCTGTCACTTATACTTTTACCTGGGTATTCTTGACTCTCCTGCCCTTGATAACAGATGCAGGATCAGTGTTTCCACCTCCAGCCCTAACCAAATCTATTTAGGGCAAAATTGGAATTCTGATCCAGGATCAGTTGCTAAGGGCAAACCCAGCAGAGGAAAGGTGGATTGTTGAGAGCATGTGTGTGGTGCTGGGATGGTTTCATTAATGTTTCGTCTTTGCTCCACCCCCCCCAAAGCTCAACATGAACTCTGCCCCCACGTTCATGCACTTCCCCCCGAAGGGGAAGCCCAAGAGGGCGGACACCTTCGACCTGCAGCGGATCGGCTTCGCCTCGGAGCAACTCGCCAAGTGGATCGCCGACAGGACCGACGTGCAGGTGAGGCATCTGGGGGTGACGGGGCGGGTGTGTGAGAGTGTGTGTGTGTGTGTGTGTGTGTGTGTGTGTGTGTGTGTGTGTTGCCAGGGAGGGCCTCCATATTAGTCCTGTACCCATAGGTCTTTTTTAAAAAATAAAACTCACTGTGGTCACAGTCTCCATTGCCTGTCAGGTGGTCAAACCTCAGAGCACAGAGCCAATTCCAGCCTCCGATGTCAGCAATCACTTAGAGCTGTCCCACATTGTGACATTTTGTGACCCCCACTTAATTGGAGCATAAGTTTTGAAGTGGATGCAAGGGAAGCCTTGAAATCAAAGCAATAGTTTTTCATAAATGTCTTTAATTTTGACATCAGCCCGCCCAGTGGCTAAGTGACAGGCCTGCCATTCTCTGGTGTGTTGTGTGCCGCGGGTCACTTTTAACAGTCAATTTCTCCACTTAATTGTGCAGAGTTTAAATTGTTAGCTTGCATTTTTTTTCGAGTCCCCGGTCGGTCTTAACGGTCGGCCGGACAGATCCGCTCAGGCGAGAAAGTCAAAAGCACTTTGCCAAAGTCCTCGCCCATAAACGGCACAGACAGAATTTGTTGTTGTCTGATTGTGACAGCACTCTCCAAATGTTTATGCCTTACACAATACAATATAATCCAGTCATAAAGTGATGCAGGGGTGATAAAGAGAATGGCTGTCATAAATCTTAGTCGACGTCTAGCCCGGTTTTTGACTGAGTCGGAGTTTCTCCTGCAGGAAATGCACACACCGCACTAAATCAAACTCACTGTCGGAGGAACTGAGATATTAGAATAAAGCACCTCGTGCTGTCTGGAGCGGTGATTAGCAGGGCATTAAAGCGGTAGTCCTCACTGGGATACCGAACCTCGCCTTTCAGTGGAGTGCTGTGTAGCACAGTGGAAACGGTTGCAGGTTTGACTCCCTGTAGCAAGGTGAAGGGTGGAGCAAGGTGGAAGCATCCAGGCAGATAATGTATTACATTTCATTACATTACATGCATTTAGCAAATGCTCTTATCCAGAGTGACTTCCAGCACAAAAGAACAGTAGTGTATCCATCCCATTTGAATAGGCAACAGTGTCAGACCAGGCTAACAGCACTCCCAGACCAGTGAGTGTGAGCATAACACTATTCAAGCCCTACCACAAGTTAACTTGTGCAACCTGACTAGACAGCCCTGAAACTAAGGGAAGCCAAGTACGCACACTACCATGCATCAAAGTCACTAGATCACAGAATCCAAAACACATCGCGATATGACACATAAAATAAACAGCAAGTAATACAAGTAGCAGGTGTTGGGGGGTGGGGACTGAGGTGGAACCGAGATGCAGTCTGAAGAGGTGGGTCTTATGCGTCAGTATGTGCGTAAACATGGAGAATGTGTGAAATGTTAGCTGCGTAGCTGGCAGGTTGACGCTCTGCGTGTGATGGGTAATTGATATGCTGCATTTGGAGTTTTCTGAGCGAAGCGCACTGGTGGCTCGGGAATTCCTCTTATAGCGGCTAATGGAGTCGGATCAAAGGGGAGGAAGGTAATCTTTGTGTCTGGTCTCGGAGGCGCGCGTTATGACCTTCGGCAAAGACACAAAACATCTTTATGGGCTGCAGGTCTTGGGTTTCATTCCTCATAAAAATCGAACGGACCCAGATCTAATTCCCCCCCTCCGTTTACTGCCCTTTCCCTGGGGGCCCGGGAGGGGAGAGGAACGCACAGGAGGTGCTCAAAGCGAGAGCGGAGGACTTCTACACTGTGTCTGAGCTGACCCTCAGATCCAGGACACTCATTTGGCCCAGCCAGGGATGTGGGC
Organism: Megalops atlanticus; assembly: GCA_019176425.1. Taxonomy (NCBI): domain Eukaryota; kingdom Metazoa; phylum Chordata; class Actinopteri; order Elopiformes; family Megalopidae; genus Megalops; species Megalops atlanticus. The sequence continues at coordinate 3,367,347 of CM032894.1, forward strand.
TGTCGGGTTTTCAGTTCTTTCGCAGGTCTCAGCTGAACTGAAAACAACATTATAGGTGTCCCATGTCCAGCAACATCAAAATGAGGTTTGAAGTTTAAAAATGAGGTTTTTAAGATTAAAACATATGCTCTTGTCATGGGAACAGTCAGTCACAGATGAGAAATGGGGTGTTTTTTTTTCTGTCTTCGTTCTAGATCCGGGTGTTCCGGCCGCCCAACTATTCGGGCACGATCGCTCTGGCCCTGCTGGTGTCCCTGGTGGGCGGTCTGCTCTACCTGAGGAGGAATAACCTGGAGTTCATCTATAACAGGACAGGCTGGGCCATGGCCGCTCTGGTAAGCCTCTCGTCTCCCATGGATACGGACACAACACTCAGCTCTGCCTGCTTCTAACTGAATGTTCTGTGCCTGTCATTGCTGGGGCTACAAGTCTTCCGGTTGGCTGGCTCGTTATGAACATTCTAGAAGGGGCGTGGTCTAAAATAGAACATCTGTAGCTACCATAGTGACAACGCCAGAACCAGAACCTCCGGGCTGGAGAACGTAGGGCTAAATGTTAGCCCCAATAGTGGATTATCTTGCAGTATCCGAGTGCCTCTTGGTGAACGAAACAATTAAAGAGTCTAATTATGATGAAGTCTTTCTAAATATTCACTAAATAGAGCCCGCAGAAGGCAAGACGACTCAGTGGCATTACTGTTATTATGGATATTACTCATTCCCCTGCCTGAATGAGTGACTGAGTACAGCTCTCTGCAGTGAGTCATTGTTCATACAGAAAGAATTGGAGTTTCATACAATTCCTGTGAAAAAAGCGGAAAAAATAGAGTTTGATTATTTGTATATTCAATTTTAGAAGCCATAAAATAGTCAAGTTTTGAAATGCGCATCCCTACTGAACTCTCTTGTGATCTTTGGAGCATGAGAGGAAAGTGATTCCGGAGAGGAAAATACAGCAGATGCTGTAGTGTAACGTTTAGCTGCACTGCATTGTGGGATACTCCACAGGCAGGTACATGCGCTCTGTGGCCCATGCCCTGATGTTACAGCTGAGTGACTGTAAGAATGATCACCTCACATATAAACGTGATGATGACACATCTGCACGAAAGGAAGAGGAGAGTGAAGCGGTTTCCTGGGAAACGGGTCAGGCTGGCTGCTGGCTGTGGTGAAGACGGGGGTTGCAGTGGGGGGGTGATGGAGTGGGGGGGTCTGTGGAGGCTGGGGGGTCTGAGGCGTTTCCCCTCCTCTGAAAGGGTGCGATCGATCCGTCTCTCCTTTCCTTCCTCCTCAGTGCGTGGTGTTTGCCATGACCTCGGGCCAGATGTGGAATCATATCCGCGGACCTCCGTACGCTCACAAGAACCCTCAGAATGGGCAGGTGGTGAGTAAGCCATTTCTCTTCTATTTGTGTCTCTTTTCCTGTTTCCTTTTCTTTCTCTCTCCCTTCCTGTCTCCCTCCCTCTCTCTAAATCTCTCTCTCTCCCCATCTCCTTCTCTCTCTGTCTTCCTGTCTTACATTTGTGTGTCTCTCTTCCTGTCTCCTTGGCTCTCTGGCCATCTTCCTCTCATTTCACACTCTCTCTGGCGATGTGGGGGAAACAAAGAACCCTCAAAAGGCTCTTGTTATCCGTCTTTGCACATTAGAATTAAGTTAAGATACAGGAGCAGCTGTAAAGTGTTGACAGAGAGTTGCAGATTTACAGAAATAAAGCGGAGCGGAGTCTGGTTCCCAGAGTCTGTTCTGATCAGTCTCTCGCTTTAGTGGTTTTAAATCTGTACTTTAGTATGCAGGGAACATCAAACCTGCTTTTCTGAGCATGTTTGCGTGTGTGAATGGGAGGCAGGGAGGGAGATGCATGCACACAGCACGTGTGCTGGTTTTGCCTTCAAGTGCTACTTCAACGCATAAGAAACCTGGCAAACAGGATGCTTTGTAAATTATGATGATTAATTATTAGCCTCTAGATTATGTTGCTTGCAGAATGAAGATGAGTCATTAATGGATAGGATGTGTGATTCATTGCTAATAGAGAGGATACGTTGCTCGTTGTTGACAGAGAGGATATGTGGCATGACTGTTTCCCAAGACAAGGGGAAGCTCTCATCTGTCTGCTGTCAACAGGCAGTAACGCTACACAGGCTAATCAAACAAATCTGCTTTTTAATTAAAGCAGAATAAATAAGGAGGTAGGGTGAAACCTCCCTTGCCTCTCTTGTGCTCCATCACGCTCTTGTTCTGTCACAGAAAACGGCACGGGCGACATTGTGGCATAGCGGTAAGGAGCGGGACGCCTAACCCAAAGGTTGCCAGTTCAATTCCTATGTAAGCTACTGCTGTTGTACCCACGGGGAAGGCACTTAATCTGAACTGCCTCAACTACGCAGCTGTATAAGCGGATTGCATGTCAGGCATGCAAGTCACTCTGGATAAGAGCATCTGCAAAGCAAATGTTTCATTCGCCCATTGCATCAAAACGACGTCGCTCATCTCCACTGCGATGGTGACCCCATAAATTCTGATTCACAGTGACTATGGGCTTTGCAGTTAATGTCCCCCCAGAAATGTGTTCCTGTCAGAACCATCTGAGAGCCTTACCAAGCCTTTCCTCTGGGTTTGGGTCGGTGCTCTTCCTCAAAGCCCCGGGAGGGCCATTCCATCACTGAAGTCCAGCCTGCTCATCTCCATCATGTACGCGACCAATAAGTGTTCTCTTGGAAATAGAATATTCATGATTTCGCGGTATAATATTCAACCTGCTCGAGACCCAATCTACAGCACTGGCAGCAGTGAATATGCATTATTTATAACACGCAGGTATGACAGTTATGTTGAGTAGGACCGCCGCGTTCGCCGCGTGTAGCGAACGGAGACGCGCTGGAATCAGATCAGCTCATTTTCGCCGGCGGTCCCTGGGCAGATTAGGGTAACAGCCACCGATAAATCACCGCTCAAAGGATGCACACCACGCTATTCATCACTCCCCGGGAACAATTAATAATTTACAGCAGCAGCAGCCAGGAGTGCACGTGAAGCTACCAGGAGAAACAGAAGCACAACGTTGTCACAACGTTCGCAATGTTCTGTTGAAGCCCAGAGAAACGTTGTCTCAACGTTGGGGCAGTGATGGCTTCGCGTTCTTCCGGCTGAGGCCCTCTTGGCATTGCCATCTTGACACGAAGCTCCTGCCTGGATGAGAGCGAATGTTCGATACTCAGACCGATCCCACCAGGAGTCCACTAATCCATTTCTTTGATCAATATTCAGATGCTTTTTCATGAATATCAAAAAGGCAAAAAAAAAAAGTTTCCACTGCCCATCTTTCATTAATATTCATGAAGCAGAGCCAAAGAATAAAATAATTGATAATAATTATTTATTTCCCAGCCTGACAGTGAGAGTGAACACACCTGTCTTTGCAGGGTGTTGCTGTTCGCACAGAAAGAACTGGAATCTCGTTCTAAAGCCAGTGCTCAGTTATTTTGTGCAAAGAGGGAAACTGAGGGAAAGTTTTTGGTTGGACGTTCCAATCTTTTCTCAGTCAGGCTTATCAGAGCCATCTGCTTGGTGCGCTCTCGGTACATCCAACCGAACATGTTCCCTGGATTTCATTTTCAATCTCTTATTGATTTTTTTGGAGGGTAACAAATAACCCAAAATGCGTTTTGAGCTCCAAATGGATATGTTAAATATTAATTCAAAGTAATTCTTTCTCGGATGTCCTTGAAGCCAGTGACCTGCACGCAACTTTGCCAGAGAAAAGAAAGGGAAAAAAATCCTTTCCTTGCGGATTTCACCGTAATTCACAGACCGAGGCCTCAGAGGGGGGGTGTTTAATAAGTAAAGATGAGAGAAGCATTGCGGGTGACAATTAAAACGGAAGCACAATCTGTAATTCGGGTTAAACAGGAAACGATGGGACTTGTTTATGCCGCACACTGTGGATCTGTGCAGGAGCAGAAGCTCATTTCTGAGTGTGTGTGTGTGTGTGTGGGGGGAGTTAGGGGGGTTACATCTGTAACTCCCCCAGAAGAGAAAGTAGGGACCCTATGAATTATGCAGACATGAGCATTGATCTTCAGGACGTAAACAAACCGCTGACAATGTCCCGGATACGAGTTTCAAAGCACTCGGCATCCATACGAACGGGTGGGCATGTGTTTCTGCAAACATGTTTATTCTGGCGTGTGCGCTGGCGGGAAAGCATGGCTGGGGGGGTTGGTTTGGGGTTGTGGGGGGCGGTGGTGGTGGTGGTTTGGGGGCCCTGTGCCCGGAGCACCCCCACGAGAAGAACGCGAGGCTTCACACGTTAAAAGTTACCTCTAGAAGTTTTGTTTGTTTGTTTGTTTTTTTTTTTAAAGGTGAAAGGCTGGAACGCGACAGAGAGTGGTAATGCTAATGAACAGAGTGCGGTGTAATTAGCGAGCAGATGGGCCCGGCCAGGCCGGCTCTCGCGCTGACACGGTGCTGCAGCGCGGGGCGGCGTTCTCCCCTCCGGGGGCCGGAGTCAGAGCGCGCTGCTCAAGGACACAGAGGCGCTGCTGTCTCATAACCTGCAGGTGAACCGCTGCGCCGCTCTGCCGCCGAAAACAGCGGGAACACGGCGCCTCTCGAGGGTCTCAGAGCGCTGTACAGTCAAGAGGGGGTGACTCACCTCCCCTCAGCCGCCACCAACCTGCAGCACCCACCCGAAGGAGGCACGGCAGCCATTTTGTGCCAGAACTCTCACCACTCGCCAGCTGATGCAGAGAGGGGAGGGGCTTCATTTAGCCGTTTAAACTGGGGGACTGTTAAAAGGCCAGGCTGAAAGAGCCCCTTTGGGGAGTTTAGCTTTTTGTGATAAGCTCCATGGGATCTTCAGGTACCACAGTGAGCCGCAGGGCTCAGTTTTGCCCAGAAGACAGCATCTCCCACAGTGCAGTGTCCCCATCACTGCACAGGGGAATTCAAGCAGCTGATACTGAAACCTGGGAGCTGCAGGATCAAATCTTGAGTGAGACAATGCAGTTGTAGCTATGAGCACTTAGCCTGAGCTACTTCAGCTTATGACCAGCTGAATAAGACCACGGGTGGGCAAGGGTGTCTCTCAGACTGTAATCAGCAGGGTACAGGAGGGCTGGAGGTGTTGGGGTTAATACCTGTAGGCCAAAGCTCAAAGCACTGCTCATCACCTGTGGGGAAGCATTACGGTGCTGTGTGTTTCAGCCAGGCGGAAGACTCACATCTCCCTGGGAAACATGCTGTACTCCTGGGGCAGTCATGTTTCATTCCGTTCTGGGTGCAAATCAGGCAAATGAGCAGATTCTCACAGAGAAGCCGTGATAGGCTATTAAGCGGTTCAGAAAAATGTTGACTTTCTCCTCCCCCTCCCCCCAATAGTCTAAATAAATCTTGTGCTGTCTGTCTGTGCTCTCGCACAAAATGGTGTTAATGGTTTGTGTGGCCGGCGTGAATTTACATTTGAGAGGACGTTATTATTGTAGCGCTGCTCATCTACTGAGAAATAAGATGTTATGTTGAAATGGACAGGATACACAAAGCAGGAGTGGTTATCTTTCTGCAGCACTGAGAAAAAGCCACTCAAAGGAACATTTTGGGAAATATAAATGTGTTTTTTTAATAAAAACTACAGAGAGTTGCCGTGCAGGATTTCCCTGCCACCGTTTATGCCTGTGCATCCGTGTGTGAAATTAAAAGAAAAAAAAAAACACAACCTTGATTTCTGAACTAAATGCAACATTTGCATGAAATGATATTTTTTTCCTCCGTCGGCGTAAAAGTGCTATTTCCGCATTTTTTTTTTTTTTTTTGGCCACTGAGTGGCAGAAAGTTTCTCATAAGAGAGAGGGCTGATGCAGGCAGCCCCCCCCACAGTGCAAAGTCCGGTCATTCAGGTTTGGTGGTAAGCGTCTCTGATTCGGGGGAAATGACAAGGCGATGCTACTTCCAGTCTATCTTCATCCGTTCTCTTCTGGATTTTGATTATCTTACAAAACCTCCACACTCCACACTGTGAAAGTGTTTTTCCCCCTTAGAATCAATCCATCACATTTTCCACAGTGTGTCACTTGTAATAATATTTTCGCTATAGACCACCATGGAGATATAGTGCTCATTTTGCACTATAGAGAAGTGTAGAAAAAATTAATTGCATTGCAAAGTATTAAAATGTTTAAATATTTAGATAATTTTATAAAGAGGACAGCATAGGAGGACAGCAGCAAAGGCCAAAACAAGGAAACAATGTCATAACTAAAGGAAAATCAGCGAGGAAATCAGCCAGTAGTGGGTTTGTGCTATTGGACAGTCAGCAGTTATAACTGTCAGCACAGCCTGAGTCAGGCTTATAATCAGGCTGGGATGAAATAATCAGGGGGATGAAAGACAGGGTTTGAATACATTTAAGAGCCTCTTCACCCCATCAAAAAGGCTCTCTTCTCTGATCACTGCAGTAAATGTCATGGGGAAGTCTGCAGTGGTCCCCTGGAGCCCAGCTTGGCCAGGTCTTTGCAGAGGCTGAACATCATGGGTAGTAGCTTGGAGGTGGACCAGAGCATCTGCACCTAACTGAGCCTTATCATATCAGACCAAGGTCACCAACATGGCTGCTAGAATCACCGCCCATGGCAGACAACGCTTCTGATCCATATCCTTCGAAATAAGGCCCGGCAGGCGACGAGTAGGAAGGCAAGACGATACCCATGCCTTCAGCGTGAACTTGCGTAACTTCTTTCCGTCTGTCGCCGCCTTTACAGAAAAGATGGGAGTCGGATAAGCATGCAGGCTGCAGGCACATTTTATGAGTTTGCTTCTGAAGAGCTTGATGATTGTGGAGTCTGCTACCTGCGCCTGCTGTATAATTCAGGAGTTCTAATTACACCCCTCGGTTGATTCAGGCATGACTTGCACTTGCATCTTGCGCTTCGTTAGGCTTTTTCAAAATATGTTTCCACAAGTTGTATAATTTATCTCCCCTAGCTTTCCTCTTCAACCTGCAGCCCAGACGCGCTGTATTATTCATCGGTGGAAGTATAGATTCTGAGCTGTAAAATGGCAGCGCAAAGCTTGTGGAGCGGGAGCGGGTTCTCTGATTGACAGCAGGGCCATTGTGACTCTCCTGTCCATCACCAGGGCTCACGTACTTCCTCCTCTTACTGTGACATCATAGAAATAGAATGACTAGCTCCGTCAGGTGTTCCGTTCCGTTGCAGTGGGGCTCTGGTCAAAGAGTGATGCGTCATGTGATGTGTCAGACATTACCTTCCAAAGGGGTTAAGCCCACAACCAATCCCCACTCCTGACTGCTGATGATGTCATTGTGACAGACATAGACCCTAGCTGCTGCTGCTGTAAGCAAGAGGACTTGGTCTGCCTTCCTGTTGGTTTTTATGCCTCACTATTCACTATTCAGCCCAACTGAAGTGTCCTTGCTCTAAAAACCGATTAATCATTTAGGAAACTTTTGTTTTTTGTTTCTTACCAAGCTGTCTGTGCATTTTGACCGAGCAAACTCCTGACAAGGTTGAAGTGCCAAAAAAAACAAAACGACTGCTTAACGTATTACTTCAACTTAAAGGCAAAGAATGCTGCAGACAAAGAAGACAGGGTGGAGCCTTAGGTAGCCTTTAGAATCAGTTTCCTACATTTACCAGTGATTTAAATTTAAAAAAAGTATGACAGTCATGCGCATTCTGTTTGTGGGGCTGGATAATGTAAGTCTGAAAACTCTGTGTACTGTTCATCGAGCTCGATGCTCCTTATTTAGACCACAGAAGCCGGGATACAGCACAAAGTGACGCCTTCGGCTTTATTTGACATAACATAGATTTCACTGTAAACAACATTTCTTCCCCCAAATGTCACAGCATTGCAGCTGGTGACAGGTTATTTGAATAGGCCGGCACTTAGGAAGCACTTCACAGGGGAACTGACGAGGAGTTTTAAAGACATTCTCCCCAGTAAAGGGGCCACAGTTTGATCAAAGCCTGACGCGTTTCGGCCTTAACTGTCATTATCAAATTTAAGGCGGCCTCACGCGTTTGCATATGGCCGGAGAGCAATTGAAACAAATGTTTTGTGCAAGTCATGGGAAGCAGTAGTGCTGCCTTAAATTATTCATTGGATCTTACGGCAAAAGTGACGAGTGGCGTGATTTAACCGTCAGCATGGTATGTGAGAGCTGGAAGCTTGTTTCAATTTTTCCGCCCAGTGTTACTCTGTCAGTTTTATTATAGCCTACAAATAAAAAAGGCCAATATTTTGGGGTTTTAGTGTGATGGGGGATTTGCTCTGTGGTTCTCAGTGAGTAAATTGAGCTTTGAACTGAAGCGTTAAATAAGTGCACACTTCAGGAGGAGATTCTCAGAACCTCTTGCAGAATTATTATTGGGGGGGGGTGATTAAAAATGAATCTTGGGAGCAAAGGGGTGATTTAATTACAGCGGAGTGGACAGGACGAGAGCGGAAACCTGATGAAGACGCACAGGAGAAGGAGGGCCGTTTAACTCTTCATTAATCACGCTGATGGAAACAGACGACTTTATGAAAACTGCCAGCGGAGGAGACTCCTGCCTGGGGCCGTGCGCTGGATACGTGTCGGTGGTTTGCGACTGGTCGGTTACCGTTTCAGAAGCGAAAGTCACCGGAGCTTGAAGCCCGTTCGAAGCCGGGAAAAGGTCAATAATAATATGAAAACAAAGCACCCGTGGTGGTGTGCGTGTTGAGGGCAGACAAGGTCAGAGGGCTTCTCTGTTTACAGACAGTTGACACGTCCAACCAAACACTTTCCCTGGTTTTATGTTGTCATTGAACGCTTCACTCCTGGTACCATTGAATTCTGCTACTGCGTGGCTGTCTCGGCGCAGTGAGCTGTCAGATTTCGTCTCGGAGGGGCCTTCAGAATATCCAAGTCAGCATTTCCCTCAGAAATATTGACCGGACAGCTTTGAAAATGTTTGAGCAGATCCATGGCTAGACAGCACAGTATCCCTGCTCCCCTCCCTGGTGCCGCCGGGGCGTGGAGCGGTCCCTGCAGACGGGTTACTGAGCGTCTGTCACACAGGCTGCTGTGTGACTCGGCCATTGTGTGGTGAGGCGGAGTGACTCCTGAAGGATGACAGCTCCTGAAAGGAGAGGAACAAAAGAGCGTCTGCGCTCTCTGTGTGGCAGCCGCTGCAGCTGCGGCCGTGCCCCCTCTGCGGGGTATAACCGCACGCACATACCTGCGCGCACACACACACACACACACACACACACCTGCGTACACACACACACACACACACACACACACACACAGACCTCACACACACACACACACACCTGCGTACACACACACTCACACACACACACATACTCACACAGACACACACACATACACACACACACACACACACACACTGCGTACACACACACACACACACACACACACACACACACAGACACACACACACCTGCGTACACACACACACACACACATACTCACACACACACACACACACACACACACCTGCGTACACACACACTCACACACACACATACACACACACACACACACACACACACACACACACACCTGCGTACACACACACACACACACACTCCTCTCGGTACACATGCATGCACTCATATTAACAAACACCTCCTCCCCTTGACCATCTACCTGGTTCTGAGGAAACAGCACTTTTCAGTCAATCATCTGAAAACATCCAAATTCAGTTTTGACTGATGGAACCTCCGCGCTTTAACTGGGAGGTTGCAGGCTTGATGCCCAGGAGGGGCACTGCTGCTGTAGCCTTGAGCATTGCGGAAGGAAGTGGTGTTGCCCTAGAGGATCAAACTCATATCGTTAAAGGTCCATAAACCGTGACTTTGCTGTCCAACAAAGAAATTCTCCTGTGAAGCTTGTAACCAGGAGTGTGCAGGATCGAATCCCAAACGGGACACCACTGTTCCGTAGATCAAAGGGCTTAACCTGAATGACTTCAGTAAATACACAGCTGTGTGTAAATGGATTACACGTGTAAGATGGGCTGCGTGTGGCTCTCTGCTGAGCAGATCGGTTAAATAACGCTCACGCGCTCGGACAAGCGTGGAGTCATTACGGCTGCCTTCAGTTTTACTCATCCACGTCACCGTTACCGCAGACAGCGGCGGCGTCTGAGGGGAGACGATAACCTAAACGCGTTAGTTCTGGTGGGACTGCGGCTGTCTCCGTCAGACTGCGCTACAGGCAGGCGAGGGGGGAGAACCCAGCAGAGCAACCCACAAGTCCCTCCAGGTGCTCCCATCTTCCGTTCAAACGCCACGGGCCGAAAACTTCGCCTGCCATCCCTCCACTTACCCACACGTGACACATGTGTGACGGACATTTTCAGTCCTGAAATGAAAATGGGGGCACACACACATATACCTGCATACGCACACACACACACAATATACCTGCATACACACACACACCTGCATACACACTTACACACACACATATACCTGCACACACACACACACACACACACACACACACACACCTGCATACACACACACGGTTCGGGGGCTGGTGTCGAGAGCTCGGCATTCCGGCTCTACCCTGGCTGTAAGGACTTACAGTCTCCCTGGATTTCAGATGAGCGTTCATTCTGTTACGCAGATCTCACGCGCGCAGGGATCTCAGACTAATTTAAAGTTGGTCCCGAGGCTGTAGTGCAGCATTAAAGTTTACCTTCTTTAATTAATCATATAGCGCCATGTCGTCTGCGGTGAACATTGTGTCAGCTAATGACTTGCATTGGGACGGTGCTGTTCGCTGCATACTGTATGCATCGCTATCACGCAGCCGGAGAATAGCATCTTCCCATATGTGAGTACCGTGCTGAAGGAGTTCACAGAGGCTTTCTGGCATTGTGTGTGCGTTCCCTGCTCAGCGTTCGGGGATTGTCAAGCCTCAGATCATGGAGAGTCTCTGAAAATGTGCCTCTTTTTTCGTTTTATGCAAGTTACAGTTCCCCCCACGGAGGACGGCAGAGTTTTCGGACCAAATCTCAGGCTTTGCCAAGCACTAGCATTAAACAAATGAAGCCTTGCCTTGAGAAAAAAAAAAGTCATTGTTCCCTTTTGAATGTTGAAGAATGGATGCAACTGCTGTGAGAGAGTGGTGGAGTCCTAACTCCTCAAAAATAAAAAGGGTTAGTGTTGTACTCTCCCAGGTTTCCCCGGCAACATTGACCTCAAACGGTTCATTCATGATGGTCGCATTTGATGCGCACCCTCCCAGAATCGGTCTGTTTTCAATCAGTCAAACAAATCTTATTTGTTATAGTGCATTGTTACAAGCAAGACAGTCACAAAGCACTGTACTTACAGCATATTGCATTTTCCAGAGGGTATAAAAAAAAAACACAAAACCCAGGCCAATTGAGAAAAAAAAACTTGAAAATTACTCCCTGATTCTGAGAAGAAACGGTCGAGAGACTTCTGGAAAATAATGGAAAAGATAACGCTGGCATAGCACATAACAGGCATGAGTTCATCAGGCTGTTCTCAGTCTGGATTTGGCTGCAGAACAGCCTGCCGTCCTGAGAGGGTATTAACGGGCCAGTGAGAGACAGGAGACACAGGAGGCTGTACTGTGGCACAGAGAGAGAAACGCTGTGTATCAGCACAGCGTAGAGCAGCGCGAGACACCAGTCACACCAAGCGAGGACAACTGCCGTTTTCTTTAGTCTCTTAAACCCAGAGAGAAATCATCCCTAGTTGTGGACCACATGTCATATGAGTCATGTGATGTAAGGTTTTGTGGGCTGGTTTGCTGGGTAAACTGGGGGAGCTCTCTTGGCTCAGACTTTCGAGCTTTAGAGGGCTCTGGGGTGTCCTGCCCCCCCGCCATCAGGGGACAGAGTGCAGACCCAGCGACAGTGTCCCTCAAGACTGGGACACAAGGCCACAGCCCGCACCGCGAGCACCCACGGCCGTCCTCAGCTCTCATTACCAAAAGAAAAAGCGCTGCCTCCCTTTTCTCACGTGCAGTGGTGTCGGCGGTGAGAACCGCTCCACACGGGCAGCAGTGTGAGAGCAGGCGGGAGAGTTGTGGTCCCTCCGAATAACGAGCGACTTCCGTCGCGCCCGAACAGGGGCGTGTGGGGCTTCGTCTCGTCGGGGCTCAGACCGCAGCAACATGCCAGTGCTTCAGTGCCGTGCGGAACGGGATACTGTCAATTAAGGACAGCGTGATTCACACCAGCACACAGAAATCTGTCAGCGTGCCATACTACGCTCTAATTATCACACTGTCGATAAATAATAATGCCATCAACACTCTAATCGAAATGTGTGCTTATTACCAAAAAAAAAAAAACTTGTCTGTGGAAAAAGAACACAAAAAGTATGCTCAATTTTACTGATACTAGATTCATGAGCTAAATTTGTATGGACAGTGTGAATGCTTCCAGAAGTATTATCGAATAAATGATCATACTTATATCTATACTATACATTGATTACGCTTGTAGGAATGTTTATGGCAGTCCAGAGGGCCGTGGGAGTACATTCGTCAATGAGCACAGAACCGCAGTGCCGGTAAAATGGATATTTTTTTTATGGTTTAGTTGTGGTTAAACCTGAATGCACATATTTCAGCTGTGACAATAATGGCAGCGGTGAAATATTGTGCAGCTCATTCAGTTTTCCTTTCTTAAAAAGCGGCTCTGAAAGCGGAGAGAGAGAGGGGGGCGTGGCAGCACACAGCTCTTGTGTTGGCAGTGTTGGTGCTTTGGAGTCTGGCAGTGGGGACTGTTCTCCAAGCTTATCAAAACACATCTGAAGCAGAATGCTGAGTGACAAATATATCAATTTCAATACAGCCCCAGGCCCAGGGTTGTGAAATATGATATTAACTGTGATATTTATATTCCTGTCAACAGATTACCATTTCCCTGGATTATTTAACTTTATTGCGTTTATATTTCACTCCCAAGAATAATGCAAGGCTGTGGTGAAGTTTGTGAAACATTTTTTTTTCTCTCCTCCCCCCTCCCTCACACAGAAAGTTCCTCTCTGTGTTTTCATTGTACGTTTGAGAGGAAGAAGCTAAATGCTGTTCTTACCAGCCCGCTCTACAGGTGTAATTACAGCTGAACCCTGTCAGTATCTCTGTGCTCAACCTGTACTTAAGGAAAAATCACTTGCTATTGCCTTCCTGGTTCAATGAGCCGTTTAAATATGGCATTAAAAAAAAAACACATTATTGTGCCTCTTTTTGACTGCCTATCAAAGCTGTGTGGCTTTTTCAGATTCAGTTTATCGTCACTTTGCTGTGGTCTTGTGCGGCGGTTCATGATTTCTGACATTTCAGTCGTGCCGAAGGTAATTAGCCACAAAAAGTGTTAAGCTGTTTGGTTATGCCGAGGATGACAGCATGATGGGTGAAGGTCTGTGACAGTGTACACAAACACATTGTGGTCTTCATTCAGCCATGAAAGCCGTTCAGTGCAGAGGAGTTGAACCCTTTCTTCTTGAATAAAGCCAAGGAAAAATTCACACTCTACCTTTTGAAGTTGTTTGTTTTCTAATTCATTCAGTTTCCCAGTCAGCTACATGCCTTTTCATATTTACTTTAGTTTTTTTTTTGTTTTCCAGAACACATTTTTGTATTAGCAGATTTATTTTTTTCTCCACTGCTCATTGTTTCATTTTAAAAAGGCACCCAAGGATTTGAATGGAACGGCCTTGTGAGTAAGAACTGGACTCCTTCATCCGGTAATAATACGTAATTAATATCTGTGTTCTGCTCACAACACTTACCCACAGGTCACCCTTTCTTTTCCCTCCATTTTCCTTCATTTCTCATGGTAATTTCCACTGTGCCTTCCCATTCATCAGGATCTCGCAAGTAAAGGCTTTCTGACCTTTAAGACTGAGCCAAGAAAAACACAGAATTAAACAATGAACAGAATAATTTATAAAGGTTACAAACACTGAGCCGCGAGATGCCGGAGCAGTCGGAGGAAATAACGCCGCACTCTCTGAAATGGTACATCATCCGTCATCTTTCTCCATCATTTCCACGATAAACCCATTTTACTCGTAAACCAAGAGGCCTTCTGTGAACGTCGACAAGTTCGGACTGAATAGAGATCGACGCTGATACTGTAGAGTCAGGAGTTTTGGTGTTGAAAGCCGCTCCCGTTATCCCCGCAAAGCCAGGCATTAGTCTGGGCTACCTTTCAGCTCATATGAATAAGTCTGAGCAGAGCAATACCAGACTGTGCTTTAGATTCATCCTCCCAATACCAGGCTCTCCCATCGCTAGAGTTTCTCCAGTCCCCGCTGGCTGTGTGCTGTCGTCTGAACGCTCAAACGCTGCGCGTTTGCTGGAGGAGCTGCCAGTCCCATTGTTCCACGGGTTTAAGTAAGGCTCACAACCAGCCCTTGAAAGCGATTCAAAGGATTCAATCATCTCAGATTTAATACAGGAAGAAAGCAATCAGGCCTGGATATTGAAACACGCACGCTCTTTCCCCTGCGTCCTCTCAGGGTCTCTCTCTGACGGATATCAGACACTGGCGGAGGACCGCGGTTTGCTAGGCAAACCAAAGGCAAAGTACATTCTTTGGCCTCATTCCACGAGAAAGAAAAAATATATATATTGCACAGGATTGTCCTCTCTAATGTGTATATATATAAAATTCACATCCACAAAGGACTGAAAAATTATTTTCTCTTGTGTGTGAATAGATGATGGTAATAAATGGGATTATCCAGTAACTGCATTTATGTCTTTTCAGCCAGAAGAAGAGTAATTTCTCAGGAAGTGTGAGGCCATGCCAAATGTTCAGTACATGGAAATATGCAAACAGTTGTGTTCATCTGCTGATGGCTTTATTTTATTAGGTGTCTAGGCCCGTGGCACTACAGAAAGAATTGCGGGGGAGAGGGCATTGCGTGCTTGACCTCGGGTTTTTATAAGCCTGAAAAAAGGACCGTTTATTTCACATCCAGATTGAGCATCATCGGAAACACGAGCGTCGGCATCTCAGATCTGTGAAAATGTTGGATAGATGGATAGATAGATAGTACTTTATTGATCCAAAAAGGAAATTGCCTTGCCGACTGTCAAGCATGTTGGGAACAGAGGTACAACAACATAAAATAAACGTAACACACAGGACAATAAATAGAACAATAAATGCTGCAACTGGACCGCACCATTAAAGTAACAAGCTGCAGAATTCCGGTAGTGTCCGTACTGTGCTTCTTACACGTATTGCACCTACAAAGAAACTGGGCAAGGATGAAAACCACTGCTGCATACTGTCATTCTGTCCCTAAAAATCGCAGTAATTGGCCTGTGTCTCCTGTTCAGGACAGTGCTGTAACACAGTGACCCTGTGCTCCTTCCCGCTGTGGTTTCCTCAGTGCAGACGCTCTGTCCTACGGCAGGCCTGCAGTCGCCAACGGCCCGGCCGGCGCTAATGCAAACAGATCATGTACCACACGCTCTGAGCTGAGACAAAGATGATCATTCCAGTTCAGCAAACAATGCCCACTCTCCTCTCGGAACCACATTAGTTTAATCCCTTTTTTCCTGACTGGGGCGGGTTAAGTTCCTCTCACCCCAGGCCAGAGGATTTACGGGGTCTAATCTCTTCTCTTTTTTTGTGGGTTGAGGATGCTTTTGTGTGTGAGCGGAATGAGAGTGTTTTAGTGTGAAGCTGTGCAGCGCAGTATAACTGATCTGAGAACAGCGGTGATCTGATGGAGCCGATTATGCATCACATTATCTCTCTGCCTCCCCGGTCTCCTTTCTTCCGGAACGCTGCCAGGCTCCTGACCCCAGACCTGTCTTTTTAAATGCATGTCTCTCTGAGCTGGGGAGCTGCTCCTTTTCTCTTTTGTGCGCCTGCGGCCGGACCTGTTACTGATGGAAAATCACTTCCCATCAGAGCGATAACAGGTGGAGGAGCAGTGAGGAAGACTGGTGCAGACTGCAAACCATGGTTTTGTATCTGAGTAAGTTGTGATGATAGACTGTAGTTTCTCTGTTTTTTTTTTTTGCCTACACGTCAGGCACAATAACATGGCCCCTGTCTCCCAGTAGTTTGTGTGCCTTTTAAAGGTCAGCTGTATGGGTCCTCTTGGACTCATTCTGTAACTTTAACTTTACATAATTATTGACCCCCACGAATGCTATCCCACATACAGGTACATGTATGCTGTTGTTTGTAAATGTGAGTATGTACCAGTGCAAAGCTGCAGGAAATATGGCTACCTTACAAGGTATTGGCCTGTGTAAAGAGGCCTGTGTTACCAAGGCTTTGTCCTGCCCCTACAATGCTGAATTATAAATGCCTTGCCTGGCCAACCAAACACTTTCCTTGGGTTTAAGGGTTTTCTCTGGGTTCCCTTCCTCTCATCTGGTGGTGGAATTGGGGGCTGGTGCCACTCAACCTTTAAAGAAGCATCTCCCAGCATGCAATGCAAAGTAAGCCATGACATCGCTCGACGTGAAACTTGACAAGGCAACCGGAGGACATGTTCAGCAGTTCAAGCAGAGACTCCTCGCGAGACAGTCAGGAATAAACCAGTCTCAGCTTTTGCAGTTCTCCAGCGCCGTGCAGGTTTTTCACAAAAGCTAACATCCTGTTATTGTTTTTATTTACCTGGCAAACTCCCCTACGCAGGCCAACTCGCAGTCCATGGCCAGCATTCCGCAGTTTGCAGCTTACAGGCAGGTATTTACCGAGGTGATTCCAGGCAAATACCCAGCTCAAGGGCACAGTGCCACACTACCGCTCACAATGAGAAACAGTACAGTCAGCCTCCGTCTACATGATATCATGACTCACACACCCATCATGCTAGAGGTGATGGCAGGATATACTGAGTGTGTGTAATAAGGACACGAGAACAGCAGCACAGAGGGACGATGCCTCAGTCCACCACAAACAGCTGTAATTGGCTTTGCTGCACCTAGAGCAGAGAGAATGCTACAGGTATCCAGCTCAAATCGAAGAGCAATAATGACACAAAGACGGGTGAGTGGTGAGATTTAAGCGCTGGAAGCGATCGGGGGAGGCAGGTAGTCAGTGTGTGTGACAAATAAAGGCCAGCGGCTCTGCTCTCTTGACCCAAAGCGGGGGGATATTTCTGGGTACGGCTCAAGTCTGGAGCTGAGGGTCTGGGTCCTGCTTTTCGGTGTCCTCGTTTGGCCCCGGCCCCTTCCTGTCCTCGTCTGGCCCTCCCCGGCCCCCGTCCCGGCGGGGTGATAATTGCGCTGTATGTGGAGCGGCGCGCGGATTGGTCACGGTTGTGAGGGGGAGGAGTGGGGTCCAGTCGGGCGCTCCAGAGAGCCCCGCCCTCCCCTTCCCCCTCCCCCCGCCTCTCCCCCCTGCCCTCCCCCCCGCCACGCCCGCCTGTTTGCATGACCCTGCTCTCAGCCCACCATTTCCTACTACAAAGCAGCAATATCAGCGTCAGGGCACCAGGGCTGGCGGGGAATGGAGGGCTAAATGAGGATTTATTGTGTGTCAGTTTTGTCATTTTTAACTTCTTTTTTCCTTCATCTCTTTCCTCTGCCTCTCTTTCTGTCCCCCCTTTCTCTCCCTGCCCTCTTTCTCTTTACCCCTGCCCTCTGTCTACCCATTTCACTCCCTCTTACCCCCCTTCTCCCCCTCACCTACTCTCTTCTCTCTCTCTACCTCACTCCCTCTTCCCTCTCTCCCTGTCTCTCTATCCTCTCTTTCTCCCCCTCACTCTCTCCCTCCCTCTCCCCTCTCTCTCTCCCCCTCTCTCTCCACTCTCTTCCCCCCACTCTCACTCTCTCTCTCTCTCTCTCTCTCTCTCTCACAGAGCTACATCCACGGGAGCAGTCAGGCGCAGTTCGTGGCCGAGTCCCACATCATTCTCCTGCTGAGTATCCTTTCCGCTGGTGGCAGAGGCACGCCGCCCACCCTCTCTCACAGACCGAGGCTCACCTGTAACCTGCCGTTTCTCAGTTCCTCCAGTGACTCCGTCAGGCCACGTATTGTTCCAGGTGTCAAATAGGCTGTGCACCTTTACAGTGGTGCTTTTTCCAAAATCAGCTTGAGCACAGGGTATATGCACAGCACTGGGCTGATGGGTGAGTCAGGAAAAAACAGCATTACTTATAGTAACAGGTCAGAACTGGGTCTGTAAGCCACTCTGTATAGATAAATGAAAATTAATAATCATAATGGCACAGGCCTTCCCGCTCAGCAGCATATCCCCTGTATCTACGCGAGCTTCCCGTCAGAAACACTCCTCTCTGACTGCAGAGCCGCCTACGTTACCATCCTCACACGCTGCCAGTAACCCCGCGCCGAGTCCTTCAGGGTTTACATTTACAAGATTTCTGAACAGACACAAACGAACACGGCCAAATCAGCGGCAGCGGCCAAAAGGAAGAAATGGAAAGGGGTGGCAACTGATTGTGAGCTAATTGTTTTGGCAGAATTAGCACCCGTTTCTCAAGGGAGGGGGGAGAGACCGGTCCAAGCCAACGCTGTAGCTGCTCCTGCTCTCGTAATGCATGCAAGCGAAATTCAGGGGGGACCAGGCGTCCACACAAGAGCCGTCTGGATCTGGACTCTTAAAGATGCCAGAACCTGAATCTCCTGCAGGACATTTAACTCTCAAGCGCACTGAGCGAGCATGACAGAAGAGCTGTAGTAGCGGCAGTCATGGAATCATGCAGTGCCTTCTGGGAATGTCCGGTGTCTGAATGCTCTGGTGTGTGCATTACTGAGCATTTATACATGTGCATACATTCATGTGCAAACTCATGCACGTTACAGCCAGTATCGCAGGGATGTCCCAAACATTACATGCCCCATTACATTACATTACATCGCTGTCATAAAGCAGACGCTCTTATCCAGAGCGACTTACACAGGCTACAGTTTTTACATGTTAACCATTTATATAGCTGGGTATTTACTAAGGCAATTGCAGGTTAAGTACCTTGCCCAAGGGTACAGCAGCAGTGCCCTAGCGGGGGAATCGAACCAGCAACCTTTCGGTTACGAGCCCTGCTCCTTATCACTGTGCTACACTGCCGCATTACTTACAGGGGTTCGGTGCCTCTTCTTCTTATGCTCACCCATCTGGCAAATGCCACGCAGGCATTAGAAAGTAAATCCTGCTGTTGGTAACAAGAAGGAAAGATTCGCAGAAGACTCCAGATTCTTTGAGCAGCCTGAGACAAATTCAAACACCTTTGTCTATCACATGCTGTTCTCACCACGTTGCTGTGACACAGTTGTTAGGAAGAGGGTGACAGACACACCGCACACAGGAACACTTTTTCTTTGTTTTTTTTTCCCCCCCAAATTTGGCATGTGCTGCTGATGTCACCACACAGCTAGGGGCAGCCTCCCTTCCAGGTAACTGTTACAAAAGGTAAACTGACGGGAAGGGAGCTTTAATTGGACAGAGGTGTTGGTGACTATGGTTTGATGTAGCTTGGTTGGATGGCAGCAGTTCAATTAGGGGACTGTCAGCATGGCCTTGGTTTGGATCATTCTCAGTAATACAATCAAAACTGAAACGTTAAACGTAAATCAAAACTGTAATGTATATACATTATACATTACAGTAAATACAGTATAAGTATAAATACAGTATAACTGTAATGTATATATTTAAGTGTACCCATTATTGCTACTTTCATAGTGATTAACGGTGTTTATTCTCACACGTGCGGTTTATTTTCACAAATAGGGGAGTATGTCCTGTACATTTCGGATTTTGTCATCGAACAGGAGGTATATGTCACAGTCCACCTTTCTCCACCTGGGGGCAGGTGTGCATCAGGTGCTTTGCCTCCCCCTTTCTGGGACCTCAGCAAAACTACAGCTAGAGTCTCCCTTCCCCGGAGTGAGGCACACCTCCGCCCCCCCCACCACCCGGAAGTGTGGCGCACCTCCTCCTAGCCCCATGAGAGGGAAAGGGGACACTGCGATGACGATGATGCTGTGCTCCGTTAGGCGGGACAGAGATCTGTAACATCCTGTCAGAAAGTTCTGCATGTCTCTCTCTCTCTCACGACTTCCCTTTCCCCCCCGCATCCGAAATGCCTGCGCTCGGCCTCCTAATCGCCTTACGGAAGAAATGTTTGCACCAAACAAAAGCGTTTTCGGCGTAAAAACATACGTTTAGACAGTCTGCACTTATGCAAATGACGAGCTCAGCGCTTTCAGGTTCACTGGAACGTTAAATCTATTTTTGAACATTCCCTTTCTGCCTTCCCCGGGCTACACAAGAGCTGCCGTCTCCTTGACGACGACTACAGATGCTGCCATCA
The DNA here is from genome assembly GCA_019176425.1 of Megalops atlanticus. Classification (NCBI taxonomy): domain Eukaryota; kingdom Metazoa; phylum Chordata; class Actinopteri; order Elopiformes; family Megalopidae; genus Megalops; species Megalops atlanticus. The sequence goes on from CM032894.1 coordinate 3,387,658, forward strand.
CCATGGGGATGGTCCTTCTGAACGAGGCTGCAACCTCCAAAGGAGACGTGGGAAAGAGGAGAAGTAAGCTTAATTTCCTTACGAGTCCTGCTTGTGTTTGGAGCCTTGTGTAGCTCTTTGCAGTGTGGCTGTGCAAGCAATGGCCAGCGAGATGTCTGTTCACTTAGAATCAAAGCCTCAAACTCGCTCTCTTGGCTGGTCTCACATGGGGTGACTTTATCTTATGCACCATTTGAGCAAATGTTCAAATCCATTGCTGCAAAAAAAAAAAAAAAAAAAGATGTGTGGGTGTCAGAGAGAGAGAGAAGCGTGTTTTTAAGAACACATTTCATGACTGTATGTTGCATGTCCTTATGAACAGTCTCAGATATGACAAGACTTTTTTCTTTTGGTGTTGTTTATATAAATGTTCAGACCTGTCAGTCATATATTTTAAAACTCGGGCTGAAGTATATTTTGGGCCTGTTTGGCACCCTTTAAGGAGTCAGAATAGACTGTTAACAGTGGCCTAGGGCCGTGTGGAGAGACAAGATCTGGAATGGCTTTTTAATTCCTTTGTGTGTGTGACAGAGAGAGTTTGAGTTTTAAACCCACTTTATCAGGACATTACATCACATCACATGACATGACATTCACTGACACAGTGGACACAGTTCACTCTGAACAGCAGCAACACTGATGCAAGGCAAAACAAAAGCCCCTATACTCCCACCCCATCGAGGCAGAAACCCCTCCCTGAGGGGGAAAAAGACAGCAAGGAAACACAAACAGAACCCACCATGGGAAGAAACAGGAACGGCACCTTACAAAAAGCAAAATCATAAAGACAGATACACAGATGGCAGAGAGAGAGAGAGAGGGAGGGAGGGAGGGGTGGAGAGAGAAATAGAGAGGGAGAGAGAGTGGGGGAGAAAGAGCAAGAGAGGGCGAGAGAGAGAGAGAAGCAACCTCTTCATTAACGCCACACATTCCACCTAACCTCAAATCTGAGTTACTGTAACAGCTGAAAATAAGCCATTGTCTCTGGCCATGTTGTGCCTGTTCGGTTGGGTTTTAGGGCACGTGGTAAAGTCACTGTGCTTTCTGCAGACCCCTCTTGGGTCAGCTGATCACAGTGAGATGGGGCGGCCCGTGCCCTAGGAGAGCTTTCCAAAAGCGCCGTGACACACATACCCAGCACACTACTTCAGCACACTTCATTTCTGAAGAGGAATTAACGTTTCGTTTATAATTGCGTTTCAGTACCCGTGTTTTTTTTTTTTTCTACGTATAATCTCAGTACCCAGCCGTTGTGACCGTTCGGCACACGGATAAGGGCACGTGTGCTTATTATGTAAATGACAAGTTATTTTGGGCCTCTTAATCAACGTCAATGACAAACCTGGGAATCCATTTTTAGCACCTCAAAGCCCAGCTCTCCATAATAGCAACAAGACTAATAGTGGTAATTATCTGGGTGTGAAATGCCCTTAAATTGCGCTGGAGGGGCATTAACAGGCTGTAGAGTCTCTTGATAACACATTAAACGTCTTTATATGAAACCGCTCTGTTAAATGGCCCGTTCGGTTGTAATTTAAACATAATAGCTTATTTTCGCTCATTTTTAATATATATATATGTATATATGGATTTGTCTGTTTTTCTTTTACCTGAATGTGAGTTGGCACGAGTCTGACAGCATTGGATTAGTCTGAAATTATCATAAAAAGAACAGTTCCTCTTGATAAACGGCACCAACAAATAGGGCTTTGTTGGAGAATCACAAAGCTGAAATATGTCAGGCTGTTGGTAAGTATGTATTGCTATGCAAAAGCTCCCTTGAATTTTAAAATCAGGGATACGTTCTTTTTTTGCCCACGTTTTTTCAGCAATGCACTGAAGGTCATTTTTTAACTCACAAATGTTGGCATTCAGTGACCCCCGCAGCACACGGCACCGGTGTTAAGGTATTAAGGTGCAGATTTTATGGCGTTTCGAGCAGCAACAGAGCAGACTTTCCCCCTCCGGGCTGTTTTAATTGGCAATTATCCTCCGCAGGGACAGACGTTATAATGATGTCATACATGTCCTCCACACACACGTGCACCCGAACACGGTAAACACGGGTGGTACACCGGAGAAAGACGAGGTGGTGATGGTGTGGCAGAATTGGGAGAAAGGCACTGAGCTGAGGCTGATCTTTATGGAGTAGAGAGATGAGGCTAATCTTTGTGGAGTAGGCCTAAGGCGTGACCCGTGACAGAACTGAGGCTGATCTTTGTGGTGTAGAGAGCTGAGCCTGATCTTTGTGGAGTCGAGAGATGAGGCTGATCTTTGCGGTGTAGAGAGCTGAGGCTGATCTTTGTGGAGTTGAGAGATGAGGCTGATCTTTGCGGTGTAGAGAGCTGAGCCTGATCTTTGTGGAGTCGAGAGATGAGGCTGATCTTTGCGGTGTAGAGAGCTGAGGCTGATCTTTGTGGAGTTGAGAGATGAGGCTGATCTTTGCGGTGTAGAGAGCTGAGGCTGATCTTTGTGGTGTAGGCCTTAGGCCTGACCCGTGGCTGAGGCGGCTCCATGAAAGGCGGCATTACTAATTCATGTGAGATTGAGACTCATAATCTTTGCAGGGGCGGCAGCAGATGAGGTGCCCCTAGGCTATCACAGCCTGTGTCAAACAAATGAGAGACTATTAGCTCAGCCTGGGTCTGCAACTTTTACACTTTTAGCGAGGAAAAATGGCCGTACGCTGTACTCTAAGAAAGACTAACACCTGCCAATGCTACATCCTTTTTCCACAAAAAAAGCTTTACTCACTTCATTATTGTTTGTGAGAGTGTGTCACAGTCCTGCCTTTTAGATCGTAAAATATCCACTCCTCAGCTTTATTACCCAAATTGAACCTCCTCAGAGGAAGCATAATGTGCAAAGTCCTGTAATCTTAGCATATGGTGTCCTCTGTGAGAGCCAGGTGTTCAGCTCAGTTACCTGCTGGATTTGAATACTCATGTAGGGAACCTGAAGGTCCTACCGTTCCAACTGTCTGGTGCCTCAGCATCAGAAATGCCCCTGTTAGTGTGAATTGCTGTTACATTAAAAAAATATATACTCCAAGTTAGCAGAACCTCAAGCTTTATATAGCAATAGGAAAACACTCACTGCAAAAAAAGCAAAAATTGACAGGAAAATGTGCAGTAATGCACAGTAGTTTCTTCTCATTGTTGCCTTTGCAGCAAAGCCTGTCCTTAAGCCATTATGTTATAAAAAATTTGTTCCAACTTAACAATGCATCGAACTTGATTGTTCACATGGCAACACTACAACCCACCCCCAACCCACCCCCAAAAAGAATTGTGCAGAAAGAAGAAGCTGAAAAGAAACTCTGCTGTACTGCATTGTTTCTTCTCATTGTTGCCTTTGCTGCTAAGTGCTTCCTCGAGTCGCTACTGTGTGTAAAATTGGCAGCTAACAGGACAGGAAGCAGGGGGAGGCCGTGGATTCAGACTGCAGCTTTAACAGGAAAGGACAGCGAAAGCGGCCCCTAAACCGCCGCTCCTCTGAGCTTTTCTGGGCGCTCCGCGTTTAAGGAGGACACCCCGAGAGGCGTCCCCTTCATCGTCTGCCGGCACTCTCCGCGCCGCTCCGAGCCAATCCAGCACCGCGGCGTCTTTGTCACAGTAACACCCGCCATCGCAGAGGCGCCGCGTTATTGTGCTTTATCAAAGCAAGAGTGACGGAAAGAAACAATAAAGAGACAACGCCGGGCCTCCGCAAGCCAGCGTGTGAACCCGTTTCTCAGAGGTTCTGCGCTGGTGGAGTGGAGCAGGACATTTCCCCCTCTTCCTCATTCACATTTCCTCCCCCCCTGCCCTTCCTGCCGTATTTGAATCACGCACTTTAACACTCTGCCGAACACTCTGCACTGCGCGTTTTGAATGACTAATTTGCAAACGAGTGCGGGAAGTCGAACCCCTAATTGGACGTGGCCTTGTTGGGAGAGGTTAAATGCTGCTGATTAAGGGGAGATTAGCTCTTTGTTTTCACACCAGCTGCCACCATTTCCTCCAATTAGATTCGTCGGTTTGCTACTTTTGTTCTGACAATTGGCCTGCGACACGCACGCTGGTAATATGATTTAAATGATGAGAATTATTGATAAACATTGCAATGGAGTAATACGCTGCGCAGTTAGTGGCATGCAGGCAGTGAGCAGGCACTTTGTTTCCTGTTTACTTGCCATTATTTAATGCAAATATTTCCAACCACATCATACATTTAATTGCTAAAAGGCTGTAAAGAGCAATCCAATTAGGCTGAAACCGAGGTGATTTTGTGAGCAGTAATGTTCAAGTTACCCTTTCAATCTAAATGATATTTGTTCATGTTGTTTTCTCTGCTCTGATTCTACAATAATTTATTTTGCATTATTTATTCCTAGCTGTTCATTTTGTACTTTGTTTTCATATTTACTGCAGGTTAAGGTGCCATTTTTAGGGTTACATTTCAGATCTGAGCTCATGGGATCTAATTTTGCAGTGTGTTAGTGAGGGGAAAATCGCATTTGCATGCTGGCTATTATTAAGAGCTGGATTCTGTCTGTGAAATCGTTCTGAAATGTTAACCCCTGCGCCTTTCCACAGTTCTCTGCCTGGTGGGCCTGGGTCTGGTGGTCTTCTTCTTCAGCTTCCTGCTCTCCATCTTCAGATCCAAGTATCACGGTTATCCGTACAGGTGAGCCCGTGTTCCGCCGTTCCTCAGGTGTGTGGTGGGCGGGACGAATCGGTCGCCCGTTTGGCGTACGGTAACAGCCATGTTTTCTCCTCCTCAGCTTCCTCATCAAGTAGCACTGACTGGCCTTCCCAGCGGAGAGAGAGAGCCGATTCCCATCCTGACTGCACACAGAGCCCAGTCTGCATGTGTCCGTCGCAAGATGCCATGTCTTTCAATAATGGTTAATAAACACTACCATAACACACAAAACAGAGTGTTTATGATCTCTAACCAACAGTCTGATTTCTTATTTCTTTTACTCCACGGTCATTTGCTATTTATGAAGTTGACCACATGGACTCTACAAATGCAACATTTAACTTTACACTGAAAGTTATCCTCGGACCACAAATGAAATTTGGGTTCCTGTTCAATCTAATGGCAGTGAATTTTATCTGTCAATTTGTTATGCTGTAATTTGTTCTAAAAGTTTTCTTTTCTTCTTTTCTCATTGATTTCAGCACCTACCAAATTCATGATTGTGTGCTAAACATGAAAAAAGGCACAGCAGTTTATCTAGTAATTGCTTAAAGGTCTTACGCAAAAGACAGTTGTGCAATACAAAGGACATTGTGTTTTGATTGATTGGAGCCCTTAGTCGAGACAGATTAACGTAACTCCAGATGTGACTGCAACCTCTAGAATGCGTCCAGTAAGATACTGTTTCAACAAAGCATTATTCAACACAAAAAAATCACCAAAATGTGCTCAAACACTTTTAATATCAAGCTAGCATGGCTGCAGTCTTATGCAGATGGAACAATAGCATTGTGCACCTATTTAAGACAAAGCAGAGAAACCTGATTTCATCTCCTGCACAACAGTTGAAGTCGAGATTTGGACTTGCAAGCCAGTCCTGCATATCACAAAGCTGCCCCAAACTATCTATCAAAACGTCCCATTACAGGGAAAAGGAAGGAGGGAGGTGGGGTGAGGGAGGGATGCTTTTCACATCTGATGCAGAAAGGAAGTGGTGAGTGCGATTTTTATAGTCGCAAACTGCACCGGTTTGTCTGGGTTTGGTTAATTTGGTGGGGACTCTCTCAAAATTATTCTCCAGAACCTTCATGTGGAACTTCAGTGATAGAGATGCAAGGACTTAACCTCCCGAGGGGAGACACACGACGAGTTTGGCCGGCTCTGGCCGGCTCTGGCCTCTGGCTGACTCTGGCCAGCTCTGGCCGGCTCTGGCCCAGTCTCCGACGGCGCGGCGTGGCGACCGGTTCTTGGTTACCGGCCACAGCCCTTTAAACGGTCGCCACGGGCGCCGGCTCCTCGGCCGCGGCAGATTGCGCGGTGTCTCTCTGACATCACCGGCGGGCTGGCAGACAGCTGTGGCAGCCGGAGGAGGAATATTAACACACCGGGGGGGGCGTGGCCCTACGTGACGGGGCAGCTGCCAAATTTGAAGGTGACGGACCGTGAGGGCCGTGTCGGAGAGGAAATTGCGGGTAGGTCCGGAACTTTCCGGCTGCGAGGAGCCATCTCACAAATTTATCATTTTCTTAGTGTGATTTCATTTCCTCTTCTTGCTTTTATTTTTGTTGCTACAATAACCACCATTAAGAGCAGTAGTACTAGTGGTTGTGTATTACCTGGGCAAATACGACATTTGAGAAGAGGACTTCACATGTGCACTTCAAACGGAGTCCAATTATGTTGCAGGGAGTCTGACCATCTGGTAACTCTCCCCTTTATCAGAATCCATTATGAAGTGGTATATTCACATCTATGGGCAGATATATTGAGTGGCAGGCCAATTTACTGCTGCATTTTTTTGTATCTTTTTTGCGATCAGCTGGGCTGTTCTCAGCTCCTCTGAGGGCCGTGATTTCGGGAACACCAGTCGGCAGGCTCAGGGATGACATGTCACAGATCTCTCAACGAGCGCCTGGTGTTCAGGACGTGGGCACCTGAGCCAGCTTGGGACCAGCTCCCCTGTGAAGCGCAGGCTGGCTAAACTCACCCATACAAGTAGCTTCCACGCTTTCAGACTGTGTTTGTGTAGATGCTGCGGTCAGTTTCCTTCATGGCAAATACATTTTTCTGTTTTGGTTCATGTAGTTTTGCGGAGGGAGTCCAGGTGAGGGTGGGTCTACTTTCTCCATGCTCTGATTGGTTTGTCTGTCATGACAAACCAATCAGATTTCCTCAGCAGGGAACCTGGGTCTTGAGCTCAATGAGCTAATCATGTCTCTAATGGTGGTTCACTTTGTATTCTAGGCTATAGTCTGAATCACACAGGTTGCATCTGGCACTGTTTTAACACTGTCCTCTTTACAGATGATAGTACTCCACCTCATACCCAGATTTACTGCTCTCTGAAGCCATAAACGTGTCTCCTGTCCTACAGCCTGCTGCCTGCATCCCTTAACAGTATACAGACACTGCAACACTCCATAACCAGGGTTAGCAGCCCTGGTATTCAGTCTGAAACACTGCCTACATCATCCAAGCAAAACTTCATTGGCAGCATGTCAAGCATCATTCAACCCAATAGATATGTCTGACCCCTGAAACCAGAGGAGCAGTCTCCGGGGTGCAGACTGGTGAAATGCAGATCTGCTTTAATAACACATTCATTCCTAAAATTAAAAAAAATAGTTGACTGTGGCTACCACCTTGCTGTCACACAGTTATGTTGTTTACAATCACAGTTTGCATTTGTGCTTGTGTTCTCTAAATACAGCCTTTAAAAAAAATTTACATTTAATTACGCAGTTTTGATTTTAATTGCGTGAGTTTTGGTTTCACATTCAGGTGGGGGTATTCAAGCAACTCAGACACTTTACAGGAAACTAATTATGCAAAAAAACACTAAAATATTATACCAATTATACTAAAACCGGAGGCCCTGTCCACTTCACTGAGTCCTGTTTAACTACAAGTGCAGATACTGACATTAGTTTTATAAAGAACAGGCTTGGAAGAGATTTAATAATAACAATCAGCCTTTGGTACACAATTTCTGCTGTTGTCTGTTTTTCATCTTCAGACATTAATATACATGATTACCTGCATGCATGATGCAAACACAGCACAATGGCATTAAATTAGTTTCCATGAAAACAGCAAAACAGTACATCTGAGCAATGCTTATGACAAATTCTATAACAGGAAGCATGGCGACTTGTGATGTTTGTCAGCCATGAGTTCTGTGACCTGTGTGTGTGTGTGTGTGTGTGTGTGTGTGCGTGTGTGTGTGCGTGTGTATGTTGAGGACGAGGAATACAAAATGAAATTGTAACATAATGATATCACCTTATCTTTATCCTGGATATAATTGAACTTTTTCTTTGAGACAAAAAACATCTAACAAACATTTAAACTGAAATAACCTCATATCTATGGTGAGTCAAATCATTAAAGAATAAAGGGATTTTTTAAATAAATAAGAAAGGAACGGGAAAGACGTGATCGAAATGAATTCTGTTGAAGACAATCCCTGCACTTCTGCTGGATTAGGAAGGAGTATGAGGAAACTGACAGCCAAGTGTACAGTGCTCTGACAGAACTGCTTTACGATAAACAGCCAACAACAACTCTGCATCCTCAGAGACGCACACTGAAGAAAAACAAACACAGACAAGCTTCTGCTGAGAACCTGCGGTTGCTTATGCAGACTCAGTATCCGTGTGATTCTCTTTGGTATTCATGCCCTTACTCAGAGGTGCAGAGAGAGAGAGAGCAGCCGAGTGGTTCAGTTGGTTGGGGGCGCTCGTTCCAAGGTCAGGATGAGCCCTACAGCCCAAAGCTTTGTGAGGGTGAGGCTTTACTGTGTCATTAGCCAACAATGAGCAGGAGTCCCCAGCGGTGGTCCGCACCTGGCTTGGTTTCTCCAGGGGTAGGGTGAGTCACACCGGCCAGGGTCCCCTGGGCTCAATGCTCATCAGCACCCTCTAGTGCAGGGGTGGGCAATTCCGGTCCTGGAGGGCCAGTGTCCTGCTGGTTTTTGTTTTCATCTCTTAGTTACCTGTTGATTTTCACCTTGAAAACAGGTGTGCTTGCTCTTCAGCCAATCAGAGATTGTATTTAGTTGGTCAACAAGAAAAACAGCAGGACCATGGCCCTCCACCCCTGCTCTAGTGGCTCGTGAGGCACTTACAAGATGCTCGGATGATGTCAGCGGAGCGCACCTATCCGAAAGTCTGCATTTGCTCAGGTGTGATGCACTGTGGTAGTTGAAGTGACAAAGTGGGGGTGGGCGAATCAGAGGGTTGCAGTGCACCTGCGTGACTGTAGAAGGTGTGGCAAAGAGACAAGCTTAATTCAGAACTGGTGACTCCAAAAGTGTGAAAAGTGTGAAAATCGTGAAGATGGCCAATGGCTAGAGAATCCGGCCAAAAAATGGCCAATGGCCAATGCAAGACCTTGCACCATCTTGGGGTGTGCAGCAGTGAGGTGTAACAGTTAGGAACAGGGCTTGTTTGTGAGATTCCCTGGTGAAGCACTGCTGCCCTCTTAACCCAAACTGGCACTCTGACACAGAATCTAGCTGTATAAATGGATAATAAGTAAAAATTGTGCAAGCCTACAATGGATTGTCGGGAGGTACTTTTGCCATTGAATTGAGCCATATCAAATATTTTGCAACATGTCTCCCATTTTGTTACTTTGGAATGGTGGTAGTGAGAGTTTGTCCAGTCATGCCCTCTAGGGAGACTGCCATCTAGTGGTAAAATGAGGTTAACTCATCACCTCTGGGAGGCCAGTCAGCCAATCAGCCAGTGAGTCATTTTCCACACTGTTTAATAGCAGGCTACAAGCAGGCAGAGTTGAAGGTATCGGCAAGGGACACAATCACGCAGCTAGCGCACACACAGACAACCCACCCAGTCATGTAATTACTGCCAAAGCAAGCCCTTGAATGTGTGATCCTAATGACACCATATGGCAGACTTCAATAGGTGCAGAGCTCAGGTTACAGGGGAGACATCAACCCTGGGGCAGGACAGCATATACGCCCTCTCTGCTGCTGTTGAGTTTGAGTAAAGAAGCTTGTATATGTAAGAATGTACACTCAGCTTTGAAATGAGTCTCACAAGGTGGAACTGTTTCTACAGAAAAAGCAGGGAAATATATGTTCCCTCATTCACAACCCCACCTTTACCACCCACCATGTTTGCCATTGAAATAACTTGCTGTCCAAAGTCACAGAGAAGCACACTGAAGAGGATGAAGAAGATGTGGATCTTAAAGGGAACCACTCTGAGGGGTGTCATGACATTGAGGGAAATCGCGTTCAGTGCACGATCAGTGCTACATGGCGGTTCCATGAAAAAACTGCTCTGAATCTGCTCCCTCACAAAAAAGTCATATTAAATAATGCTAAAATATCCAACCCAAAGTTTACAGTGTAAAAGTGTACAATGTAAATTTACTGCATGTAAGAAAATATACTGTAAGGAAATGAGGAAAAAGATATGGAAATATGTGTAAACATATTCTACAATACAAATGTAAAATTGAATTTATTGAAGGTACTAATGAATGATGCCCTCTTACTTCAGTCAAGGTCACTTTTAGAACATAAACATCAAGTGTTACTCCTTCACTGCTTGCTGTTTTTCCAACAAGTTCAACTCATATAGTATTGCCTGATTTAATACATAGGGATTCACGACATATTCGGAAAACAACTGCTCATCAGCATATAATTTTGTTATTTTGAAAAGACAAAGATCTATTCACACGTCCACCCTGCAAGTATGAAGTACAGCCCTGTGCCAACCCAGCATTTTTTACATTTGTCTGTTTACTTCAAAGGGTTTCTCAAGGCTACAGTCCATGAGGTTTATCCTCATTGACTCAAAAGAAATCAATGATAGCTGCCAATATCTTCATCAGCTACATCCAGTGCTACATAAACAATTTCTCAAGGCAGAAAACAGATTCCTGGCACGTCTTGGCTAACTACGAAGACACCGAAGGCCTGCAGTTTCCTTGCAAGAAATATAGCCCGCAGTCTTTAATATTTTATTCAGCTTGCGGTTGCGGAGTCGAGCAGTAATCTTACAGAGATCAATGCGTGTGGAGTGAGAAAGAGAGAGAGCAAGAGGCGGAGAGAGAGAGAGAGGAGTCTGCCGTGATATCCTGAGTATAACAGCGTACACTTAACCAGCACCGTAGTTCTCTGCTTTCTCTGACAGTGTCACCGTCCCGACGAGTGCACGCAACTGCCGACACGGGAGAAAATTCGCCCGTTCACGAGAGTGACATCAGAGACTCAGCAACTTCACAGCAAAAGTTCCGCTCCTGCCTTGCTGAACCCAACAGCAGTTCCTGTGTCTGTAAAATGTGGGAGTTCATGAATATTCACGAGCTGCGAGACCGTTACTTGTTTGGCTCTCGCTCCAAAAAAAAAAAAAAAAAAAAAAAACTGTTGATATGTGTTAACTGCCAATCAAGGCCAAAGCAAACTGTGTTCCAGGCCTGTTTGTGCATAAATATTTATGATGAGAGCTGTGGAGGGTGCTGTGCTGTGAGGGTCCTTAAATGGAACCACTGTATACAGTACAAACAGGAAGCAGTGTGTTGATCGCTAAGGAGTCTGCACCATTCGCTCTTGCTGGTTTGCCTGCAGTTTTCGCAGAGGTCGCTAAACTGGAGGCTGTGAGCTTTGCTCCTTCTCCTCGCTTCCGTGTGTGGGAGGTGGAGTTTGGGAGCAGGAGGCCCCAGCCTGCTTTGCTGGGATAGCTGTGAAAGGCCTGCCTTTGACCCCCTAATGGGTGCAGGCTGTTCCCGAATCTAATCACACAGGCAGTTCCTGAAAACCCCCACCATAAACCACAGCTTCAATGAATCCCATTTTCCCACAGACACAATGGTATAAGCAAGGTTTACATTTGTCAATACGGGCTAGAAATTTCATTTTTTCCACAAAAAATATGGAAAATACAGGATTAAACCAAATATAGATACTACAAAGACACTATAACTATATAAGTATTTGTACATTCAGATATACCTAACTACACACATAAAGTATGTATTAGTATTCAGTATTGTGACTTGTGCTAATTCATGTTTGGGAATGAGAGGACATGGAGAATATCATGACATAAAACCCTCTGTTGGGCATCTTTGCTGCCTACTCAGACTTGTTTTTCCCTCTCAATGGCTCTTTTCTTCTTGCTCTTGTTCTTACTTCCCAGTCTCTCTCTCATTGGAGATCAGAAAGATTTTGCTATACTAGAACTAGAACTAAACTTTCACACACAGAGCTGTGTGTCTGGTCAATAAATAGAGTATCTACGGCTGGGTCATTTTTAAAGTTGAGGACTTGTTCCGAAGTTCCAGAAACAAAATCTTCCATCCAACGATGGAAGAGGTGAAGTCTGTAAAGACGACGTCTTTGGTAGAAGTCGGAAAGACGAGGGAAAAGATTAGAAAGCTGCGTCTTCACGTTCTGAGCACCAGGATTCAGTTTCTTGTCAGGGTCTTTGAGAGGCTTTTCTCTACAGAGGAGCTGAGCTAATTTGCTGCCATTATTTGGAGTTATTTTTGTTTTTCGCACCCGCCTCTCAGAACTCCTGATCAAAGCCCCTCACCGTGACTCATTAGGCACAACAGCTTCACGGCAAGACGGTGGACAGACGAGCGCCACATATTTTCACTCCAAAATATCATTGACGCAAACAATAATTAAGGACAATGCCAGAGTTAACCCATGAACGACCGGAACTGCGCTCTTACACATATTTAACACAAAACTTGTCCTGAAAAATCACACAATGAGCAGACCTGAGCTCTGCAGGATCTTTGCACACAAGCGATGACCGCAGTGCAGTCACCACCTCAATAGTCTAACTGAACACTGTCACTCTCACACGACTCACTTCAACACAGACGCTGCTGGAGGTTTTTCTCCAGAGGAGAGTGATTTCTGCTGCCGCGGGAACACCTGGTGGGGTTGAGTTTCCCGACAGGCGTTTCATCCGTTCACTCTGCCGACAGCTGTGGTCACACCCCCCCTCTGAGACGCCGGTGACTGCCACACCCACACCCCACGCTCTGATCTGATCATTAGCGGTAGGAGCTCTGCTCCTGAGAACGCCTCCCAGCAGCCTGCAGAGGCCCATCGGGAGAGAGAGAATATGCCTTTTCCCTGCCACTGTCCCTTCCTGTGAAACTGAGGGGAAAAAGGCGTGGCTCACACTGTATGTTGCTCATTTAACTTGGATGGTTACGCTTGTAATATAATGTCATGTAATGTAATGTGATGCAATGTAATACAATGTAATGTACTGTAATGTTTTCTCACTACTGAGTGGCCCTGCTGAGTAGGAGACAGCCATGACTCTGGCCCTGTATGTCTCTAGGGTTACTTGTCTGGGGCCTGGGGCCTTGGCCACAGCTGGAAGTCTGTCCATAGAGACACAGGCTGTTACTGACATCATCGCAAACAGTCATCTGATGTAGCTTGTTGTGCATTTCTCCCCTGAACACGTAGATGCGTCGCCACACAAAAGAAAACAAAACCTTAATTAACACATTTTCAGAAAAGCCATTGTCTGCTTCTCAGTGTTTAGATTATCTCCCCAGAAATCTTCCCACCACTGAAAAAAACTGCAAACTGTTGGTGGATGTGTTGCTTTGGGTGGAGAGTGCAAGTGTCTTCCCTCAGCTTCTGATTGGTTACCAAATAAAGAGGAGGGGCTAATGGAATTTCCTTCCCCCTTCCCCTGTGACAATCCCCATATCAAAAAGCATAAGCAGCATCCGTTTTCACATGTAATGCTAAACAAGGCGGCTCCTCCTTCATACTGCACACTGTGAAACTGCCCGGGGTCACCACAGTGTTCTGGAGAAGAAGGGGTATTAAATCCACACAATCTGGCATTAATTACAATTGCTTACTTTCCTGCTTCACCACAAAAACGCACGTTAATGCGCTGTGAAGCAGTTCGCCAGTGAGCTAGAGATTTTGATCAGCCTCTGGGGTGTTTGTTGAATGTACTCAGGGTCCAGAAGCCTTAAACAGTTTAATTCGTGCCCTGGAGGCCAGAACAGACTACCTGTAAAAGCCACCCAGTCGAGGAGATGCGAGAGTCCCTCAGGTGCTCCTCCTGTTCCTCTCTGTTTTACAGCGCATGTGATACGCGGCGCTGAGCCTTCTGGGAGTTTGCGCCAGCGCTCTGATGAAAGCCACGCTCCTGCCTGATTTCCTTCGTTTCTCCACAGGGTCATGGGTTCACAGCCCTTCCCCTGGACCACGCCCCTGGAATACACCGGGCTGTGTCCCGCTCAGCCACGGGACTCTGGTAAAACAGCATTGGGGGGTGTCTCACAGGTATCGGGGTTGTTGTGAGATATAAGCTGAAGCAGCAGCACTGGCTTCTGGAACTGAGGCACACAGAAGCTGAGCAGGAGGAGGAGGAAGGGATGCATATAGACATCACTGCTCATTTACTATACATGTTATTAGATATAGTATATTCTGTATATATATAGTGCAGCATACATTGTAAATTATATTTTCCTTTTACTTCAGCAAAACACAAACCAATATCTCTCTCACGACAAGAAAGGACTGCTTTCTCCCTGCAGGGTTATTGATCTGAGCCACCCTCATGGTTGCACTGGGGTTAGATTGAGTTATCCCCCCAAAGTATGTGACACACTGCTCGGGGCGACAGGCGTTTACAGCCTGCACATGCACATCTCTCTCTCAGGGTTCTTTCTCCCTGTTTCTCCTTGTCTCTCTCTCCCTCTCCTTCTCTCTCTGTCTGTCTGTCTTTCTCTCTCATTTTCACTGTCTCGCTCCCTCTCTCTCTCTCTCTCTCTCTCTTTCTCTTGCCCCTTCCCTCTCTCTCCCCTCTTTCCCTCTCTCTCCCCCTCTCTTTCTGTCTCTCCCTCTCTCTCTTTATCCCTCTCTCTCTCTCCTCTCTCTCTCCCTCCCTCTATCTCCCTCTTTCCCATCCAATCATGTGGGCTGTATTTATAGGGCACCCATAAAACTCTGAAACGGTGATAATAGAAAGCGCCTCCGGGTGGCATTTTGACAAATAAGCGTTATTAAAGAAATGGTTTTATCAATGTGTTTATCACTCGTAGGCCTGTATCTGCCGTCTAACCTTGGGGCGGGATACAGGAGCTCTGTGAAAACGTGTTTGTTTTTATAGTGTATTCGGGGAAAGGGGGGGTGGGTGGGGGCGGGGGTGAGGCGGTCCAGCCAAAAGACTTTGTGAGCTACTTTCTTGACGGTGTTATCAAATTAATTGCCAATAAGAAGCTCCCCTCCTGCGTCTTCACGGCGCTGACGGCCGTTGAAGGTGTTTGGCGAGCGCGGGGGCCGGTCGTCAGCGCTCTGTGGTTTGAGTGACGGCTCCGGCAGCCGTGTGGACCCCCCCGGGGACGGACTGGGGAAACCCCCCCCCACCCCCGGGGACTCTCTGCCACTCTGCCTCGTCCGTCAGCGTGTAAAACGTCTCCCTCTCCTGAAAGGGTCGCGGCGTGGAGGTACGCGTGTTTCCGCGCTGATGGGGACGCTGACAGGTCTGATGGGCCCCCGCGTAAGCCGACACCGCGAGGAACGCCGCCGCGTCAATCAGCCCGGACGACCGGCCAATCAAATCCGCTTTAGCACGGCGCCCGTCACGGTGGGGGGAAACGCCACAGAGCACTCACATAGCGCCAACTAAGTGTTAAAGAGAAGCTCTCAGAGGCAGGGAGGTGCACAAAACGCACGCAGAGAATCTCAGCAAATGTTACAGTTGTGAGCTGGGCTTCCAGGCAGCCTGTAGGGGTGAAACAGGATGGCAGCCGTGAACAGTTTCCAGGCAGGACGAGGGTTGGGTTTGGGGGGGCAGGGAGGGGGTCGGAGGTTCATCTTAAGCAAAATCATGGCATTATCAGTTTTCACACGGCCGCGTTTTATAATGATAGGACAGCACGACACGCATGTTCCCAGTTAAAGTACACATAATTATCACTGAGCCCTGCATTTTGATTGGATCCTATATTGAGTAGGTTTAGCTAATCTAACGCCGGGTGTGAAGCAGATGGACCGGCACCGCAGGTTATTTTGCTATCACAAGCGTTACAGCAAATAAAGAGGCTGCATATAGAATGAGCTGTGCATTTTAATGCACACATACAAAGAGAGAAAAAAATACCTGCTCTCTCCTCCCTCACCCTCTCTATCCCTCTCTCAATCCCAGTCTCTCTCCCTACCATCTCTCTGTCTCTCTCTGTCTCTACCATCTCTCCAATTCCCTATCCTGACATCTGTCCCTATCCCTGTCTCTCCCTACGCCATCCCTCCATCTTTCTCTCTATCCCCCTCTCTCTCTCCATCTCTCATTCTCTATCCTTCTCTCTCCCTCCATCTCTTCTGTTCTCAATCCCTCTCTCTCTATCCCTCTGTCTCTCCCTCCCTCACTCCCATTCTCTGTCCCTATCTCTCTCTCTCTGTCTCTCTCTCTCCCTCTCTCTCTGTCTCTCTCTCTCTCTCTCTCTCTCTCTCTCTCTGTCTGTCTCCATCCCTCCTTCTCCTCTTCCTCAGTGATGTGAGTCCACACACAGCCGTGTTCTTCACTCATTCACCCCCGTTACAGAGAGGCGTCCCGGGAGTGCACACTCTGCACTGTGACACTGCTGTAGGCGGCACTCCGCAGAAACCCCGCTCCTCCCCGCACTCCCACACACCGGCGACGGGGTCCTTCACGGGCGTCCGCACTGCAGATCTCCCCCGGGGGCGAGGCGGGGTCGGGGGAGAACAGAAATAGATCACCTTGCTTTAGGAGGCGTGGCCCCGCCCCAACCCCCCCGGTGCCGTGTCAGGCGGGGTTAAAGCACGGATACCGCGCATGTTTCCGCCGTCCTCTGCAGGGGTGTGACCCCCGGCCCGAGGCCATACATCAGCATCACAAACACGGAGCGCGGGGGGAGGGCGCGGGCCCGAGGGACCGGCATGACGCAGCCGCGGGGGGCGGGGCCGGGGGCCGGGGGACGGGAGGGCACCGTGACCGGAGGACGCTTGTGTTTAACGCACTGACACAGGCCAGAGAGGCAGGGCACGGCCACCGGTCATCGCCAAGGAGAGAGCACGAATATGACCGCACGAGGTGGCGTTCTAACACACCTGCACATGACTGCCACTGCATTTAGTCAGACGCTCTCATCCAGAGGTGCTTACATAGGTTACAATTTAAACACATTACTCATTTATCCATTTATACAGCTGGATATTTACTGAGGCAATTGTGGGTTAGGTACCTTGCCCAAGGGTACAGCAGCAGTGCCCCAGCGGGGAATCAAACCAGCAACCTTTCAGTTGCATGTCCTGCTCCTTACCGCTATGCTACGCTGCTGCCCTTTAGCATTTAGCATTTAACACGTATAGCTGTACGGATTTTAAATGCACCAAACAGAACAATTTACTCCTCAAAAAACACTTCATTGGCATGCAAGCAACTGCTATGATTAAAATCCCTGCTTCTTTTGGTCAAAGGAAAACACACAAACGGATGTGGAGGTCAGGAGCAATATCACCATGATGACAACTCATGAACTCCAGTTAAACTGCAGATATCATAAAGACGCACTCATCAGAAACAATGAATCGCAATTAAAATGTACATGTCATATAGACACTCTGATCAGAAACAATGTGGTCTGTGCGTGAGTGCCGCCATGGTAACGGCAGTGAAGAAGAAGCCCACACACAGAGGTAAAGCTGTACTTTGGCTCCCTGGAAAAACTAAATGAAAAGAAAGCACAATTAAGGACTAATGGCGAGGTAAAGTGAACGCTCTTAATTAGGTCAAACTGGCTAATCAATTAATATTACAACCTTAAAGAGAAAACTGCCTCGGGATAGCATGGGAAATGACTGGAACATTGCACATTGTTATTGTACTAAGGCTAGTCTTAAACTTTTTTTGGCATATCTGTTTTCATCAAGGACTCATGTAGCCAGGGTATAAACATCCAAGGCTGTGAGTATGTTTTTTTCTTGTTAGAAGCTTGGGTGTCAAGGTTTTCTTCTCAAATTTTCCACTCTGGACTGGACTGGGTTCTGGATTGTGGATTCTGGACAGAAAGTGCTCTCCCTTAAATGGGTGCAAGCAACTCTTGGACCAAATCTTGGCTTGAAAGAGACCCACTGAGCCCCCCTTTGCTCTGCAGACACGGGTTGAGAGCACACACCATACTGTTCCACGCCAGTACATTACATGAGTGCATTAACCCAGAGGCGGCAAACTCCTCACCCTGGAGTGATGGACACAGAGAGAGTTTGCTTTTTGCTGCATCTGAGCTCTTAATCACATAATTGGATTAATTATTCTGCTAATTTAATGCAGGCCGTTGTGTGCTCACTGCACTCGGTGTTTAGCCATTCATACAGAATAACCTGCATTTGTTAAACATAATTACTTAATTTCACAAGTCAAGAGCTGCGGTGTTAGGAAAGCCAGAAACATTTCCAGCACTCCGGGACAATGACTGCCTGCCTGTGTGCTAATGCACTCACCTGTGGCCCTTAAGTACAAATGTAAGCAAGGAACTAGCACTACAATGTGAAAAAGAAAGTTTTTTTATAGGATACTGGGACATTTGTTACAGTTTCTTCCTTGTGTTTGCTTCTGCATAAAGATGATGTGGCATGTAGTTACTACTGCACCCTGCAGCTGTGCCATTCCCTACTGGGATTTGAACTCGCAACCACTGCTCCGTATTATCAGTGCTAGAGTCACACGAATGGGCAGAGCAGGGAAGTGACATCACAGCGCAAGTGAATAGCAGTGTGTCAACAGGGCCCACCCACTCCTTGGCCCTTCTGAAATTTGGTCAGATTATTTTTTTTAATTAGTGCTATTACTCACCATTTAATTAGTAGCGTCACTTCCGCTCACAGCAGATGTCATTACCCACACTGACTTATACGCATCACACCCTCTGTAATCCTTACATAAGCAGAGACTGGAATAAAGAGTAAAGAGCACGACACCAATGATACCAGTCCATACGGGGCTTAACCCTGTGACCTTCTGGTTCACAGTGCAATACTTTAGTCATACACACTCACAGAACATAACAGGAGTTAGACTCCAGTGATCCCCACAGGGGAAGCTGGTTTCATGTTCACTCTAGTGTGATTTAAGTGTGGTTCTCTTAAAGGTATTGATAAGGCACTACGTTTTTACTGTTATATGTTTTTATTTCAGTACCGTTTCTCAACTCAGTGTCCATTTACTGTACCTGTGTTATTGTTCTTGGCCTTGTTGCTGTGGCAATATGACTTCAATGTATCAAGACTCTCTTGAAAAGAGCGCCCGACAAATAAAGAAATAAGTCAACAATACGTATAGCTCTGCGTCCTAGGAGAGCCTTATCTGGTCGCTAGTCGCAGAAACACTGGCGCAGACGCTGAGAAGAGAACAACAAATAACAATCCGCCTTAGTGCCTCTGGGCTTCTTCCATAGGAGGAAATGGTGACTTTCCATCTGCCGAGACTGAGCTAATACATTCCCTCAGTGCCTTCCTGCCCTCCGATGCTCAGTAAATAACCAGATCATTGAAGATTTAACGGCGAGCGGGAATGCTAATGTTGCCACCCCCCTCGCTCATCGAGAGCGGTGTTTAATTCCAGTTCGGCGCTCGCCTTTAAGACGCATGTCAAGGAGGTAATGCTACCATAAACCACAAGGCTAAAAGCATGTTGCTTCCCCATTATAATAAATCCACTCAAACCCTAGACAATTTTAAGGGGAGAGAAGACGGCTGATACTCGGTTATAGGTCTGGCGGTCTGGTGTGGAGTCGATGGTTGGGGTTATAGGACGTTTTCGGGATGAGTGAGAGCGTCTGCGATTCTGTTTGCATACAGAGGAGCTCCTTGTGATTGACCCCTTGGGGGCGATTTCAGAGAACCCCATCAGGAAAAACACTTTTACAAGCCCGTAAACTCACCAGCAATGCGCTTGTAAAAAAAAAAAAAAAAAAACAGCATTTGGAAGATGCAGGCCTTGGACAAAAGAGTCTGTCTGAGCCGTCCTATTTCTGCTGTGCAGCTGTTTTAGCACCATCTCTGATCCCAGTTAGAACACATTTTTGCCTTCCCCGGTTCTACTGGAACTAGCATGGGGCAGCCACATAATCACAATGATATCCTTTAAAAGTACTTCAGCAGCCCACCTCCACCCTAAAAACAAGCTATGTGTCGCTTCTCTAAACCTGTGAGGGGAGATCTAACCGCCCAGACCACTGTGCTAGAGTTAAACAATCTGAAGAACACCATGCTAAGAGTTTTTTTTTTTTTTTTTGGAAGATGCTGCAGTGCACTGTAGATATAATAACTGTTTTTGTGTAACAAACACAAATAGACTTAGGCAAGAGCCTACCAAACTCTGCCAAGTCTACCAAGTGCAATCACAAACATGTTTCTAACCCCCCAGTCAGTTCCTATTCATTTACATTTATTCATTTGGCAGACGCTTTTATCCAAAGCGACTTACATAGATTACCATTCCTTACAATGTTATCCATTTATACAGCTGGATATTTACTGTGGCAATCACAAAGCGGGGATTGAACCGGTAACCTGTTGGTTACGAGTCCTTCTCCTTAACCACTATGCTACACTGCCGCCTATTCCATACAAGTGCATGTAAGACATTATTCTTCTCAGTGTCACTAACATAGCACAGCATCTATTTGTGCTTATGGTTTTTCCCATTTACCTAAATTTATTTACTTAAGCTTGTGCTGAGTGAGGATCTTGCGTGGAATCACAGAATAAAATTGCTCCATCAGTTCTGGAAGAAAAATGCCCCCTTTTTGTGGAGCATGCAGAGATGATTTCTGTGGGTGTCGTTTCGGCGATGCTCCTGCCACTCTCTCTTTATGCATGAGTTTGTACTGTCTGACGGAGCAGTCAGCATGCGGCCATCAGGGAACATGCCGCTGTCACTCCACCGGCAGTGACATTCTATCCCGCCTGTCACACGGACGTCCCTGGGCCGCAGTCTGTAGTCTCATAACCCAGTGGTTGCCAGTTCAATTCCCAGGTTAGTCACGGCTGCTGTGCCCCTGTGAAAGGTACTAAATCTAGAATATTAAATGTCAGCTGTGCATAAGTTTGTCTGGGCGAGGGTGTTTTGCTAGGCAGAATAAAGGAATGGCACAGTCAAAGTGCAGTCAGGCAGTCTGGATTACGTGAGGAAGAAAAGTTCCTTACTGAAAATAAACCTGAAGACTCACCATCTTCTGCCTCGGTATCAGTTCCAGACATGAAAAAAAGAGACGAGGACAAGGCGGAAAATGTTTTCCGGAGAGTTGGGTTTGTTTGTTGTTTGGCGGGAGGGTGATGTGGCGTGTGAGATGGAACTCTCTCTCTCCGCGCGGTTCCTGAGGCGCTCGGATGCGGCCGCCAAAGCGTGCGCCACCGCCGCCGCCACCACCGCCTTCCGGAAAACGCCGTCCTCGGGATCCGCCGGCTGTGTCGTGCCCACGTGCCATCTGGCGAGCGTGGGAGGGCCGCGGTCCCGCCCTCTGCCTGCGAGGCCTCTCTCAACGGGCCAGCCATTTCCTCACCCGCAGTCCACCTTTGCCATCGCCACACCCGGGCTTCTGCCGGGCGAACGTCGGGGGGGCGTGACTGTAGACGGGCACATGGCCGTGGCACTGTCCGGGCAACATTTTGAAGCGTGAGGTGATGTCACTCTCTGGAGTCAGTGCAAGCGCACGATTGGCTCCTTCGAGCTATAAACCTGGGTCCTTTGTTTGGCGAGTGAATTGTGAGTCTTGTGTCTGATTGTATGTGCTTGGAACACAGAGTACCACAGATCAGCATGTTACAGCCATTATAGATGAGCCAGCATCACCAGAACTTACCATGAGAACAAAGCCAAAAAAACAACTCCTGACTCAAAAGCAAACCACAGAGTACAGCAGAATGGGAGAGGCATAAGAACCCCCTGTCATAAAAACAACACCTGGACTGTCTGCCCTCTAGTGGTAAAACATTGCTACTGCTGTTCACTGCACAGGGAGCCCAGGAGGCCTTGTTTTCAGACTTTTTTTCCTCTAACCACAGCCAAACAAGAATGTGCTTTTGTCATCCATCAGGCGCGGAGGGCCAGCCTCGGTCCTGGGAGACCAAAAGCGCCGCTAGCTTTTGTCCTGCCTCAGCTTCTATTTCTGTAATATATTGAAGTTACCGTTTGGACGGGAAATCAACTCGTTGGGCATACGCCACCTGCTAACTGGAAGGTGTCCCAGGACTCCGGGCTGGCAACACTTTGGGTGTGGAAGAGCATGGGAGGCCGTCCGGTGGAACAGCTCATTTACCCAGCAGCCTCAAAACGGCTGCAAGCGTGACGCTCTTAAAATGGTGCCGTCAGCAAAGTCAAAAAGCAAATTCCCTCTTAACGATTATCCACTCAGTGTTTCAACAGGAAATAACAGCTAATGAGTGGTCTCCGATAAGCTAGGACAGTATAGACACTGTGCTTTGCTCTTAAGCTAAGATTTTTATTTGTTTGCATTGTCTAGTGCTCTTACCTTGGCTAAATGACATATCTTAGATTTCACTCTCACACAGCAAGACATTTACAGATGTAATCCAGGTTAAGTACAGGAGTTGGCTCAGGGGTAAAATGCTAAAGCCCTGCTGGTAATCAAGCGAGTTACAAACCCTATAGCCCAGTGTTTCCCAACCCTACTCCTGGCGGCACCGTGTCCTGCATCTTCTATCTATCCTTGCTCTACCTACCTGACTGAACTCATCAGTGGCACGTTTTATTAGCTCAGCACACCTGATTTAATCAAGCAGCAAGGATACATAGAAGATATGCAGGACAGGGTGCCGCCAGGAGCAGGGCGGAGAAACACTGCTATAGCCAACAGTCTCTATCTCGCTTCTCTCAAGATTTATCTGAGGTATCTCTCTCCCTGAGCGATAACCCGTCACACGCGTTCCTCCCTACTCGTCTAAATATCTGTTGCTCGAGGCGATGCCTCGTTATATCCCGCCCGGAGTAGTAATCATAAATCCGTGGGTTAGCACCGTAATATGCGGGCTGCCCAGCTGTTAGTCGCCATTTGCATAACCAATGTTATATTTTTTTACCCCCGCAGAACGGTGAATTTTTAATACCTGTAATTGAAAAGAATGAAGAGGGGAAAAAAATCGTGACGATAACACGCTGTTATTGAAATAAAAAAGGACACGCAAGAGCGGACGGTTGAAGCAGGTAATTGCGGTGTGTCGAATTCGCGTAAATCTGACACAAACATCTGCGGCGGTGCGCGTTTCCTGGCCTCACCTGCTCCCTGTCTACCGGCGGAGCTACCCCCGCTGATTTGTGTGTTCCCGTTTCAGATTAACTCGCATCGAAGTAATTAATCTATCGGCCTGAACATAAAAGCTATTCCAGCAGCTGGAGTCCCGCGTGGGTTATTATCAATTTCCCTGCAGAACGCGCCTCTTTAGCTAGATTTAAGCGCTTGATGAGGCGGAATTTACATAAAAAGCCCAGATGTAACTTAATTATAGGTGTTAAAAAATAGTCACATACGGATTGATGCATTATCTGGGACGTACAGAAATACTGACGAAGCCCGTTTTCATCCCCTTGTTTAATTATCTCACCTGCTTTGTATTCAGGTTTATTTAAAAACAAACAACTAATGCAGGTCTCTCTCCTCCCCTCTCTCGCACATGTGGACATATGCATAGCACTTAATGAAGTACTGTGCGCCGAAAGAAAATAATTACTCTTTTCATGCGTGTAAATGCTTAGGCTAAAGTATACATACGCTGCATATTCATTTAATATTTTTAGAATCAATTTCATTGATTGTTTATTCATAACCGAGTGCTGTTTTATTACACTATAATATACTAAATATGTTACAGTGGTTTTTACGGAGGTCAAACTGTGCAGATTCCTTAATCACTACCTGTATAGTATTTGGCCCAGCGTGCGTTATGTGTTGCGCTCAGTGGATGCTCAGATGATGATTTAGAGGATTGTAATCCGTGCGGTATTGATTTAAAGGGAAAGAGAAAGCTGACGCCAATATCCATGACAATTTCCACAGTGATTACCCTCTGACCAGAGCATCTTCGGCTGGTGTATGACAGTGGTGGAAGGATGAGACCTCCATGGACCTCCACTGGGTGGCGCTATCATGTGCTACTGGTGACGCACAACTTTTGAACCAGTTTTGCTGTGGAGAATACTGTGTTTTGATTGGTTCACTTGGTTCAGTGACTGATAGGACAACCCATTGTATGGGTTCATGACACCTCAGCCTCCCATCTCTGTGATAATGAATATGATACTAATGTTATATTGACAGGACAAATAATCCTTAAAAATAAAACACATGACTGATGTAATCCGTTTTGGTGTTGTCACTTTCACATCACTTTCTGTTGAACAGGAAGTTGGCC
Source organism: Megalops atlanticus (assembly GCA_019176425.1). Taxonomy (NCBI): domain Eukaryota; kingdom Metazoa; phylum Chordata; class Actinopteri; order Elopiformes; family Megalopidae; genus Megalops; species Megalops atlanticus. The sequence goes on from CM032894.1 coordinate 3,411,809, forward strand.
TGAGGTCCTCAGTTGTCCCAGAACTCAAACACACTGCTCTGATGCTCTGACAGCCCTACATGCCTGAGCTCGAGAACACTCAATGCAGGTTAACAATGTTCACAGTGCGTCTTTCCCATGGCCCAACACCATGAGCGGTCGTCCAGTTTACAGCCAGCCCTTGAGCTGCCAATCAAGCTGTACCAGCCAAGAACTCAACCCCGAGACACACGGTGTGCAGTTCCACTCCCTCTGGAGCATTGCTCTGACCCCCCAGCTTAATTCTCACTCTGATCCTGTGCGTCTCTGAACTGTGAATTCATAAATCACAATAAAAAATTGATGTTCACGCCATTACGCACACAATCAGAAATAGTTCACATCTGACAATTGCGTTTTGAAAGGGGTTGGGAAACAAGCTCATGAATTTGATTGTGACGTTGGCATTCATGAAAGTGCTTCATGTTGCTTCGTGGAAGTGTCTCTTTTTTTTCTAACAAATACGCTGGACTCTTTTTTGTGCAATTAGCCCATATTTGTGACATTAGAAGCCTGTGTGTATAACATAGCCTTTGGTGCGAGTTTATTGAATTGACTTTCCGCTCCACTGGTTATTGTGTGCCTGCGTAAATGCGCGTTACTTGCTTTTCTTCGCGCTCTTCACGAGTTTATGTTTCATGTAACGCGGCGTGTGTTCGCCTGTTTACGGGTTTCCGTTTTTCACGGCTGAGCGTTACACACGCAGTTTCGCCCTTGTGAACAGTCTGCCCCGATCGCCGGGCATTCATCCATAACTGCGGTTTTAGCTGCGTTGCGGTCAACAGATTAGCGGCTGCGGATGGTGATCTTATTGAAGAGGACCGCGCCAGCACTGTGGTTAAAGTTGATACGAATCCCGGTAAAAACGATGGTTCACCACCGGCAGAGGTTGATTAACTGCATCATCATCCTCCGTCGAAAAAAATAGAAAAAGAGTTCATAGACACGGCATCCTCAACATGCCCTATCGAAAAAAATCGACCATATTGTGCACTAATTGACTGTGTCTGTGTTCACCTGATGTACACCCATTCTAGCTAACTTTTTAAAATATGTATTCAACAGGACCAACGGTATAAAAAGCAGTGTTGCCTTTAGACATTGGGCCCTGCTTTTTTTTTTTTTTTTGAGAAATTTTAATATGCCCGATTTGTGTTTGTGTCTTGAGTATTTTTTCTGGAAATTCATTTAACATGAAGAGTGTGCTTTATTTTGGCCTCTGCTATCGCGCCTTAAGTTATTCCACTAATGAACCCGGTCATTAACTGAATCTCGGAACACATTGCCGCCGGTGTAATAGGCGCTTCACCATTCGCGTGCGGCCATCTCTCTCTCTCTCTCTCTCTCGCTCTCCACACACACACACACACACACACACACACACACACACACACACACACACACACACACACACACACGGGCAGAGTGCACAGGGCCTGCGAGGACACCATCTGCCCCACAGACAGAATCTTGCGGTTATCGAATTTAATATGCACGTGGGCAGCGTGTGGCATACGGCGCTGGATGTTGGAACAGTGGGTCACGGTTCCGAATAGAGGAGGGAAGCTGCTGTCGCATGCTTCAGTGCCTCATTCCGTCCAGCGGAATCCGCCCATCTGAACAGGTTGCATTGCTGTAAGGATGTAATAGCAATAATCCTAACATGCAGTTCCATTAGGCCAACCGGACACTTTTACGGTGGGAGTATGAAGTGCACTTTGATTACATAGCACCGACACAAGGCACTTTGAAGATCACCCAGAAGGTCAATTTACAAAGTCTATTTATAGACGGTTAATCACTTCTGGCAAAAAGAATTACATCCGTAAAAAATCATGTCCCCCTCCAAAAAAATAGATCATCTGACGTCGCAAAAACATATTTTAGCAGGCCAGTGGAAAAATATTTAATGACTACATCATATAAAAACTGCTTGGTTGCTGTATAAGTCCCTAGATGTTGCCACAGAAGCGGTAGGCTCGCACCACCGCAGACGGCTCGCTCGCCGGTTTGCTGAGGGAGATGTCAGGCCGATACGCCGCCTCCTCTCTCTCCTCACGCTCGCAGCTGACAGACGCGCACGGAGGTGATGGAGGAGGATGCCAACAGGACCCGCGGGCGGAGGGGCAGCGACAGAAGGCGCAGGTGATGCCGCCGTGCCGCTGCGCAGGGAGACGGCGGCGGCAGATGATCCTGGTGGCACGTCGGAGCCCGACGACACGGTGACCCCGGCTCGCAATACCCCGGGGGGCGTTAACGGGCCGGCGGAGACCCAGCCATCTCCCGATCGCCTTCCTCCGCCACCGAGCAATAAACACTGCGACGCACGTCGTTGTCTCCCCCGGTTAATTATCTGCCTGGCAGGGCTCTGACCTCCGGCAGGAGCTCACCGGCTTCCTGTCACCATTTGTGGCGGCCTGCAACACGGCGGTAAAATATTGCCGGCGCGAATTATCAGCGAAGATAACATTGTACTTTATCCTGCTAATTTGAGTCGCTGATCAAAAAAGCACAATGACTTGTTCGGAAAAAAAGACTTCGGAGGGAAAAATATGGAACTTTTAAAAGGAAGCGCTGAAAATGATAAGCACTATCAGATTCTTATCAAGGAAGTGCTTTGAGGAGAAAGAAAAAGGAAAAAAAAAAGATTTTCATATAAAAATGAAAACCAATTTAGTTTTGGTGACGTGTTCATTAAAGCTGTCCTGTCTGTGGTACACGCTGTTCACGAAGCAGGCACAGATATGCTCCCGAGTGGAAGAGAAATCCTGCAAAACACTGCTGGACTGTACCGTTTACCCCAGGGCAGCTTCCTCCCCGCTCTCTCTGCTGAAAGGGAGGGTGCCCCCTCGTGGTTGCTCTCCTTCCTGCAGCTATCCAATACCATTCTCACTCCAGCTTACTTTAAATGGCATTGTTACGAGGTCAAGGTGTAATACACCAAGCAAGAATTGTCCAAATGATCAAACGGTTAGAAGGAACAATTTTCTGAAGAATTCATCAGCGTTACTTGAAGATATATCCACTTTCTGAAAAGGCATCAGGCATGGCTCTATGGGTAAATACACCCAGGGAAAGTTTCTGATTGGACATGTAGAGGCAAGCATTACATGACTCAGTCTTTTGTTGGTGGCTGTGCTTGGTACATCCTCTGTATCACTTTTCCAGGGATACAGGTATACACATACAGTATACACACAGGTGAACTGTAAATTAATATAATTTCAAGTTTCAGTTAGATATTAATGTTACATGATAACTCCAGGGCAAAAATAAATAATTTGACAGAGAATATTCTTACATGCACCTTAAAATACTGAAACAGCCTCTCATATTTAGAGAAAAAGTCTATTCACAGATCACTAGGCTCCCCAACCCCCCTGAAAAGGCACCAGTGTTGTGTAAAGTAAGAGCAGTATCTAACAAAGAGGAATAACTAATGCACATCCAAACCACTGCACTGCAAAGTCACCTCCAAATCTTTATTTCTGCCATGTTCGCGACAGAGAGCTTTTTATAGAAAGTGAGTCACTTCAACCTCTCTGCATTTCCCATTATCATTGTCAATCTTATCAAAATTTTATGTTTCCACCCAAGAAAACAACGTTTTTGTACCTCATCCCAGAAATATTTCATTTTCCCAACCTTTTAGCCAAAGATTTATTCAATCAACTGAGTGGAAGAACTTCTTGATAGGGAGTGATTCAGCCATAATTCTCCTTGCTCCAACTTTTCTGAGTGAATGCGGCAAATTTATTCAATTGATACCATTGAGACGATAAAAATGTATTGCACACACACTGAACTCTTGAACCTTCCTGTCGCCAAAGACACTTTAAACTCTGAGAAACATTTGGTGGGACTGCCACCTCAGCACAAAGCTGAAACGTTCTGGTCGTATTTTATACAAAGTCATATTTTATATCAAGCTCATCATGATAAAGGTCTTGAACCAGGTGAAATAATGATTAAAAATATACGGCAGGTGACAGTATTTATCTGTCTGGCTTTGATGCTCTGGGGGAGCTCTTAGCGAAACACACAGACAACATCAATTCTTGAAGAATTCAAGTGATGGTTTTACTTGACAGAATGTGCAGAAGTGATCTGATACACACAGAATGGACATGTACATGTGTGCACACACACACACGCACGCGTGCACACATGCACTCTCATCCTTTATTAATTAGGAAGAGACACCAGTGATAAATCTGATCATGCACAATATGGCTTGTAATGCATTTCCTATATTACTGGAGAGCCAGGATGGATTACATCCCATAATATCACATCCTAAGAAATGGACATGTGACTCACTGCGACATGAATCATAACCCTGAGGTGATAGGACAGGACATAACAGCACATCCAGACATGCGAATGTGTATACACACAAATATTAAAGTGCAGCCGCACATGAGCAGGCTAATGCACACATATGTACACACCAGCATGTCCACAAATACATACATACACGCTGTAGTGAAGGGAGAGAGCAGTCACCCCAGCCGGCCTCGAACCCGGGTCTACGGGGTACCGAACTGCAGCTTTGACCGCAACGCCAAAGAGACAGGCCCTTCGCTCCAAGTGGTGTGAGAAGTGGGATGGCTTGCCGTGAGGCCATCGGAGGCGTGCCCAGTGTGTGAGCCGTGTGAGGGACCCCCAGGTTAGGTCGACCTCGGTGTGAGGGACCCCCGAAATGGGTGAAGCTCGAGCGAGTGGGGCACCCTGGGATGGGAGAAGTACAGTGGGGGAATGCGTGAGGGACGCCTCTGTGTGTGAAGCGCATGGGCCCACTTCCTGAAGGGGAGGGCAGTGTAATGGAGTGCCGTCACTACGGTTGAGTATGCACTCTGACTGCCATACCAACAAGCCTGGCTCTTTGGCATTGCAGTCAAAGCTGCAGTTTGGTACCCTGTAGACCTGGGTTCAAGGCCGGCTGGGGTGACTGCTCTCTCCCTTCGCCACACACACACAAGCTAATGCGTACACACAAACACATGATCACAGTGGTTAGCACTGTTGCCTCACAGCAAGAAGGTCCTGGGTTCGAATCCCGGCTGTCCCAGGTCCTTTCTGTGTCGAGTTTGCATGTACTACCCGTGTTTGCGTCGGTTTCCTCCCACCATCAAAGACAAGCATGTAAGGGTCAATACTCCTGTCAGTGCCCTTGACCAAGGCACTGGCAAAAGAACTGGAGGTGGTCCCCTATGGCTGCCCACTGCTCCTAGCTCCTGGTGTGTGTGTGTGTGTGTGTGTGTGTGTGTGTGTGCTCACTGCTGGTGTGCGTGTAGGATGGGTTAAATGCAGAGGACGAATGTCCCCATGAGGGATCAATAAAGTGTACAATTATTATTATTATTATTATTATTATTAATGCACACACATACATACAAGCACACTGACACATACATGCATTCAATCACACACACACAACACAAATTGTCACAAACACAAAAACACACACACACAGGCACACACACATGTGGGCGCATGCACGCACACACACACCTCCCACTGTTCCTACTTCATGACTAATGCTTTTTTTTAATCTTCCTCCACAAATAACATCAGCTTGAGGATAATGGCTGTTCTCTCTCAGTAATGACCACCCATATTCTCAACGAAGTACTGTGGCATTCTGCAATCAAAACTGCCTCGAGTTTTTATCGACTGTTACACACTCTGAGCATGGTCTGCTATTAACCGAAGCAGAGAAAAGATGACTGAATTAGACGAGAGCTGAAATTTCATCAAAGAGCAAAGAGAGGAGTGCGCGGTATGTGCTGGTGTTGTCGGTCACCAGGAGCAGTGACGTTCAGAGAGCGGGTCATCGTCACCACCAGGTCTATGGACATTAAAATGAGCTCGGTCTCTCTGGAGACAGACGAATGCTTGAGTAGCTGCCTGGAAATGAAGAGGCACTGAGATGCAGATTGGGCCGGAGGGAAATGCCCAGCGGACTCACAGCTTTCATCTCCTTCACTGATGCAGAAAACTCCACGAACATTTGCCGGGGAGTAAGAACCCCACGCCACCCGGCTGCCGCCTGTTAGTGACCCGTTAGTGACCCGGCAGACTGAGCCGCGGTGCCGACGACGGCGTTCGGTGGACCATAGGTGCTTTATTTTATGGGGCATCAATGGCAACAGTTTGGAAAAAACGTCAATGAATGAGCACATAATGTGAAGGGAAGCCCAACAGTTTAAGTCGATGCATGATCCAAAATACAAGGTGCATAGTTCTGATATATATCAAAATATATTACACATGTCAGAGTGCCTCAGGTTTTTGGCACTTTGAAGAGAACAATTTTGTGTATACTGCAGTCTGAAATATGCTCTACAATATATTCTTATTGATTATAGCTATTATTAATGATTTTTCTGACATTTTTCACCAGAGCAAGTTATGAGGTTGTCATGACAGGACAGACATATTGCATGTCATAGGAACTACAGGACTAACATAAAGTGTCAAGCTTACACACACTACTACGATACAAGCATTCCACCAAAGCCATTACCAGCCTTTACACAGGGCATAAAAATCACCAGAAAAGTAAATAAGAGTGACAATGAGTGGTTTTGTAACATGTGCAGTGCATTTTAAAATACGCCACAGACACGCCGATCATGTTTTGTGGATTTATGTTTGGTGTTATACTGCACATCTTCATAAGGGATCTTATCCCTTCATTCCTAGCTGGTGTGCAAAAAAGGAAGGAGAGACGCTGCAAATGCCTGAAGCTGCGTGCGCGCGAGGGACGCGAAAACCGTGACCCCCCACCAGCTGCTCGCGCAGAGGCGTTAACGCCGCTTTCGATCGCTCACTGCCTCCACGGAGCATCGGATTCACAAATCCTTCGTTCGGTTTTATCCCCCGTGCTAATTTGCGAGCGTCACTTGCCGTTGCGGAGAACTCCTCAAACCCAGCGACTTCAGAACTGAAATGACGCGTAGACACTGTTAGTGGTAATAACCTTGTGTTAGTTTCAAGGGCGGTTTTCTTGTCCTTGCACCGGGAAGAGCAGGTCACGCGATATGATGTCAGTGCTGCTGCCGCGAAGGTGTCATTCTAGGTGCCTTTCACACGCCGTGGTGATGGGGTGGGGGCGAGGAGACCGGCTTAACCTACAGGAATTTCAGACACCTGATACTTACCTTCTAAGCGTGCCCTGCACACAATCGTTGCCAAAAACTGGACGTTGATCTGTCTTTGGCAAAGATCCGTCTTGTATTTGACCTTGAAAAGTAAAACGACCATGGATTTAAGCACGCAGAATTGGCTCTTTGCTCTTAAACTACATCATGACTAAATAAACGCCAGCGGCGCCGTGACTGCGCTGCTCATGCAAGCATAAACACTTTTGGACCCGTCCGTATCGCCAAACGAACCACCGTTTCATTCAAAGGTAATCCGAAATAAATCTGCATACGGGACATCATACACGCCAATTAACAATACGATTAGACACAGCAGTGCTAAAAACGGTTTGTGCTACAAATCAAAGAGCAGCTCCCAATTACAAAATAGAACCAATGTTCCAGCTGCTTTGCAGAACAACTTGGCGAGGTAACAACTAAACACTTTAATCGTTTAATTGATTTCCTATCATGCATCTCCATCAGTGCAGACACGGATATTAATTCAAATTGAGGTGGATGCGACAAAACATTACACCATTACGAGCAAACGGTGTTTATTTCCGTTCATTTGTACTTTTCAATTAATATTTATTTCAAGTAGACCGATAATGACAATATTGTTTGCCAATAATTTGTGAATTGTAATTTAGGCTGTCATCATGTTACGCATTTGCCTTATTTCTGTGCTCAATGGGCTGTGTAACAGGGAGTCTAATGCAATGTATCAAAGCCCGCCGCACGCACTGCGTGAAATATGTACTGAAGCGAGTTAAGCCAAAGATTTGCGTCCCTTAAAAACAAAATCGAAACACGCCCATAACCTTGAGGCAACACTGAACCAGGCAGGGAAAAAGGTAAAATAAAGCATTCGGGAAGGAGGAATTGGTCTCTGACATCAGCAACAAAGCCGTGGGTAATGCACCCCATGGTACAAATGAATAAGTCATCGGTGTCCAGTTGACAAATTATGTACCGTGGGGCGTTTGCTGAAGTCATTGTTAGATATAAATCCCGAGGTAACAGCGGGACCAGTCGGGCTGGCGGGACTCCCTGATCCTCTAGAATCACTAGCCTAACTACAAGGCCAAATTTAACGAAGTACCGGGGCTGTTTCTCATGCAGTCTCATACCTCAAGAGCAGAAACCACGAGCTCAGTGTCACTGCAGGCTGAAATTCACAAGGTTTTTTTTTGTCTTCCCCGGACCCGTTTTTATCATAGACGTTTCGCGCTATTATACAGAGCACTGACAACACAACACAGAGATCTGAGAGGAGAGAGGCAGAAAGAGGCTGGTAGCGCTGCTCGCTGCTTTGTTCTTTCTTTGGAGGATAAAATACAGTGTATTTCTCAGGAGGACAGAAAGGCTGCTTTTCAAACCGAACTGCTGACTAAAAAGATCGACCAAAGTGCGGTGCGAAAACAGAATTACCCGTCCCAGGCGACAGAATCAAATAGCTGATGTGCCGAAACAAAGGCAGAGGTGGGGGTGTGTTACCGCTTCAAGACGAGCGAGAATTCAAAACATTAAAAAGGGAAATGGATGTCATGAAAAGAAATAATTGTATTTCCTGATTTTCTAATTCCAGAACAAAATATCTACATGTATTCTGTTTTCTAATTCTAACAAATTGCATTTCCAGTTTTTTTTTTCTAATTCTAGTATAAAAATGGATCATTGCTTTTCCCGTCTCTCATTCCTGTGTTTCACATGCCTGGGAGATGACGGAACAAGATATAGGGACCTACCCATGTCCCTTTAGGCCAAACAATTGTTTGAAATGATAAAGTATGACCAGAGGACTCCAAACACGGGCCCCATCCAATGATTTGAATCCAATTACCGTAAATACAACATATTTGTTGCACTCTGACGGTAACAGCAAACCATTTGTTTCATGTGCTCTGAAATTGGTTTCACAATGAGATCATCTCCGTGGTGATCAATAGTATGGATTTGTTTGCTCTGAAGAACTTTGGCACGTAAACACTTATAGGGCCCTCCTGGGCTTCCCTTTCGATCGGGTAATTATTCCGTAATGGAGCTTCGGAGATGGGTTTAGCTCCCCTCCATTTTGATGTCCCCCTCATTTCAATAGCTTTTTAATTATTTTAATCCTGCCTGTGCACTAGGCACTGATGATTCTGCACTCTCCTTGTGCAGTACCAGTCTTGCACATTCTGAAACTAAAGTGCCAGTAGAATCTTCTTCCATCGACATTCCAAAACAGAGGCCAACATTCAGAAAGAGGCCAACATTCTGAAAGAGAGGCCTTTCCTTCTCTGATGCTCTTTCCCCCTGCAACTTCTTCAGACAATAAAAGAAAAAGAAAGAAAACAGAGGAAACAGCTATGGATCCGGTCGCAGCTAGAAATATGAAACCTGACTCTGGAGTTCCCCTCGCCACTGTAGTGCTGTCAGTTTGAGAGGCTCATCCCACTCCAGGTTCTCTTTTGATTCTCGGGTTTGGCTCAGGAAGGGACAGCATCCCTCTCTCTGTTTGACTGGCAGTGGCAGGGCACAGGCCTGGATTCCTGGATTCCTCGGTCTTCCTCTGAAGAGGCGCGGCGCTTTGCAGGGCCTCGCAGTTTCACGGGCAGCGGCGGTTGGGCCGCGATTGATGCCCGGCTCCCGGGACCCACTCGGAACAGATCGCCGCACGCCGCACACTCGATGGCAGGCTCTTACGCCAGGGTTTATCAGCGGGGTTTGATTCTGCACGAGTCTTCGGATAAATTATTTACATGTTGTGGGAAGGAACGCTGCTTGCTCTCCACATCAGATGGTATAATCGTGCGCGCGCGCGTGTGTGTGTGTGTCAGTAAAAAGGCCAGCATGAATCTCATCCTCACTCCTCTCAGAGATGTTTTTCTTTGCTTAGGACTTGCGTTTCGCACTGCAGCGCCACAGACGGCTTGCCAGTGAAAGTCTAAACGTCGTTAGTTGTTTTTGAAGGGGCCGTACCAGCGGCTGCACTCAGGAAGAAAGTGCCACTTATTTGTTAGAGTCAGCACTTGGATCCTGAGCCCAAATGATATGGCTTCAAGTCTCCGTGAAAGCACTGTGGTTACAGTATAGGAAATGATCCAGTCACTCTAGTGTCCCTCATTGAGGTTTGATCCAGCCTCCTCTCCAGTACAGTGAAATGGCAGTGTAGCACAGTGGTAAAGAGCAGGGCTTGTAACCAAAAGGTTGCTGGTTCGATTCCCCACTGGGGCGCTGCCGCTGTACCCATGGGCAAGGTACTTAACCCAGTTAGGTGTATAAATGGATAACAGGTAAAAACTGTTACCTATGTAAGTCGCTCTGGATGAGAGCATCTGCTAAATGACAGAAATGTAATGTAATGGCTCCCTGAGAGGGTTTCCAAACAGGGCTTAGCTGCCTAATTTAGCCTCTCTCCAGTTGAACCACATGTTCTTTGCTTGGATGCACACGTTCACCCCACTTAGATGAATGGTGAGGGATATGCAGACACTTTTATTCAGGCTGACTTCCAGAGCTTATATTTTTACACGCTATCCATTTACACAGCTGAACATTCACTGAAGCAGTGCAAGGTCAGTCCCGTCCTTAAGGTCATAGCAGTGGTGTCCTCTACCCACAATTCCCCCCTGCTACTGACATCACAAGCTTGTGTTCTTGTTCTGCTGTTCTGCTGTTCTGCTCTTCGGTATACTGAACGGCAGCAAGGTGTCCCGCCAACAAACCAAATCCAAGCCATCGTCTCTGAGAGAGTGCTCTCTCCTGGCTGGTTCTGCTGCACCTCTTTGAATTTTCGGATGAATGCAAAGGAGGCCCGGACGGACTCTGAGTCATGCTCGGGGGTGCCTGAAGAAGCCTTTAGTCAGAGGCTAGAGCATACATAAAATGGACAAAAGGCTGAATCATCTCATCGTCCTCTCATTGTTAGCCAAACAGGATCAAAGAAGATAAACACCACCTCGTTTCTGGCCCGCCTTCTGATTATTCATCACCAAGCTGTTATTGTCCATTAGTAACTTGTGAGAAGACCTAATGAGTCTTCTTAAAAGGGTTTTGGTTGAAATCTGTTTTCAGGGTAGCCAAAAGATTCAGAGCTAAGCTTCACAGGGGAGACAGCTCTATTTCTTGGGCCTGTGCTTCGTTACAGAGATAAGAACATATGCCAAGCGGCCCGTCCCAATCAGTTATGCTGGAAAAGCACATAGATCAGAGGCTTGACTCACAGAAGAAGTCATCTCTATGCAGCTAAGGAGAGGTATCCACATGCTTTGTTTGGTCCGATAAGAGATGCCATGAGCAGAGACAAAAAAAAAAAAGATACAAGTATTACAAACGTTTCTCAGTGACGATTCTCCTAAATGAATCCCACTCATCACCACTGTCTGAACATCAATTTTAAGTGTGTTGAAGTTTCAGGGGCTATGTCTAGGTAACGGAGACATGACAGATAATATATCTTGTGTTAATAACTCAACCTGACTTCCTCAAATCACTATCAATATTACGACCGGCCTGCACTCTATGCCAATCCGATTGTGAATTGGCGGAAAGCTAAAACAGATTTGACTGTCTGATTAATCGACTGAATGATTGATTTAAAGTCTGAATTGATGAATTGGTGGAGCTCTTAGTAAATCACTCACTTCCCTCAGTTCTTGCAGACAGAAGCAGCTCCATCTAATTTTTTTTTTTGGCTCTTCAATATAAACCAGGGTTTGCACAGGACACAATTTGTTGCATCTGTTACCCTCTGAGTTTTCATTTGAGTCCATAGAGTCCGTCACTTGGCAACGCGTCACCCGGACATGCCGTACAGATTGCACACAAACCCTGACAACCTGGCGAAGCCTCCCAGCTGCGTGGATGTGAACCGTGGCCAGGAAAAGGAGGCCCGTCTGTCAGCCGGCAGGTGTTTCCGTCAGATGACAGGGACAACCTGGGGGGGTGGGGGGAGATCCGCACCGTCCTCGCCTGTTCCGACCCGTTCCCGTCTCCCGGGGGTGCTCGGCGGGGCGGACCATTCCTCCCGACCTTTCGGGAATATCCGTGACACTTTTAGATCATCGCCATCTTGCTTTTTTTTTTTTTTTTTGGGTCAGCTACGGCCACCTTTCCCCTCACAGTCTGAGGTATATTGTGAGTCTTTGACCCACTTCTTGCTGAAGTCTCATGTCACTGATATATGGGAATTGAAGTTTATATACATATATATAAACTTGTATATTTCAGAGGCTTGACCTGAGCTGTTACTGAATGGAGCAAGCTACCAATCTTCAGACTGGTTGTGGTGGCTCGACACACAATGGTTGACACACTAATTAAAAGCTGCACAGGTATTCCTCACCTTCAGGCACGTTTGGCCTCGTCCCCTCTGCAGCATCTCACTGTTAAGCATTAATCAGTCTGGAGGTTGTGGCTCATCGCTAGTGATTAGATTACCCACCTCATCTTCTTCCAGGTCATTAGATTAAATTCCAGGGCTGCTTCCAGGTCATTAGATTAAGATAAAGAGCAGCCAGCATCTGAATGCGGAGGTCCTCCCTATCCGATTCGCTGCTTTAACCTCCAAGACATTGTTGTTTGGCTCGTGTCGGGCCTTATTACAGTACACTGAGGTCTTCCGGAACATCGCAGGCAAATTTTGTGCTGACCGACCCCCCCACCACCACCACCACCCCCACCACCCCCATTCAAATATTCTCACTGATGTAACACTGGTTATTTGGCAGTGTTCCCATCGTCTTTGCCTCTGAATTGCTTAACTCTCTCTCTCTCTTGCTCTCTTTCTCTCTCGCTCATCTGCATCCAAAACTCTTGGAGGAGAAAAAAAAATTTGAGTGGTGATGCTAAAAGGCACTTTTCCAGAGTTGGTGCACGAGAAAGTAAAACCCAAGACGACACAAGAGTAGCACATGTTCTGAAACCAGTCCTCACAGGACCGCTGAGCCGGTGTGTGCGTCTGGCGTGCCTAAACTAAATGACTTTGCTGAGGCTTATTTTCGGCAACACGGGGTATTTTCACCCAGAAAAAAAAAAAAAAAAACTCATTTCACCATAAAATCAGAAGTGCGTAGGATGACCGTGAGGCACGCTACTGGCCTATTGCGAAGGCCGGGGGCCCGGGCAAGGGCTTCTGCCTCCTGCTGCTGCGAGTGCTCTGCTGATCGCTCTACAGCAGGGCCAGCAATGAAAAGCGGCTCCACCACCAAGCCCTCTCACTCTGGGAAAATTGCTCTCCCAATAAAACGCACTCTTGTTACAATGAATCACAGAGAGGGCTCTGAATCTGTAATCTGCCAAGGTCTAGACAGCCCACGGTGGAAGGTCACTGAGAAGCGTTCTTTGGAAAGCACAAATAAATGCCATTGGCTTTCTAGAGACTGTTGGAGTCGCGGGGGGATCTGGCCTGGTACCAGAGGGGGTTGCCGGTTTGAATCCTGATCAGGACACAGCTTTGAGAGAGACTCAGAGTCTGAATTCCTTCGGGGAACGTGCAGCTGCACAAGGCAACAGCATGGCACACAGACACGCTGTATGACCAAGCATGCACTGGCGTTACCCTCAATCAGACAGCAGCACTGTGGCACAGCAATTATGGGACTGAGGTTTTAACCAGAATGTTGCAGGTTTCATTCCTATGAGACACAGCCATTGCACCCTTGGACAATGTATTTAACCTGAAATTCTTCAGCTAACTATCCAGCCCCCAAAAAATGAAAATAATTTTTACACCCCATGTCTAGTAAGTGATTCAGGGCAAGTCGGTGATGATATCAGATGCAGACCCAGCACAGATAAAGCGAAAACTGAAATGCAAATAAATGTCGGTGTCCGTGGGCAAGCGGTCGCCCTCACTCCAGGTCATATCTGCAAGCTCGCTTCCTCTCAGCTCTGACTGAAATCTAATGAATGTGCAAATGATGGGGCTAATGATCGCTTACATTTTAATATTGAGCGAGTTCATTTAGGATTACGCGCCATGAGGCATGTAAATGAGATTTTAAAAGCCTTCCTACCTTTCTAATGGTGTTTACGGTCATTAACAATCTGTTGGAAAAAAAATTGTCCTGATCAGCAATTTTTTTTACTTTCCTTCCCGCTTTTTCTCAGGGGGCGGGGCAGGACACTGGCAAAATCATGTTTCAGTTACCTTGAGACACACGTTATAACATTTTAACATTTAAAAAATTAAAACTCATCTCCCAGTGAAACAGCTTCCTGTTTTTGGCATCACTTTAGACAGAGAGTAAGTCCTACACACTTGGACAAAGTATTTCAACCCTTGCCGGCAGTCATCAAGCAGACATTCTCAAAAACTTGATGGTTAAGAGGAAGATTGAAGGCCGCAGATTTGATGAGAGGAGGATGCGGCCTAAGCCAGTCTCCTTCCAGTTGTAAAGGCTGTAACTACTTAATTGGTACAAAGTTCATATCAGCAAGTGGTGGATTCATTTTACACAAAGGCAAGGCCTAAAGCTCACGCTATATCTGGCTCTTTCATTAAACAGAGAAAGCAGTGCACTTCTTTTCTTCTTTTTTTTCATTAAAACGCAAAACAAGTCAATAATTTTTGTCTTGTGCTTTGCATAGCGCTTTGTAACAATCCAAATGGCACTAAGCACTAGGTGACTGAATTCACTGATGATACAACAGATTAAAAAATTGATTGACTAAATTACTAACTGACAGGTGCAAAAGGTGCGGACAGGTGCCTGCACCTCAGGTGAGACCCAGGAGCTTCTACACCAAGAGTTACCTGGTTACCTGGCTCAGCTCCACTCCATTTCCTTAAAATAGAATCAGTGACAAGCACATGAGTGGGTAAGTTAGAGAGTGTTTGTGTGTGAGAGAGTGAGAGAGAGTGTGTGTGTGTGTGTGTGTGTGTGTGAGTGTGAGTGAGTGAGTGAGTGAGTGAGTGAGTGAGGGAGTGAGTGAGGGAGGATAAATGCTGTCTGCTGGGTCAGTCTCCTCAGCAAACTCCTTCAGCAAAACGAACAGCCATGTTAAAGGCTGCGACTGCAAGCTTTGCTGGATAGGGCTGTCTGTCTGATGAGCGATCCTCATGGGGGAGAAGAGTGGACTGTCAGTGTTGCTGATTATATTCTCAGGGGCTCTGTATCATACTGAAGGAGGAAGAGTGTCCATCCAAACAACAGGGCTCCTGCGTTTCCCCTCACACTTGAGCTCTGTAATTAAGAACAACCATTCAAATGGTAATCGAGGTGCCGTTCTGATGAATGCCTCCATTGTCATGACAACTTGGGCTTAAGGTGCTTTAAATTCAACAGGGGTCTTTCATATGTTTTTTTTGTTTGTTTTTCAGCATTTTTATCCTTTTCGTATGTAGTTTGTAAAAGAATCGTTGGCACATTATGTTGCGATATTTATTCATCTTTGTTCTTATATGGTTAACGTGTCGTCTGTGTATCATACTACAGGGAAATTGTACTTCAGTGAGCTAGTGAACTGTGCAGCTCTTGGACTAGATGACCATGTCACTTTGAAAGAAGAGACACTGAATATTCAATCAGAGTGTATAAATAATCCCCCTGGAGTCATGGTCTAATTTTCAAGTTTTTTCCTCCCCAAATTCATTTTGGGCTGTCTTTGAATAAATACTCCAACCGGCTTGTAATAATACAGTTGTAAAAATGCTCTGTAACAAATACATATGGCCAAAACGAGACAGAGACAGAATGACATACATCCTGACTGACTGACTGACTGACCAAACAGCCGAAACGGCCACCCTACTCTTCAGGTCGGTGAGGTCACACTCAGATTGCGACGCAAGTGAACCCAATCACTGCTCACGCACCTCGCGCAGAGAGAGCCAGGTAACCCGCGCTGTGATTGGCTGGGCGCACAGACGCAGCTGGCGGCAGCAGAGAGCTCATTTACCGCACGCCGGCGCGTTCTCTCGGAGCGCGGACACACACTCGGCTCGCGTGCGCTGTAAGGTTAATTGCGATCCCTCAGGAAGGGGGGCAGGCACAGACGTAGCTGGTGGGCTGAGTGTAATGGCCGTGAATATGATGTTATTGTGAGTGAAGGTTAAGCATTACAGGCTATTTAGACACCCCCCCCCCCCCATCTCCTCCCTCTAGCTGTAATTACTCACACGCTTTCCATCGGGGGTCTGAAAGAGCACCTTGATCTCCTGTTGTGAGAGCCGGATTAGCACGACGTCACCGCGCAGACTGTGGTCGATCCCATGAAGACACCAGTAGGGATTGGGCGTGCAGCTCGTCTGAATTACTGAGCCCAAAGGCAGAGTCACGCTCTGAGGCCAAGGTAACAGCCATAATAATGAAAACGGCGGTGACCACTCGCAGGAAACACCTTTCATAAACACCTTTCAAACACGCTCAGTGGGGCAGGGTGGGTTTAGGGTTACGGTTAGGGACTCATTGCAACTACCATTGAGCACAGCACCCCCCTGTGTGAGGAGCTGAAGCCTGGCTGTGATTGGCTGTCTGACCCTCTACAGCTGCTGCTGTCAGTGCTGAGAAGCTACACTCAGATTTCCTCTAACCAGTGCTGCCCAATGTCCCTGCATTCCGGAACCCGCAGACACTTCCTTTAACGAGCGGAACCATTGCAGGGATTCCGTCTCTGAGATGGAAGCGTGGTTATCCTGATCCACAGCTCCGTCACTGCAACACATGCAGTTTGAAATGCGATGAGGTATGGCCGAGCCGTAGAGGTTGCAGCAGGTGGTCATGGGTTCAAATCCTAGCTGAGACACTGTGGTACCAGTGCAAAAGCACTTTCCCTTAATTAAGACACTTAAGAGTGTCTGCTAAGCATGAGCCATTCAGAGACCACTCTGAGCAATGAGTCTTTACAGCCAAGCGACAATGACGACAACAATGACGCCAGAATTTCACCCGACAGCAAACACTGGGTGGGATACCTGGCAGAATTCAATTCAAAGAATTTGTCTTTTTCCAGGGAGGGAAGGTAAGCGCCCTGTAATAGTGGCTGCATTTAAAACCACACTGAATATTCAACAGTTTTACCTAAACATGAGTGTTGTATTCATTCAGAGGAATATTTTAACATGCAAATAGTGCGTAACTACGTGACTTATTATGGAAGTACTATATATATGCGTATGTATATATTGACACGCAGTTTTATATGCGCGCGTGTGTGTGTATATATATCCATCACTGTAAGGCCTGACGTCTGCAGGTGCTCTCCTGCCATTGGCTGCCTCTCCGCAGTGAAAGTGATGAGCTGGAATAGTCCCCCTGCTGGCCTCGCTCGGTCAGCTTTCGCCCGGGATGATGTAGGATTACTGGCTGAAATAATGATGAGGAAAAGGGGCTGAAACGGCACCTCGTCTCTCAATGCATCTCTCTGCCGCCCCCTCCCCCGGGCCCCCCCTCCCTGTGATTTAGACGGATGGGGTGTGTTGCGCTCACGGCAGCGGGAATAACGGGAACAAATGACAGCTCATTCTCCGCCGACCACGACGCCACCGCTCGTCCTTATTCTTCCGCTTGTTGTCATCGGACAATTACATTTTCAGGGAGAGCGCACCTCGATAAATCTTACCGGGGCAACTCCCCCCACCCCCACCCCTGCTCCCGCCCCCACCAACACCACCCCTCCACCCCCTTCCTGATAGCAATAAATAAACTGGCAAATATTTGCACGCCTTTCTCGGGTAGGTAATTAATCACTATCTAATTTGCATGGTAGCCTGCCATGTCCCTGTTGCCTGCTCACCCATCACAAAACCCAGGGCCTCGCGATCCCGCTGTCAGCCTCCCGGCACGCCAGTCAGGCACGGCAGGTGCTAGGCCGCATCCCCGGCCTCGCTTACTTCCCAGCCCCCAAGAACACTGCACGCGAGGGGGGTGATGACCCACCCTTTCACCATGGGGGTAGCCATAGGGGTTGGCCGGGTTTGGGGGGTGCTTGGAATGTTGAGGGCCAGTTTAGGGGTGCAGGGATATTAGGTGGACATATGGACAGATGGGTTGACTTTAGTCTGGAGAATTCAAGCCTTGTACACATCAGACAATATTTAATATTTAAAATAATGCAGTGGAACAGTGTTTCTGAGGACGTGGCAAAATGTTGTGGAAAGAAGAATATGACTGGCAGTGTGTGGCACTGAGCGGCACTGTGGTCTGGGGGGCAGAGTGTGAGGTATCGGTTAGCAGTGTGGGGTATTGGTTAGCAGTACGGGGTATTGGGTAGGGGTGCGGGGTATCGGTTAGCAGTGTGGGGCACTGAGCAGTATTGGGGGGTATTGGTTAGCAGTACGGGGTATTGGGTAGGGGTGCGGGGTATCGGTTAGCAGTGTGGGGTATTGGTTAGCAGTACGGGGTATTGGGTAGGGGTGCGGGGTATCGGTTAGCAGTGTGGGGTATCGGGTAGCAGTACAGGGTAATGGGTAGGTGTGTGGCACAGTGGTGAGGGAGCAGACGTGTAATCAGAAGGTCACTGGTTCGACACCCAGCTGACGCACTGCTGTTCTGCCATTAAGATCTGAGCCCCGCCCACACTGCCTCAGTGAGTATGAACCAACACGCATATCAGAATATAAGCTCACCTTGGAACCAAACTTGAGATAAACACACATACTTCTCATAAAAATAGCGCTATTTTTCCATATTTTCCACAGACGTCCATGTGAGACGGCCAACCCAGTGATCACGGTGTGTTACAGTAGCCAGAAGCCAAGCCTCCCCTCCCCCGTTCACACTCATCTCCCAGCGGATGATCCGCTCCATGTTCCCCTCAGCCACAGTGTGGAGACTGTTAAAGAAACGAGGGCTCTTTGTTTTGCTTTGCTTTGCTCGCCGCGTTCTCCGTCCGCTTCAGCGATGTCACCCCTGGGCGGCGTCTTCACACGGAGAAGGCGCTCAGAGAAGCTCTTAAGTAGGTGACCCCAATTCTCCAGGGCGCGAGATTCGTGTGGCAAACGGGGTCACGAGGGATAGTGGGCGTTTGAGGTTACGGGAGGCGACACACCGGGACCGTTCCACACGCACCCAAACAGGCTGGCGTGGGGGGCAGGATTCTCATGGGTACTGGCCGTCCAGGCGACGAGGAGGACATCAACCTCAGTGACAAACCGTGTCAGACAGTCTGAGCGTGCACCGAAACCCTGACAAAAACGCCTCTTTCAGTGATTAAACGCACTGGCCTAGAATTGAATTTCTCTATCTATCTGAAGCTGACGTTTCAAAGGCAACGCCATTGCTGCTCTTTGCTGCCATCTAGTGATGGGCAGTGGAATAAGGGAAAAGCTATGAAGACAAGGTCCGTCCAAGGGAAAAACGGTTCAGCATCGTCCTTTAGCACAGACGTAATATCTGAGCTGGCTGTTTAGCATTATATTGCTGCAGACAGACTCAAATGTGCTTGATTGTCCTTGCAAGCAGTGGCATGCAGGGGTAGATTTACAGTGTGGTGGATCATTTATCAAAGAATGACTTTCCTGGAATTTTGTTAGCGCTGGCACTGCGAGTTCCGGCCGTGCCAACTGCGGCCATTTCAGCTTCAGACGGGTTCACCCTTCAGCTTTGGTTTGAAGGCCAACGTTTTGCTCCATGTTCCATTTTTTCACCCGCTCATTGACTGTAATGCCACACGGTGGATCCAAGTGAAATTACAGCCCTAACGGAAGAAGGGGAGCTTACTCGGCATCCTTTAGAGAACTGGGAGGTGGGGAGGGGCCGTATCTCTCACCTGACAGAGAAGGTGCTGTTCATGCTGAAGACGGGCACATGGTACCAGCGCTGCAGAGATCACCTCACTTCACTCTGGGCCCTGGCTGTGCGCGTAAGAATCCTCCACTGACACACAAGATTAACACCCTTTCCCCACACACACGTGACCCACTTCTGACTGCTCCTGGGTGTCAACAGCATTACATTATTGTCAGTTAGCAGACACTCTTATCCAGTGTGATCTATATAGGTTACCATTTTTTACACGGTGTGCATTTATACAGGTGGATATTTACTGAGGCAATTCTGAGTTAAGTACCTTGCCCAAGGGTGCAGCAGCAGTGCCCCAGCAGGGAATCAAACCAGCAACCTATCGGCTACAAGTCCTGCTCCTTATGACTACAGCTCCTCTGTCAGGAGAGAGAGACCCCACGCCCACCTGTTCTCTAAACCGAAATCAGGGGAGTGATAAATGAGTGGGAAGCCTACGGAGGTTGAGCGGACAGTGACAACCAGCCAGCAGTGTGAACACAGCCCCCGTGGGCGGATTTATGCAAGTCATGAACAGACAGCGGTGAGGAGGACTGGCGACATGAAATTCCAGAGAGCAGACGACCAAAAACAAACAAGGATTTACCCAGCTTTTCCCCTGCTCCCTCTGTCCCATCCAGGACAACGGCACACACCTAAGCCACTTTAGACCTGGGGGGTGGAGGGAGGGCCCCCGTTCCTGGAGGGCTGCAGGGCCTGCTGGTTTTTGCTGCGTTACCTTCCAGGCAGCTGCTGGTTTACACCAGGAACCCAACCGAACAGACTGCCCATCCCTGCAGAAAGCTGGGCTCCCCACCCCTGCATCAGGATAAAGACTGAACACCTCACACAGCTCTACTTTCTCAGCCTCTGTCTGTAAATGCCACAGATGCTGGAGAAGAACAGCTCTTTCAAAAGGAGGTCACTGAAAGGGAACCCCGGAAAGCAGACTCCGCATCTACCACAATGGTTTGGTTATATCAGGCTGCGGGCTTCTGTCAGGAGACTGTCTCTATTTTCCTCCCTAAAAAAAAAAAAAAACACACACACATCTTTCCAACCCTGTCCCACCCACTACCGCTTCCCAAAATAATGTCCAACCCCTACTCCCCCCGCCATCTGACCTCCCCCCCCACCCGCCCCGCCCGCCAGCTTGGAAAAGCTGCGTTTGATTTATGGAGAGCCGGCACAGACCAGCAGAATGACAATGCAACAATGGGCTCGGAATGAAAAATGAGTCTCGGGCCCGTGGCACTGGCAGCCCACAGGAAGCCCTAAATATGTGAATTAGAGCTTATTAGGCCCCCTCTCGTCCCCGCGCCATTAAATATTCACATCATTCTCTTATTTAGCAGTTTGATGTACGGAGCGAACACTCCACTCATTCCCCCCCCGTGACCAGTGGCCCCCGTTCGGGATGGGGCCAGACTGGTGGCAGTAAATCTCTCTCCTCTCTGTAAAACACACCACACTGCTGCATCAAAAACCTCCACACGCCTGCTCTGGAGGGGATGACTGTCACCCAGCTAATGATCACGATCATGATGATGGCGATGGTGATGATAATGATGCAGATGACGGGGACTTGCATTTATGATTTCATCCAAGGATTTCAACCTGCTTTATCCTTAAGGAGGAAATTCAAACGCTTTCACAATCAAAGTAATGTACACCCATGGCAAATGGTAGTCAAGCTCACAACTGCTACAACAATTTAATCATTACCTGTAACTCAGCAACGGTGATTATCCGATACAAACCAATCAATATACAGTTTACTTAAAGGTGAGTATTTAAGTCTAACAAGGAACATTTTCAGAAAATAATTGAGATGGTGACACCTCAGTTGCTTCCTGAAAACATTCTGATAATGGCCAACCACCTGTAAGAACCCTTTCCCTGCTTTTTCATCTCCATCATTATGATGGATTTTCATGCTTTGCTTTGCTTTTAAAGTGTTTTCAACGATGGATGCCATAAGGGTTGTTCAGAGGGACTTCAGCTCTACTCCTCGAAAAGGTTATGGTAAACTGGAGGTGGCACTTCCATCTGTATGTTCAAATCTGCTAAGAGTTGGAGAAGAAATAAATGCGCTAATTCAAGGACATCAACAATCATTCTGTATGCGTCCTAAAAACCCTCACTGCTGTAAGATAAACGCAATGGATGCGGACATCGTCCTCTTAGGAATCTGGAAACGCTCATTGTTTAAGACTACTTCTACGGAAGACCCGAAATTGCTGTAATCAAAGTGATTGCGTGGGCAAGATGATCACCTTAAATTGGAAGTGAGCACTCTATCGGTTAGGCGGCTGCGGCGTGCGACTCATCTGCAGCGTTCACTCAACAGCAAAGTCTTTCGATCTGTTTACCCTGCGAATGTGGAGCGTGAGTGCCTCATGCTAAATTATTTAATAGTTCCTTCCGTTTTATGTTTGCACTGCGGTGCGGGTATATATTGGAAAGGTTTTGTGTCTTGGGTCCGCGGTTCTCCAGAAAAATTGAAGTCGTCCCCCCGATAACGACCTTTTTTTATTACTGTCAGCGCGAGTCAATCCCGATCAAAAGATCCAAAAAGCTCTTAAGGTTGCGAGGCCCTGTAAAGACGGAGTCCTCAGGTGTCAGCTCGAACCCGCCGCAGAGAGGACGATCCACCTTAATGAGAGACGCGCTCCGCGTTCTGACAGCGCCGGGCGACAGCGCTTCGCAACCGGCTCACGTTCGACTCCGTGATGAATACTGTATGAAGAGCTCGCCGAAGCACGGCTGCTGAAAACAAAATGTAGATTTCTTCCACGCGCCACGAGCCATATTCATCAAACATATTCACCACATCATATTCGCCACAGCGGTCGGTGGAGACCGCAGAGAGGACGAGCGGGAGACCGGAGCCAGGTTAATACCTAGCAGAACGCTATCTGTGGAATTTCAAAGTATCCCAGGGGCGGGTCAGGTCTGCATATAGCTTTATATGTTGAAGACTGTTCTGCAAGTGAGGTGATGAGAACAGAATGAAAACGAAAAAAGTTGTAGGTATCTCAACAAGTACGCCAATTTCTAAACATAAAATTCACCGCACTGCCTGCATTCAATGCCTATCATTACCTTTGAGAACAACGAACAAAATATGCTCTGCTTGTTAACGCTTCTGTACCGGCAAACTCAGTTGAGGGCAGCAGCACGGAAGCGGGTCATGAAGGTCACGCAGCCTGCTGTCGGAACGCAGACACAGTACATGCGTGCGGTTTCATCGACTCTTTCATCCTCACAGTTGTCGGGGATGATGAATGATTGATTGACACACAGTCCCATTTAAAGGCGCTCCTCAGGCTCCTTTCAACAATATTTGGTTGAGGTCAAAGAGTTCACCGCCTGCAAGGTGATTCAGAAATCCAATATTCTCACGGAATTCCAGCTCGATTTTCTACGAGGTGGCAACAATATCCACGCAAGTACATGGTGGCAACATTTGCAGCAACATTTGCGTGTTCTTTCAGACTACTACGGTAATATGGCCTTGACTGTAGTTAAGTCTTTTGTAATAACACATAGCCTACCGAACAATGTGCAATGGTCATAGCATAAGTACAGTACTAGTCAAAAGTGTGGACACACCTTCTCATAGAAGGAATTTTCTTTACTTTTTGATTTCCTACATTTTATAATAATAGTGAATACATCAAAACTATGAAATAACACAAATGGAACCACACACAAAACACATATTTTAGACTCTTCAGAGTAGCCAAAAATATTTTTTTAAAAATGTTTTTATCCAAATTCATACATAGACAAATATAAATATTGAAGTTGATGCCTAAGAAACAAATTTCAAGCATTGAAGCATAAATCTTTCGATCAAAATGTCTTTGAATGCAAGTTTCCCACTATCTTGCTCAGGTGTGTCCAGACTGGTACTGTACATTACAGTGTAAGTTCAGGTGTGGTGGTTTCATGACATTGGCGTCACAGACTCTTAACCTGAAGTCTGTCCCTGAGCTCACCAGGAAGAGAATACGGGTGTATCATGCTTATAGCCACAAACCTGCATGGTCGAGTTTCCACCCAGACTGTAAAACACATGGTCATGTCCCATTTTCATGTTTCAAAGTCAATGATCAGTAGCCAGGATCAAGCACACCCTATTTTGCGGCTAAGCAGTTAATCTTTGTTGAAGGTGGTGTGTCTGTGTCCTGTATGCAGTTTCAGTTTTGTAACCGTGTACAGTTTCATAACCGTTTCATTTACGGTCAGTATTTTTGGGAGCTTATCTCATTAAAGTGAGTCATCAAATAAAGAAATTATATTTTTGACTTAATTCACGAAAAGACACCTTTTGATCTGTCATCCCAGAATTCAGGATGTGAGTTCAGTTCCCATCCTATACGACTGCGAGGCTACTTTAAAGAGCGAATTTGCGCGAACAATCCCTCCACTTGTTCCTATTACGCACGACGTCCAGACAATTGTGAATACCGTTTTCTTTTAATCACTTGCGCCCGAACATTCTGAAACAGCTTTCTAAAAGGAATACAAACAAGACAATATATTTGCTTACCTCTGGTGATATAGACAGGCGCTCTGAAGTTTCGTTGTGGTTCTTTATCCGTAAAGAAAAACAAGTAATCGATTACTGCATGAATTAACAGGAGGACAGGAGTATTCCATCTTCAGAAATTAGAATTATGTTTAAACGTATACACGTATGCTTATTTTTAATAGCTTTTTTGATCATAATTGAATGACTGATGCAATGTCTGTGAAATTAAAGTGAAGCTGTTGTTTGACAGTGTGATCATTCTTATTTTACTCTCCAACTAACATTATAAACTCCTTTCAGGTGCGCTTGGACGAAACCAATAATGCAAATACGAACGTACGCGGGGGGTTGGGGGCTTAAGAATTGTATCGGATTTCTCCAAAAGTACGCTGTTGTACGCAACCAATGTATGTGATTTCGTGTATCTTTCTGTTAAATGAATAGATTGTATTTTGAGGAAATGTAATAGAAGGACAATTTCTTCTAGCAGTACGCCTTGCTTTAATAAACTGATTCTGGATCAGTATTGCAGTTTTGCACTATGGGTGACAATTTGAGGTGGCTGATCCCAAATTTTCAAGAGCAGACTGTCCCCGGCGCATGCGCAGAGCTCAAAGGCCGGGTTTGCCAGTGTCGGCCATTCCAGCGAAAATGGCCTGAATCACCTCTGATTGCGCACACACACTTGTGGGATTGAAAAGCCAGTTGGCAGTTTGGCTGTTTTTCATCTCTCATTTTTTTTCCCAAATATTGCCTCAACAAAACACACATTTTGAATTAAAATAGCAGGGTGGGGAGGTTGTGTTTCCTGAGTGAGGTTTTTTTGACAAGCCAGCAGGCAGTTTTTATGTTTGTTTTTTCCTCCTTTTTTTTCAAAAACAAGCACTGTGGAGGAAAGTCAAGAGTTTGGCTTTTATTTTTGGCCAGGTAACCGCGTGGTTTTAGCCGACACAGAGTCTTCTTTGTGTATGTGCCATCAGTTCACGACCAGGTAGAGTCGTTTGCAGTGGACACTGGGCTTCCCCGCACCATGCCTCTATTTATATACCACGGTGAAAGGGGGTGTGGTCTAACTGCTGTCCAATCAGAGTGGCAGCCCTGATGGGAAACCCCTGCAGCACTGGCTGGTTCTCCTGCTTCGCACTCAGAGAGATATATTGGGGTAATGGCTCTGTGATGGAGTGTGTACCATCCAGAGGCCGTGATTACAGTACGGTTTGTCACTCCGCATAAATGAGGATCTGATCCCCTGTGGCCTCCAATCCTGTTAATGCCCGCTGAAATCACTGCATTGGCAATTCTTCATATGAAACTGCAGTATATAAGCAATACCGGGGGGAAGAGATATGATAATAATCAAATAAGGCTACACCTGCAAAGTCATTCATCAAAGTTTAGCTTCCTCACCAACTCTTGCCAGCTTGGTCGCTCTGTAGTACAGATCTACAGGCTTTTACAGCACAGTGCTGGGGCTATGTTCATCCCAGAAGTCAACAGATTTTGTTTGGAGTCAACAACTGAGGTGATTTTTTTTGTACCAGACTACAAAAAATAAATAAATAAAAGAGACTTCTTGCAGTGCTTCACCGACACCCTCGGTCAGTAAAAAGGAACTTTAGTAAAAAGGAAAATCTGGTCACTTTTTTTGCAGATTTCGGTGCTAGCGTGAGCATGTTCATTAATGCAATCTAATTTAGGGTAGGGTAGTGTGTTATTGCACATTTCAGCCAACAGAGGGCGACATTGGTTCAATAAAAGGCTGAGTGGCGTGGCTCCTCTGGAAAGGTAGAGCACTGCAGTTACAGCATGACTCTGCTGCTCCGCTGAGGAGCCGGGACATGCCCTCAGGCACAGAGCAACACAGGCTCTCCTCTCTGCTACAGGGAGTGTGTGTGTGTGTGTGTGTGTGTGTGTGCGTGTGTGTGTATGTATGGGTGTATGTACTTCCCAGTATGTGTGTGTCTGTGTGTCCATGCATATGTGTGTGTGTGTGTGTGTGTGTGTGTGTGTATGGGTGTATGTACTTCCTAGTATGTGTGTGTCTGTGTGTCCATGCATATGTGTGTGTGTGTGTGTGTGTGTGTGTGTGTGTGTGTGTGTGTGTGTGTGCGTGTGTGTGTGCATGTGTGTGTGCATTACTCAGTAAAGGAATTGGCAGCAGAAAACATGATTTCTGGCATGATAGAGCGCGTCTTTTGATAATGGTTATATGCGATTTCCGCTCCGTGTCTGGCACTGAGGAGGATTCTCTGTACTGGGGCCATTACTCAAGAGACGAACATTGTTCATTGTATGGAGAAATGAAGAGTCTGTATCACGATGACAAGTCTGAATTTCCACACACTGTCTCCACTCCAGTTCCCATTCCTCAGAACAGGCGTCTGAAAGGGGAGCAGGACACATGCAGGATTAAAGAGGATGCTTTTCCTTTTAGCGTTATGATCAACACCTATCCTGTTACCCTCGGTAATCAGCATTTTGTTACTGATGGATGCTTGTGCACATTCCAGAACCCTCCTACACACAGAGAGAGGGAGAGAGAGAGAGAGAGAGAGAGAGAGAGAGAGAGAGAGAGGAGGGGGAGGAGAGAGGAAAGAGAGACAGAGAAAATGAGAGAGACAGGGGTGACGAGAGATGGGAAGGGGAGAGAGGGGTAGGAAAAGACAGAGAGGTACACAGAAAGGGAACGACAGAGAAAGAGAGGGATATAGGATGAGTGACAGGGTGACACAGAGGACGGTAAAGGAAAGGACGGAATTACAAAAACAGTGAGAGAACTCAGGGACAGCATGGAAAGACCACTAATTTGAGATGAGTGGGAGGAAGCACACTTATATCAGTGCATTTCAAACACAGTTGTCATATTGACTAAAACTAAATGCTAAAACCAATGCTTATTTTTCTTTTGTGTTCATGATGAGGGTTTAGCTCAGTGCTGAGGTGCTACATCTCAAGGACACATTCCTCTCTGGAGACAGTGACGGGAATGCTGACCGTGCAAAATCAGGTCTTCGCTGTAATGTTTAAGAAGCTGCCGTTGCCCTGTTTTAGACTGTGATGGTGAGCAGCAGCCAGACTAACACGGGCTTTGGTGAAGGAGCTGGGCTTACAACCGCAGGGTTTTGGGTTCAAATCCCAGCTGAAATACCCTGAAGCTAGGCACTTAAATTGGACTGCCTCAATGTGTATAGAGCTGCATAAGTGTGAAATATTAACAAAAACATCCTGGATTACAATGTCCTCAAACCAAATGAATAATAATCCTGCACTGTTCCCCCCACCTTTCATCAAACTGGCTCCAAACCGGCTGACTCCGGTCAATAAATGACACCATTACAGCGAAGCCAGTCAGTCATCATCAACACACAAAACACCATGGTGGCTGTTATTCTTTCACGAACCCGCTCTCGCTCAGACTCCCGGTGTGGACGTGAATGATCCGAGCGCCCGTTTGCGTGCCAGGATGGGATTAGCGGCTGAGCTGATGTTTGACTGGGTCTGGGCCGTGCGGAGAAGCGGGTGGGTTATGTGCTCATGCACGTGAGTGCTGAACCGAGGGCCTGGCAGGAAGTGGATCATACCCTGCCAAAAAGGGAGGCAGGCCGAGGAGCTGATGCACTGAAATCTATGATTTATGATGATGTATTATGTATCCATTATCTATATATATATATATATATATATATATATATATATATATATACATCTCTCTCCTTATATATACTCAACATCTTTTTTCTACTGATATCTCAAAGTGCACACACCTATATGTGTGTGTGTGTGTGTGTGTATGTGTGTGTCACTGTTACCAAATCAAGGTGAAGTTTAAGGTGAGAGCTACTCTCCCCTCTCCATTTCCCACGCACTATTTTCTTAACCACTGGACCCACCGGGTAAAAAGAAACAACAAAAAGCT
This sequence comes from Megalops atlanticus, assembly GCA_019176425.1. Lineage (NCBI taxonomy): Eukaryota > Metazoa > Chordata > Actinopteri > Elopiformes > Megalopidae > Megalops > Megalops atlanticus. The sequence continues at coordinate 3,440,141 of CM032894.1, forward strand.
GATTGCCGTGGCGGTGTTCCCTTTCGGGAATGGGGTCACCCAGAGGGGGCGATCTGGCCTGCCACAGGAGGGCTTTTCTCCCTCAGATTCCTCAGGTCTGTTCTTCCAGGAGCCGATATCTGCCAGGTGCAGTGGCAAGCCTTTCCTTCTCTCTCTGTTGGTTTGTAATTGGCAGGAAGTGTCAAACAATGGAGGTCCTTTCAGAGATCCCCCCCAGCGACTCCCTAATGGCTCTCTGCAGTGTAGCAGAGGCTTCAGCAAACCCCGTCTGACCTTTCTGCGAATTGCTAAGCATTTACACAACATGCACGTGTGTCATTAATAACACACACATGTGTCATTAGTACCTGCCAACAGGTTCCATTCAAAATGATTAGCATTACAACCAATATGGGGTTTTAGTGATTGTGTCCCTAACATGTAAAAATGGAGACAAAGACAATGGAAATGAGGGTTATCAAGTTTACCCAGGATCCCCTGAGGAGTGTGCGGAGCTGACCGGTCCCGGGCTCTTGCGCAGCCGAGAATAGAAAGGGCCGGACCGCGATGTTTGGATTGCGGGGGTATCTCTCCGCGATCGTCTGACCCGCGCCTCCATCGGTACCTAGCTGGTCCCAGCAGGGCCGAGTCCGGCTGGAAAGTATTGTGATTTATGTCATACTTAAACAATACGTGGTAATTAAAGGAAATGCCATTCAGCTGCCCCCCGTCCCCCCCCGCCCCGTCCCCCCATGTCTGCCTGTGCGGGGCTGTTAATAACCTTACTCTCCTATTCTTATTATTGAACCGCAGCGTCCCACATCGAGAGCAAGGTGACATCATAAAATTACATCATCATTCCCGACATCTACACCAAAAAAGCTACATAACTGGCAGTGTGAGTAAGAAGGCGAGGATATGACTGAGAGCCAAGACATAGCAAAGTACTAAGCCTTTAGGGGCCGCTGCAAGTTAAAGCACTGACAATGGGCAGCAAAACACCAGGTTCAAGGTCAGTGTGTACGCCTAGTGAACAGGATTTGGGATTCCGGTTCTCCGCTGCGTTATTTTACCCGGAATCCAGTTAGTGTGTTTTCTTACCAGGGAGTGGAGAAAAGTTGGTGTGTTCTCTTCCTGGAATTAAAAATGGGGTTAGTGTGGTCTCAGCCAGGGCCAGCCAGCTTGTTCTGCCAGCTCACCCATGTAGCCTGCCATGCCTGCAGGCCATGAACTCCTGCACCAGAGTCGCTCAAATCCTTAAAATGCACTTCAAACACACTCGAGCTCCTCTCCTCTGAATAGCAGGCAACAGTCTGTAAAGGTCAGAGGTCAACCCGACCACCCAATAGTGAGTCACACACAGACATTAGCAACATTCTATTTACATTCTGTTCTATCATTCAGTTAACATTCTATTCTACAAACATTCCTGAATGTGAATATGTGTGTGTGTGTGTGTGTGTGTGCACTTCCTTCTGATTCACCCATTTTGTATTCACTCACACAGAGCTGCATTCACTCACTGAGAGCTGCATTCACTCACACAGTCTTGGGGTGGAAGATTAATACTATCAAGGAAATCTCTTATTTCACAGAGGGTGAAGAACATTCTGCTAATACCGGAATTACTTATGCTAGGAATCGTGGCATAGTACACCCAAATGCACTCCATGTCGGCTGAAATACGTGCTTGGGTTTGTATGATATGTTAATGTTGTCTTTATGAAGCTCTTATGTATGGGCCTTCATAGAAAGCACTACGGTAGGTGATACAAGCAGGCCTGGCTCAGGTGTGGAGTGGGGGTTTCCCAATACAGTTTGAATGAAACACGGCAAAGGCAGGTATTAACCCAGTCCCACTGAAGAGGCTGAAATTACCGCCTGGCTGAGGTCCAAATTCCTGCAGCTTTCATCATACGTCTAAATAATCACACATATTATCATCTCAAAGAAGCTTTCAGGGGGGCTACCAGCCAATGACTCCCTGCAGAGAGTAAGCAGACACGGTGTTGGAAGAAGGACAGGTTGATCTTACCTGTTGTCTAAGGCATATGATCACACATTCATCAACATATGCAGCATTCTCTGTGCATATTTGTTTGATTAAGAGGTCAATGTAGTTGTTTTGCTGTTATAGATTTATATCATAGTTTGAGGCTATGTAGGAAATGTCAGCTCTTCTAACTTATTTTATAAAACCGTTGTGCATATCTCTATGCAAGAATAATTTTTGTGATAATGTATGCCAGATAATATTATTTTTGAATTTGATATCTCTTCTTATTTTCTTAGTACATACTTCTGTGAGAGGACTCCACAACATGCGACAATTATAATCTATTAACTTTTGATAATACGCTGAAAAGAAAAAATTCCTCTTTTTCATGAGTTCAGCTTTAAAACGGAGCTATTATTCTTAATTTCCAGAATGCCTCAGTCTTTCCCTGGCGCAAGTGAGAGGGAGACAAAGGAAGTGCCTGTCAAGCACAGTGGGAAAATTGTCTTCGTTGGAAAAACTGCTGAAAAGATTTCAAGATGAAGAGCGCTGTCAGACAGGAACATTTCCGTCGCATTGTGAGGGAAATTGATTGTATGGCCACTTGTTCAGAATGAGAGAGATGAGGAAAATATTTAATTAAAGAGGAGTACAATATTCCGATGCTGCTGGGAAAAATAGTGAAGCTAATTAATGTGTGACTGTGTGTGTGTGTGCGTATCTGTGTGCATGCATGTGTGTGTGTGTGTGTGTGTGTGTGTGTGTGTGTGTGTGTGTGTGTGTGTGTGTGTGTGGCCACATGAATGAGGGTGAGAGTGTGTGTTTTATGAAGGTGTTCTGTACATGGGGAGGTGGATAAAAGCAGGTGGATTGGCACGTGAAGTTCTTTGAATTGGTACAGCCCAGCTGTGTCTGTGATCCTCCAGCTTTCACATGGTATGACCCAGCTGTTTGTGTCAACCTCTCTGCCTTTGAAATGGTACGGTCCCAGCTGTTCACGTGATCCTCCCGCCTTTGAAATGGTACAGGCCAGCTGTCTGTGTCATCCCCTCGCCTTTGATGTCGTGGATGTTGTTGCACTTCAGAAATCCTTCCAGAACTTTCTGAGCGTGTCAAGGCCATAATGGCTGTTTTGACATTCTCTGATCTGTGTTTACATCATGATGTAAGGAACAATGGGTGCATCATCGCTGTGCTGGAGGAGACTTTAATCTTTCCGCTCCCTGCATCTCTGGCAAAGACTGACGGGCGAAAAGCACTTTTCACTGCGTTGCATATGCATGGCATGTGTTTGTGTTGTTCTTTCATTATCCTTTCTAAAGGCTGCAGTGACATGTTGTTTTAATGCACTTCTAAGAACACGCTCATATTCGCAATGAAGTTGCGCAACATTCTCATTGTACATTCAAAGATTTCTTTGCTTTTGTAAAACGACACAACTACTAATGTAAAACATGGTCAAATATGAAATGCAAAATGTAGGAAACGTATATAAACTACATTTCAAAATATGAGCATTGTATCACGAAGTACAGTGTATCAACAGACAGTACCCTATAGGATTGTGTGAAGTGTGTCAGCAGAGGTACGGTATCACATGCACCGAGCTTTGTGATTTGTCCTTTGTAGAAAAATGTTACAAATGTAACATTACATCTAATGTTACGCGTACAAATATAAATGTACAAATGTACACACACACAAACACACACACACACACACACACAGAAACACACATGATCCTGGATGAGTAGGCTGCAGGTGCAGACCTCCCCCTGAGAGATAGGGGCCCCTCCATCCCCGCTGAAAGGCACTAAACCCTGCTTTAAGGTGAGCTGTCTGATACTGTTCAGAGAGGGACCGGGGGGCGGCCGGGTTTATTCACCCCAGTCGACCGCTGTAAGACCTCACGGGGGGGGGGGGAAGGACCCTGTGAGGGAACTTTAAAAGGAGAGGCTCCGCTCACCTGTGACCTGTGAGTCTTTGTGTGAAAGTGCTGTCTAAGGATGTCAGAGGATCTGTCGAAATGCAGCGTAAGTAAAAAAACTCAAGGCAGACGACTCAGGAGAAACTTTAAAACCTCAGCGTGCTCTCTGTTTCAGAGCATCGCGAACAGCGCTGCATGTCCCGTACCTGTCAGTGTGGACAGGTCATTTCCTCTATCTGTGGCATGCTACCTGTCCTCACAGGGGCTTGGAATCCCCGCTTCTGCCCCACCCTGCAGCCGTCCAATGAAATCAGCCATTGTTCCTCAGACAAGGCTAACACTGTTCCCCTCTTCGGTACACAGGACGTGGGGGGTAACACTATACAATTCACTAATTTTCATTATGGGACAACTCAGAATGAATCTCTCAGTAACGTCATGGTTACTATAACCCAAGGCAGGCTTGGACCTACATGCTATTACAATATGCATTTAAAAAGAAATTATTCAAAAAAGCAACCTCACGGTGTTGCTCTCTTTACTGGCTGCTGAAGTTCACCTGTTGCTCACACCTTCCTTTGCACCAGCAAACTAGCAGCCTTGCTTCGATACAGGTGTCTTCCAATGAACCAATCAGTCTGCCTGATCCATCTAACCAATCAGAAAAGCTAGATGCCTCACAGTCTGGCACACAACTGGTAACTGTTCACAACAATCTACAATCAAAAGGTTTACGATTCCAGTTTTCAGCTAATGTCACAAGTATAAAAAACTGAAATCAGAATTCATCTTTGTGTAGATGATGACTGCAAATGTATCCATACATTCAGAACAAAAATGAAACATTTGCCTCATCTTAAGCTACTGTAAATTGCCTTAGCCCAAAGCATATTTCAATGACTACATATTACTGATGTGGGAGTTTTAAAATGCAGGGACATACATTCAGGGAAGGGTTACACTCAGGGAAGGGTTAACAATCTCGAACGAGTTTGTAAATCAAAGTCTGTGGCTTTTATGTATTATGCAGTCAAATGACTGTGAAGTAGGTGGTTTGAAGAACAGTTTGGTGTGGTGAATTCCCAGGTCATTAAAGCGCTGTCGCATCAATAGATCCTCTAGCATGTTCCATTTTCATGGGGATTGCACAACCAGGTTATGGGCATTCTGTGCACAGAAGCCATTAAAACAGCAAATCTTAGCAAATCTTATTTAATGGAAGTTATAGCGATGGGTTTCATGTTGTCCCAAAGGTCTCTATAAAGGTCTGCACTAAGCTTTATAACTACATTCATATTCATTGGTGCAGCCCATGTTGTAGTAAATTAAATTAAATATACACACACTGTATAGGCATATTTAGTTCAGTAGGCTATTTCCTTGTGAGTTACATGTGCACAGCAGTGTTGCAATGTTGTTTTTAGTTCTTAGTCTGCTGGCACCATTAGTGAATACTTTCATGTGAAAGACATCTTAAAATCTAAAGATAAAGGATTATTCATGTCCAAAATAAGCCACAAGCCTCCTGCAGCGGAAGCAAGCACATTGTCTGGATATGACTCGGAGGGCTTTGATGTTCTGACTTCACGGACAGTTTGCTTGTTTTTTTTTTTCACCTTGCAAATCTGTGGTGCACTCCAGGAAACTGTCTAGATCGCATGGAAACGGACCAGGTGGGTGTCCTCAAAGGCTGCTGGGGCCAGGAGTTCCAGGAATGTGATATCTGTCTGTCCAATATTAATAATCATATACAGGATCAGTGTTTCCTACTTTAATTGATTGGGTAGGAATTTTGTTTGTCTTTTTATCTAATAATTAGATCACATCTTTGGCTGGTCCTTGAAAGAGGTGTTTACCATTCACTGTATTGATTACCTTAACAGTATATAATCTCACACATAAATCTAAGTTGGGTGTAGATGTTCTGTTTTCTGGGAGGCAAACATTCAGATAGTATTTGAAAATAAAACCCACAGACAGTAAGCTCCATTAGGTTCCATTATGCCCTTTTACAGAACCTTTATGATCAAACAAACACATTTCCTAAGTGTAATAATCCCAACCCTAAAAGCCTTTTTAACTTTAAAGGCATTGACCAAAAATAATTAATTATAATTGTGATTCATTATTATAATATAAGACATATCTACTGTACATAAGTAAGTACATATAAAAGTTTACCACGTACCAAATGTAAGAAATAAAATAGGCAAGAAAGTTCTAGGTGGACTGTAATATTATCTCCTTGATAACACCGCTGTACTGCCTGAGATACATCCTTTCGAACAGAGAGAGAGAAGGACACAGGCTGTGCCAGAAGAAGGTAAAGGAATGGATATCCCTCATATCTAATGGTGCATACCTATGAGACCATGGAACCCGCATTCTGCAAGTCAGCTAATCCTGCGATCAATCTTTCTATCACCGCGGGATCTATACAGGACAGGTATTAAAAGATTAACCGTAATTCAGCCATCCTAATGACCTTTGATTTGCAATCGCTTTTTCAGAGGAGAAGGCCTGTGGAGAGGACGTTCTCACCGCTGCTGACTCATGAGAGTGAAATACATAACTGTGGGAACTGCCCAGTAATCATGCCTACAATAAACTCTGCTGTTTTCTCAGACCTGTCCAACCTAAAATTACACTCACATGATTTTCTGATTTTTTGTTGTTGTTGTTGTTTGTTTTTTGTTGGAGTTCAGTTGGAGTTGAGTTTTTATATCTCAATGCTCCTTAGAACAAGAAATTTTGGCAACATAAACATTAATGAGACAAATAAAATTAACGGGACAAATGTAGTGATTGAAATGCCAGTTACTGTCTTGAAGGGATTACATTTTACGGTTAAAGGGGACTGGACAGCTGATGAATCACTCTGGAAGTGAGGATAGAATCTTTGTTACTTTGTCATTTAAAGTTGCACCATGAACAACTGCACATCAAATGAAAAGGCAATGGCACCACAAAGGCGATAACAACAAATTAAAAGGTAGTGACCTCGCAATTACAGTAATACCAAATTAAAAGGCAGTGACGTCACAATTACAGTAATACCAAATTAAAAGGCAGTGACATCACAATCACACTAATACTAAATTAGAAGGCCATGACATCACAGGCACAATTATAGCTGGTGTTCCGCCCTAAATGGTCTGGTCTGGAGTTGGCCTCATTGCTCATCCAACATTCTTATTGTGTATTTTTGGGAGGATACCCTAACATTAACCCTCTGAGTTTGCCCTAACCCTAACTCCAGTATTTGTGAGGATACTGGAGTGCTTTCCCCCTATTTCCCCCCAGGGGCTTCAATAGCCAAGAGTCCTGAATGGTGAAGATTCATTACTCAGATTTATCTCCACTGACATATGACCAAGGGTCTTGTTAAAGGCTCAGATGAACGGGCCAATACCCCTGATGTTGTGAGAATCTCATAAAACACATCAATCACGCACGTTTTGGACCTGGTTGTTTCAGCGCTTTATCGGGGTGCTGCTGGTGCACTGTGCTTGAACACAACACCCCACTCCTCAGTCTCGGTTTTTATCAACATCGGAGCTAACAAAAGAAAGTGTCTCTGTGTCATTACATTTCTCAGAGCTCCAGGGCAGCTGGAATTTCCCCTCTGAAAGATCCATCATCCTCCTCTGATTTATTTTATAGCAGGGTATCGTGTTCGTTCCCTGGCATGGAGGGTCAGGTTCCCAGGTGTCAGAAAAAAAAAACAACATAAACAACACGCCGGGACGCAGGGGATGAAATATCGAGACCTCAGCCTGAGATAAGACAGCTCCGCCGCAGTAAATATCCCACAGCACGTCTTTATCATGTCCGCCTAATGGAAACCTGTCACCCTGTGGAAACCGTGCTCTCAGAATAGGTGAAGGTGGAAATCTCTCAAGTAGATTTTCGCTGAATGCGGGAAACGGTGAAGTTTTTGGCTGAATCTCCGCTTTTTTGCTTGAATTGAAGAGTTCTGAGCATTAAACATTTCAGAGCTTAGCATCCAGGTTAGCTGGCATGGAACACCTGTTATCAACATCATTACCAGGGAACTCTCTGTTAGGCAGTAGTGAAAAATTGTCTCCAGGTGCAACTGCTCCAGAGACTTTTATCCCCTTTGTCACAAAAGTTTTTGGTGAAAAATGAAAGGACTTTGTTTCTGAACATAGTGCTGGCTAATATTTTCCTAATGACTGTACTGTCTGGTTGCACATGCCTTTTGTGATATAACCTGCAGTGTCTTATTTTTACTATCTTACTGTATGAGTTGCGCAAAGGATATCCACATGCAAGCATAATAAAGTAATATTAACTTGGTAACATAAAGTGTTTGAGAAATTCTGAGATTTTGAGGATCACACGTTGGTTACATAGACCCTTGTCATTCTGTCCAATGACAAGCCTTATGAGTTCTCTGACAGACAGATGACGAACCAATGATTGAACACTGAAATGTTTCAGCCCACAGCAGTGTGTTTTTTGATTAGCTGGTTGGGTCAGTATGGAAACACATCCCTTGTCTGGGTTAAGCACAATAAAAGCAAGGTAATACATTTGATACCTAAACTGGAGTTGACAGATATGCAGGTAAGATTATCCTCTAAAGCCCGAAATACTGTGCCTTTTGCAACACAAAAATGATGAAGAGGGATCAAGTGCTCTTAAAGGCTGGTGCCAATTGCTATAAAGAGTAAATGCAGTGTTTATAGCAATTTATGCTTGGTGCCTTTCAGTCAGTCCAGTCATGTTAAATGTCTGAAGGGACCCAGAAAGCACTTCCAGCATCACCTTTTCTTATTTTTTTCTCCAGAGGCCGATTTGAACATCATTTGGACTGTATATCCTCACCCTCAGGAACATCTTGTTATGGTACAGTAGATAGCACTGCCTTTGATATTGGAGACCATGGAGGTGTCTGTGGAGAAAAGGGGCCGTTGTGTGCTCCCTCAGATGACCTCGATACCTGGCACTGTTACTGACTCTGAAGAGGTGCAGAAATGATCAAAAACATGCTCAGCTTACAGCTTGAATCCTGCTCTCCTTTCTAAAGTGGAGGATGACAGGTTAACATTAGGAGTTACACAAAGGTCAGAGTTCAACAGGGTTGGGCCCATATTTACCATATGACTTCAGTGCCTGGCCTTATGATTTCATTTGGCATGTGGTGTTTTTTTAAGGTTATTTACTACAGGTGAGTGTGAAACCAAGCCAGAGTGACCCACTATACTGAAAATATCTACTCCGCATGACCACATCAATCAAGCAAGTCATTGATGCCATGGGATAGTTCCACCCACTGCGGGGGTTCACAAGTTTTCACTTTCAGATCACCAGTATTGAAAACCAAAAATCCAGAAAATATGCTGGAATGTGCGGCAGGAGTTTCTGAAAGTTTTGTACGTAAGACATTCACATAAAGTGTAAATGACAAACTGGTATTGTACAAAGTTATGTGGAGATTACAACCACTGAGCCATGAGCCAAGAATCAGGACGTCAAGCTCCTCTGATGAGCCATTGGTATGAGTTTGATTTGTCTGCCATCTAACCATGTCAACATTCATTTTTCAAAGGAAATTAAAGGTGTCCCCGGGCAACGTTCTTTAGCTGCGGATTAGTCTGAAGGGTGGGTACAATAAACGCTAAAAAAAAAAAAGCGTGGATTTTCTTTTCCCAGATCTGTGACGGACTTTGATCTTGTTTTTGTTTTCTGTGCGTGTGCAGTCGAACAGATTTGCGCCTGTCAACACAAACTGCGTCCGACCCCCCCCACCCCGCCTGTTTTTCTCCAGCTTTTCTTTCGTGACACGTCTGTACCGTGACATGCATTTATTGTGGTGAGTGTGTCACTGTTGTTTTTGTTCCCTTTTGATGTGCAGACACAGCACTGTGTTCAGGAACGAGTTTTCATCCGCACGCGGCCGCCCGGCTCCACACCTCCGTTTCCAGCTGAATTCACAAAGACTTAACACAGACGCTTTTGGTTTCCCCTCAAACGCTGTCAGTTACTAATTACTGTTAAATTACTGTTAAACACGCATGACTAATAGGAACTTGTAATGAATAGTGTTTTTTTTCTGGTAGAAAAGCAGTCATGACTTATTTCAACATTAACCACAGAGAAAGTGTTGAGTTGGACAAAACAAGGATAAGTGAATTGGCTTTGCCAGGTTGATTTGAACATGCTTGGTACTGCATGGCCCACCTAATTATTTCCCTGTGTTTTATGCTCTCATAGATTCACACGAGGTGATTTTCAGTTGCGCTTCAAATAGGCTGCTTAGGCCGATAAGCTTTAGGCCTAAATCTCAGGAACATTTAGAAATCACAGTTACAGTTTGTAGGATTATAATCACAAGACCAATAAACAAAAGCAAACAGGCTGAATTAACTCTTGAATGAATCAAAATAACAGCGTGCATGAACAATTATTTTCAGAGCGCTTTAGAACTATTTTCTTAATGCGTTGAGTACAACTGATGTAGCTTAATCATCCTTAACAATAACAGCATGATAGAATCTGTCTCTTTTAATGAATTAAACTGCAAAGCTGCAAGTGAGTCTTTCAGAAGTGTTTTCGTATCCCAGTTCATCGTTTTCACTTTTAAGGATGCCCCATTTATCCTATAAGTATCACCATCACCAAAAAGTTCAAACCCTCGCTGTGTTTCCCCTGCATAACATCACCTGGTAATGAGATCCCTTTTTAACTTTCATTTCCAGCTCGCTGATGCTGTTTGAAAGCCATGGAAACCTGTTACTATATGCCACTATTTCAGATTGCTTAGATAAAGGGAATGTAAAAAAACACACACACACAGAACCAGTGTAGGTTATCAGATGATCAAAACAGGAGTGATCCTCGGCTTTCCCGACCAGGGAATTTCCTCTCATTTAAATCACCACAGAGGCGGCTGTGTTCTGGTCCGCGGCCCACGTTTGAAGTCCCCCCCACATCAGGGATTGTTTACTCGACTGCAGGTCATGGCAACCGCATCCAGCGCTGTGTTAGCCCCCCTCTCTCCCTCTCTCAAAAAGATCGCTTTCAGAGAAGGTGACGCAACACAACACACATTCACAACTGAGGAAGCAGAGTGTGTGCGTGCGTGCGTGTGTGTGTGTGTGTGTGTGTGTGTGTGTGTGTGTGTGTGTGTGTGTGTGTGTGTGTGTGTGTGTGTGTGTGTTTGGTTGAGCAGCCAAGAAGCTGTTTCCTTTCCTGTTTTTTCTTTCATTAGTTGATAATTTCATTTTACCAGAAGTATTACAATCATCAGTTTTGAGAACCTACTCAATAATGTCTCAAAGCCATTGCTACCTTTCTAGTATCAATGTGTGTTGGGAAAATGGATATTTATACATTATATTCGACTAATTACCAAGGAAACCACTTAATGACCCTCACAGTAAATCATAAATCACAGTTATTGTCAGACGTCCTCTGTGGCTAACCCCGAAATAGCCACACCTGCGAGGTGATGTATCGCTCTAAACGGGAAGCATTAGATGGAGCAGCGGTTTCTCACCCTGCATGGAGTCTTTTATTGCCTGGTGCGGCATATCCATCCAGGTCTGAGAAAGCTCTGACTCCAACGCAGCCTCCACCCCCTCTCCCCCCCCCCCAACCCCTCCCCACCCCACCCCCCCATGCGCCAGGGCCTGCCACGTCTTGCCCTGTTATTTATCTGACGTCTGGATGTGAGAGTTTTAATGGCTGATTTACGCCCCGGCAGGTGGGTCCCCGGCGTTTGATATCCGCGCTGTGATCTCATAAAAGGAGATGACTGCAGGCAGCAGCAGAGCAAAGGGAGCCGGGTGCTCGGGATTTCACCTAACGGGGCATGGGGGGGGGTACATGGGGGAGGGGGGGTGGGACGTGGGATGACACATGGATCATGGAGAGCTTTGGAGCTTCAGATGATGTAAGGGCAAGGCTGTGTCACAGGTCTTTTCAAGAATCTTCTGGAATAAGTGGCATCAGTAAATACATTGCAAGTCTTTGCATTTGATTTACATCACATTATTGGCATTTTGGAGATGCTCTTAACCAGAGCGACTGACATAGGTTACAGTTCTATCCATTCATACAGCTGGATATTTATGGAGGCAGCTGTTAGTTTAAGTTTCTTGACCAAAGGTACAGAATCGGTGCCCCAGAAGAGAATCGAACCAGCAACCTCCTGGTTACGAGCCCTGATCCTTACCACTATGGTACACAACCTCCCACTCAGACCTTGAAAGATCATCATTCAGAAATTATTATTGATAAAGCGGTGGCATTAATCTCTCCATACTGATATGAATTGGGAAGTTGGCATCATTGCATCGTTATTTGGTATCATTACGGATTTGTCCTGATTGGTGAAACCCACCTGCATTGTACATGAAACCCGAATGACAACAGAAACTGTCATAGCTGGTTCTATTTTCTCATACAGATATGGTATATGAGTGTGTACAAGGCTGGATAGGATAGCAAAGCTGTGTTTTATCTGAGAAAAAGGCAATTGCATGTTGAGTTGGACAACCTCAATAATTAAGAGTGCAAATGTGCTGTTTTTAGTCCATGGCTATTGCTTAATTCAATGCTCAACCCAGAAGGCTACATTTTTACATGATGACCACTGTCTTCAGCTTTAACACAACAGGTCTGGAACATTCTGGATTCAGGGCTCAACATTCATAAAGCCTGCTTCCTATTCTTAAAGGCGAAGGTGTGGTGGAGCCAGCTGAAAACATAAAACATCAGCCATCCTGGAACAACACACGGCCGAGCACAAAACTTCCAGGCTGTTATGTCATTACTTGTTTAGCAATCAAAACATAATTTGCTTTTATTCATTTCCCAAGTTCTCCTTCACTTGCATTGCACTGCATTCACATGCATTGCAATACATGCTCTAAGAGAGATATGATAATATGATAATAATGTATTAACACTAATGTTCGTGCACAGTCCCTGCTATTCACACAATATGTATGAACACCATCATGAATACCGTTCCTTCATAAGACCGGACTAACACAACTGTTGTTTCATTCAGGCAACGCAGTCAAAGTCACACGCCCGAGCCATCGGATGGTATTTTCAAGTGAAACCGAGTGAGTCTGATGAGCGCAGAGGAATATTGACGGTCCCTCTGTGGTGAAATGGATTCTCATTTAGTTAAAATCATTACTCAATCATGAGACAGATAGGCAAAAGGCCCGGCCACTCGAAGGGAAAGGACAGGCCATCGGTCATGGGCGGAGTCAGGGCCTCCCTGTCCCTCCACTGCTGCTTCTCAGAGATCAAGAGCAGACGGAATTCTGAGAATTCCACCATTCCATCAATAGATGGCTGCAGGGAATCGATCAGCAGAAGTGTGGCATTAGGGACCCATTCAATATGCATGGATTTGCATTCTCTCTGGTCCAATAGGAGAGAGAGCACTTGCTAAATCCTCCTTTTACTTGAGGAGGATGTATACTTTGCGAAATCTTAAGGCTATAATAACCATAGTAAATTTAATAATTAGCAGCAGAGTGGTGTGGCAGTAAGGAGCAGGGCTGGTAACCAAAAAGATCACCAGTTCGATTCCCTGCTGGGGCACAGCTGTTGTACCCTTGGTCAATGTACTTAACTTAACTATTGCCTCAGTAAGTATGCAGCTGTATAAATGGATACATTTGCAAACTACTGTATGTAAGACCCTCTGGATAAGAAGGTCTGCTAAGTGACAATAATTTAATATGATAACTAGTAGCAGTTTTTCATCTAAAAGTTTTTTTATTGAAGAGATGGGCAACTGGTAAAACAGTGAGAAAATGTATGGGTTACAGACTGCAGTGACCAGTGAGTCTGGGGAGTTATGGGGTGCAGCTTTTGCATCTTTAAGCAAGGCAGTCAGCCTGACCTGCTTCAGTGGACACCCAGCTGTATAAAGCAATGATGTGCGAAAATCTGAGCTGTGATTCCACACCTAAGGTAAGAGAGTACGCTAAATCACAAATGCTCTAGAGCATTTTAAAACAATGCTTTACTGAAATGCCTTCCCAAGACAGCAGATCCTTAAGAGGTCTCTAACTTGGGGAAAAGCACTGGATGCATGACCTCACTCATTAACAGTAACGGATGCCTTTTTGAGTATTAGTAATCTAAAAGGGAATTGTGGGTCGTCTCTACTGCATTGACATTCCGTGTCCAAAGGAAGTCACGTCAATCGGACCTGGAATGAGAAAAGAGTCCTCTGAGAATATGGTGATAACCTCTCCTCATCACCGAGCATTGCTTAAAGCTGGAAGTAATGGCTTTCCAAACGTAAAACCCAAGTGACTGAAAGCAAGCCTCAGCAGAGGTGCTGAGCTGGTCATAGCAAGATCACTCACAGTGCACAATTTACATGTTTCTAGAATATCCAGCTAAACATTCTGCAGTTCCTAGTATACTGTTATCATTTCTAAATAGTGGAAATAAGAAGCAACTAAAGTGGTTCTATAAAAAAATGTGATGGTGTTTGGCTGGACATTCAAAGCACCCCGATAATGTAGGATTTATTACTGGCTGGTTTATCCAATCGAACACTTTTCACTTTTATTTACATTACATTATTGTCATGTAGCAGACACTCTTATTCAGAGTGACTTAGAATTACTTTTTTACATGCTATCCATTTAGACAGCTGGATATTTACTGCGGCAGCTGTGGGTAAAGTATCTTTCCTAAGGGTACAACAGCAGTGCCCAAAACAGTAACCTTTTGGTTACGAGCTCTTCTCATTACCACTATGCCACACCGCTGCTCATACAAACACAGCTTCAACAACTACAATGGTTGCCTCCAAATCCTGCTATTAGATATTGAAAATGTGTGACGAATGGCACCATACATTTAGCTCTGATCCCTATAGTGTTGTAATCTACAAATAAAATACATGTTTCTGATGAGGAGTGCTTAAATACTCCAAGTCTCCCTACAAGCACGCAATAAACATTTGAGGACATGCAGGAACACTTTTGCTCTCAAGTTCTTCCAGCCTGGAAGCTAGCCAGGCAGGTTAATCTCTCACTAGGTACTGAGAGTAAAATGAGTTCAGTCGGAGTGTTAGAGCAGGAACACAGACGTGACAGGCTATGTGATGAAGTTCTCTCCTGTTGATTCTTCATCTTAATCTCTCGCTCTCTCTCTCCCTCCCTCCTGCTTGCTGCTTTATCGGTTTGTTATTTTACCTGGACGTCCAGGTGTGGAAGGGTGAGACTCTGAGAGGAAGAAAAAAAAACATCCGCTTGGAAAAGCCTGTCATTAAGGAATCTGCCGCCCGGTCTAAACATGACGGTACCAATGACAAACAGGCTGGCAATGTTCCACCTGATCTATGAGCAACAAAGAGCCAACAGGCCCTCTCATGGGCAGTAACCACACACACTGCGCCTGGTGTTTCTGCACTCCTGCAAGCTTTGTCATCTTTCCGATAGACACGTCCCGTTTATTTTTGGGTTTCCCCTCATGTCCAGATCATATGAAGATAATTTTGGGGATTTGAACAAAAAAAAAGAAATCTGTGTTCAAGCAAATACTTGACATTGCAGTGTAAGCTTGTTTCTACTGATGTCCGTGCCTTCGTCTTTTGAACTTCTGTGTTAAATTACAGGGGCAATTGGTAAAGCTGCTCACTTGCATTAACTCTTTGATATGTCATCTACCCTCATACTCCCTTTTATGCATCAGTTTGTTTTCCCGTCTGATTGCAACTGCAGAAAGCTCGATTCACACTCAGCTTTGTTCAGCATGAAAGAGCAATGCAGTTTTAGACCTTTTAGCAATGTTTTGAGCACATTGTAACACATTGTAGAGGAAAAATACTATCAATTCAAGCTGCTCCTCAGTTTGAATATTGTGGATTCTGCACAACAGAATTCAATATACAGTGTTCTCCAAGTAGGTCATAATGCCATACTTTCCACCTCTGACATAATTGTTGACACGAATATGTTATGTCTAAATGTAAGGCATTTTTGTTTTGTTTTGCACACAAATTTATACAGTAGAACTGAAAACAAACTTGTACATATGTAGTCCCACTGCTTCCTGAATCTTACAATACAGAGCGAATGGCTTTGTTATGGCCAATATAATTAACATCAATATGCAAGAAATTGGTTGAGTTTCGCTATTTCCTAAAATGGTGTACATGGTGTAAACACATTCTTACTTAAGCTACTGCAATAAGGGCTAAGCTGCTTAGTACCAATGAGTTGAGTTCCTACTCCACATCAATAAAAATTAAATCACCACAATTCACAGAAAAATATTAAATTTCATATTGTCATTACAATAAGTCATTGTCATAGTGTAAATATTTACCCTTATTCTTATGTAACAGAAGGCCTTGGCTTGAATTGTGGAATTGTCTAAAATCTATTTTCCATATGTCTTCATATACTTTGTTTCAGTGCAGTACATTTTATCCCACCCAGTTTTATATTCTCTGATATGTAATTGCCCAGCTTGGTTTGAATTGGTGTACAAATTTTAGATACCTATGTACAATTACTATGTAAAACTGTAAGGTGTTTCATCAGGACATTATAGCAGTGAGCACAACTTAATGATCATAGCGGTTGACAGCGCCCCCCCTCAACCCCCCCTGCCCCCCCCTGCCCCCCCTCCCAGCTCTCCCTGTGTTTCCCCACAGGTTAGAGATCAGAGAGGCAGGTGGGGGAGGGGGGGCACTAACACACAAGGGGAAAACACCTGTACTGCTGAGGTGGACCACAGACAGACTGCCTGCACCTGTGTCTGACCCCCCCCCACTTCACTTACACACACACACAGTCACACATGCACATAGGATCACACACACATACACACACAGTCACACGCAGTCTCACACAGTCAGACACACACACACACACACACACACACACACACAAACACACACACACAAACACACACACTGATCATGTCTAAGGAGGGCATTAAAGGTAGTGGCATGGATGAAGAAATGAAGTATTTTCTCTACAGTAGCAGTGCAGAGTACCTGGCAGGGCAATACCCTCTGTTTCTCTCTCTGTCCCTGTCTCTGGCTGGGCAAGTCATTAAAAAACACCCACACTCTTAAACAACAGTCAGAGTAACAAAGAGCAGTTCAGGCCATTGTTGAATTAGGCCATCAAACATGTGACCTCCAACATGTCACTGATGTCAGCACAAAGCAAGACAATTATGGAGAGAATTCCCTCTTCGAAATACATCTTACTTGTTCATGCAGAACACCACTTGTACTTAGTGGTGGAAATTCCTGAGATGGCTTACCAAGTAGCTTTCAACATCAGAAAGAAAATACCCATGGCCTAAACTGTCTGACTTAAACCTGCGTGATCTTACGGTTGTTTTAATCTTCTCTGCTGGTTGAGTTAAAAGTTTACTAAGGGGTAATGCGTTTAAATGCTTGATTGTTTTTGAAGAATTTGTTTTAAACATGCTTGTGTTAAGAAAATATGCAGGTTTTTAGGTGTGTCTAAGGACACTGAGAATTTTGGAATTTTGATCACTGCCTGTGGAACTTTAGAAAGTCACCTCAGTTTGTCACATGGTCATAGACATATAGATGGACATCTGCAATAATGTTCATTTCAGTAAAGTGGCCTCTTTGTTTCTCCTCCAGGGTTATTTTAAATGTCATCATCAATCTATTGTTCAAGTCCTATTCAGCCTTTGAAACAGATCTCTTTTTTAATCCCAGTTATCTTGGTTTCAAAACTACATTCATTACAATAGATACTGCCATTTGAAGATTAAGTTTCTAATGAAGCTTTCCTTGGTTTTGTGTACAATCTTCTGAGTTATCAATGACATATCTCTGTGCTCCCAGGGATAAGGTGGGGGGTTTGGCCAGGACAATGTCTTGTCTCATCACTCCTGCTCATCACTCTACAGTTTGTATAGGTGCCCGTGAGCTCCTCAGATGATGTCAGTGGGGTCACAATTGGTGCCCACTTCACTACGGTATGCTGTGTGACTTGTGCGAAACATAGCTTTGGTTACCTGCGAGTGTATCGGAGGATTGCAGCTGTCTTGCTTCAGTGCTCCTGCATGAATGTGGAGCATGTTATCGAGAGACAAGCATAATGTACAACGGGTGATTCCTAACAGGGTTACACAGATTTATTGACTGCTTGATTGATTTCTGCATTGATCCCTGCAGGGGAAATTTGGTTGGTCGCCATCTTTACAAAAAGACAGACCGTAAAATCAAAATAATCACAACAGAAAACACCAGCAGTACACTAAGAGCAATGGAATTACACAGCACTGATCGCAATATCACAATCCATAGTAGGCATAAATAAAGAAATAGCAGTTAAATAACCTCATCAGTGCTGGTAACCCTAAACATTAGCTTTTACATTCATTAAAATACCCTGTGGCAGTAGGCAAAAAGGATCCGTGGAACCAACTGGTTGAGCAGTAAGGCCCTGCCAGACAGTCGCTGAACACACTGTCTAATTCACAGAAAGTTGCATATGGAGGATGGCCATCATACCGGATTCCTTCATACAGGATCGCTTGAATCTTCTTCATAATACAACACTCAGTGATGGATTCCAAGGAATGGAAGGTGTCAGGCCAGTGATAGATCCTGCCCTTGTAACCAATTTATTGATCCTGTAAGGATCCTGCAGGGATCAATATAATGGGCAAAATGCATAAATAATAATAATAAAATGAATACATGTATATGAATTACCTCTTCAAGAGGTATTTATTGCTTCAGCTGTGTTTCACATGAAAATAAGGTAATTGTGGGTAAATCTTAGATAAATTGTAGAGTCCCTTGGTTCCAAGGAAAAAAGTAATGATATCAGTATAAATTCATTGGCAGTCGCTGATATATTGTGTAATATGTACAGTATACTTTGTAATAAAAGACATGTAATAAAATGTTTTTTCGGGAGGAAGGTTTTTTTTTTCATTTTAACATGTATCACCTTTTCATGAGGGTTTTTTTCCGCTCTCCTCCTGTCACTTCTGAAGGTGTAGGCTAAGTTTAGGAGACAAGGGAAATCCCCGCAGGAAGGAGAAACGCGCCGGATGCGGGCAGGAGATGGCAGCTGACGGCTCGCGCTGGCTCGCCTTCACAGGGATCCCGGGATCAATCCGCGAGCCCCGCACTCGCGCAGCGGTGCAGAGAGATACCCGCACTCGCGCGTCCGCGCGGACAGATACCCGCGATCGCACGTCCGCGCGGAGAGATAACCCGCGATCGCTAGCTTTGTTTCCGCGGACACGTTCCGCTCTCCGTACTCACTGTTTGTCTTATCTGAAAGTATGTAGCTTTTTGTTCGATGCAGGTACTTAGACAAGCACATCTGCATTTTCTAAAGTAAGCCCCTACTCGCAAAACGGCATTGTGCTGTAAGCTGATCCCCTCGACAAAGTAAATGTATCAATACCGAGCACTTGTCTAAACACTCTCTGCTTGAGTGGAAGCCAACAGAGCCATCTAAAACAGTCCAGGGGAGTGGCTTCGGTCCAGGTGGTTTCCTTTTATACCTGATCTCTCAGAGCCCGCTACTCCACGACTTACTGCCTTAATGGAGCCTTTTAGCCAGGTTTCCCTGTCCTCAGCTCGGTAGTCATTTAAAGAGAACTGTAAAAACCTCCTTGACCAGGAGTGGCCACCACACACGTACTTGACCTTTATAAAAGGTACAATAACATTACAGAAGCATACTTCATCGTAGACCTGAGATTTTACAGACATGAAAAGGTCAGTTGAGCGAAATACAAGCTGTAGCCTATAAAAAGCCCTCAGTGGGGCAAAAGTGCAGTAAGATTCAGAATTCAGATATGAAATGTAAGGTTATATGTGTGTAAAATTTCAGTGTATTTATTATAGTTTTACTCAATATCAACCTGTGAAGTTCTACTGTACTAATGTAGAGAGGTACTGTGTACGGTGATGCTAGATGTCGCCAAATGTATGAGTGGGCAAGTGATTTGAATTTTTTCCTGTTTTAAAGTTGAGGCTTGTATATTTTTTAGACCCTAACAAGATCACAACCCAGTCAAAGACTTCCTGCTTTTGGTTGTAACTGCAGGATGGATCCAAAGGAAGATCATCACTTTAAGAGGGCAGTTAATTTGACCTGAATGTGACCGTGAATCTGAGCTGGACAGACCTTGCATCTTTTGTTTTGTCTGTGTTCGGAACCTTCCCCTTCCCAGGGGGTGGGCTACATGGGAACATGACTGGGGGTCAGCTGTTATATTTGGACAGAAAAGGGGGGCAGAGTAAACGGACACCACGGCCTGGTCACCAAATAGCGACTCAGCGCTGGTGGGCCCCCATCTGGGACAGAACAGCGACCCGCTTCATAACGCTGAACTCGACGTCACCGAATTCCAGGCCCTGAACAAGCAAACAAACTCACAAGCGACACCGTCCTCCAGCAAAACCGGAAAACAAACATCTAACCTGCTTCTGCATGGGAGCTCCTCAGGAGATGCGTGGCTCAGAAACGGTACATGCAATTAACTGAGACACACCAGTTTCAGTTAAATTAAGCCATTTAATTCCCCCACTGAATGTGGAGCTCTTTCTCGAGAAGACAAAACTCAAAACACAGAGGGCTAGAGGCTTTCCGTAGACATAGCATGGAATCATGACAAGGCAGCTTAACCTAAACCATTGTCTTGAAACAACATAAGAAAATACTATCTTCAGTCAGGTTAACAGAAATAGTTTGATCTCTATGTTCTTGCGTCGTTTGTGTAAATATTGGCACAAAATAAATCTCTCGAGGTTTTTCTTTAATTGCATATCTACCTGTAAAAATATATTCTCAAATAAATAAATATATAAAATAAATATATGTCTCCAGCAATGCATAAATAAAACTTTTTTCGAACGATAACGTCTGCTGCTGATAATTTCAGGTTATTCCGTCTTCAGGGGTTAAGTCCTATCAGGTATCAGTCACCAGTGCACAACTCCTTCACAGTTCTTCCGGAACACTCTGCAGAGCAGTCCATCATGTTTTGGTACCAAATTAAAAAAAAACAAAGTGAAGTAAAGCAGACAATCCTGCAGGTTCTCCTGTTTCTCCCTCCAGTCCTCTGACACACAGAGGCGCAAGTGCTGTCCGCATGCTCGAACCCAAGCCAATTGTCGTTGGGTGCCGTCGGGGGGAAGTGACATCAGCAGCTGGCAGGCCAATCCGCATTCCCTCTCTCCACAGCTCAGTCCAAGTTCACACGGCCCTTGTGAAAAAATGGCCGCCCGACCATTCAACACTTCCTTTCTCCTGAATTTACCTTGACCTCTAACTTTCAGGGAGAGTGGCCAACAACCCCCAAACCACCAAATCCACCCCCCCCCACCCACCAACCCCTAACCCTGATGTCCCCGTCCCCCCCACCCACCCGGACACCGACTCCTAACCCCCATCTCGCCCTTTTCCTCTCTGGCCTCCTTCTTTTCTTTGGAGCTATTGAGCGTGCGTCCCCGTTTCCGTGGAAACCCGGAAGTCCAGGACCGGCGTGCGCATGCGTCAGCTGGGTCCGAGAATCTCCCGGTACAGCTCCGGTACCCGCTCCGGGTCCACCGGCCGGGGCAGGAAGTGCGTGAACCTCTGGTGGCGCCGGGACCGCGTCCCATCCCGAGACGTCCCATCTTTGTTCAGGGCCACAAAATATCGGTCTCCCTTCTCCCCGTGCTTGTAGAGGTTGGAGGAATATGTGTTGTACCAGTTCTCCTCAAACTGCTCCCTGAAGACACACTCCGCAGTCAGCTTTTCCTGGAGAGAACAAAACAAAAAAAAAACAATATGTCAATATAAATTCCCTTAACCAGAGCAGCCGGCATGTATATCCCATTTATGCATCTGGGTATGTTTCCTGAAGCATGTTCTAGTTAATGGTGCCCCCAACCCAGATTTGAACCTCCAACCATATGGTTGCAAGCAGAGCACCTTCAGCACTATGTCTTACTGTGATGTATATGAATACATTTATATTTTGTACATTTTACATCTCTTCTATTGTTCAGTTCATACATATTCTCTGCATTAATGCTTGGATACAATGCAACATCTTTTAAAAGGGGGTATACATATTTCAGTACAATCTGATAACGCTGTCTGAGCGATGCAGAATCGATCCAGATTTTTTCCCCTGCAGGGACCTGATATGCAGAAGAAAGTATGTGCGCCCTCTGCTGGTCATTAATAAGTACAAGTTGTTCTGAAAGCAAATAAATGCGTAACTCGCGCTTGCATTTAAGATGACAGACGTCACACTCAGCATAGACTTTGATTCACAAAGCGTGTATGTGTCCATACGTGACACAGGACACAGAGTGAGGTTGTGAAATTGTATAAACACAGCAGCATATTTCTGTGAGTGTGCAGTTTTGTACTGCTGACAGATGACACTTACAGAGCCGTAGAGTTCTCCTTTGTCATTCATTCCGAGATAAAGTCCACTGTCCACCCCTCTGATGCTCACCATTCCGACAGCAAGACTGATGAACTCCAAAATACCTGAGACGGAAGAGTTAGTTCACTTAGTGTTTTCATTCATTCTTACATAAAACTCGTTATTAATAAACAACAATTTAAGGTATTCAAGAATCAATTCAAGGTATATATTTACCAGGCAATGCATGTTTAATGATCGTTAAACTACGCCCAAGTCGTTTATAATGACACAGTTGTGTCATCATACATTTTGATCATATTTTCAGCAGTAGGCTACGGTAGATCTTTTTAAAATCCACGTAAACATGTAAAAACTGTCATTGCAGTGCATGTGAACACAAGTGTAAAGGTCTTTAAGGCATCCATACATCCATACAGGTGACTTAACTCACAGCCAAAAGACAAGAAAGTAAAGTAAAGGCCGCTGTGTCGCTTGTATCAGATTTTAGCCGCTCTTTAAAATGAGCATCCACAACGAAAATGTGATGTATTCACGTGTATAACTGTACCCTAAACAAACTATGCTCGAAAAAATGCACGAAAATACAGGTAAAATGCTGAGTTATTATAATTCAAAGATGTAAGCTGTCAGACTTGTATACAACATCGCTAAAACATAGCATCAATGAATGTGTAATAATAATAATAATAATAATAATAATAATCTTACCAAATCGGCTATGGTCTTTCCGTGTTCCTTGCACCGTGCCATCCGGTAGTATTTCAAGGTGAAATCCCGTTCTGCAATAGAGCTGCCTCCTCCGCAGAATCCCTTTCAAATGCGTTAAATCCGCGGGGGTACTCCGAGAGAGCCTCTCCGCTGGGACCAGGTGATCTCCCAGCAACACCGGACTCTCCCCTGCGGGCGTCAGGACAAATTGCGATCCGTGACCGAAGCTATCCAGGCCGTGTACGAAGCTTCCCACTTCCCCCGCAGAAGCCATCCCAAAACCGCCCCGCGCTGCCGCTTTCAAATCGCAAAAGTTGGAGCGAGATGTCCGGAGTAAACACCTTTGCGCAGTACCAGATCGCCGCTTACTGCATGTGCACATCCGCGTCCGTTAGCACATGCTCGCGCTCTCGCTATCCCACGGACTATTCCCACTGACTTGAGTGCGCCGTGGGTTTCCTTGAGCCGCGGACCCGGTTCCACGCAACGCTCCACTTTGGTTTTACTCCGTGCTGAAATGAAGGGACCAGATTGAGCGCCCGTTTAAATGCATTCCCCAGTTAAATGCCCTCTTGACATATGTTAATGAAGCTCTTTATAGATTTCTTTTTGAAACATTACTCCTTGATCCTTGATGTCCGCAGAACCCTCTGATGTTAATTTCTCAGGGATCATACAATCGTTCCAAAGGTGGATTAGAAAAAAAGTACTGCGTGCGTAGAAAAAGAAAGACGCGTGCGAGTTTTCCCTTTTTTAAAAAACCATGACATTCAGTGAAGCGGTCTCATCGCCTCTTGTCGCATGGATGCGCCACCCTCGGTGCGGTCTCCCGGGTCTGATGCGACTGGCTGCGCGAGGGGGTGTCGTAAGAGTGCCTGTTTGGAAGACGTGTGGCAGGTGGAAACCGAGAGGAAGGGGGCGGCGCTATGACATGTTGGATATTGCCACTGCGGGCTAATTTCGCTTTATTTGTTTTTAACCGAAATCCGAAGTAAATCGCATCATGTTGTCCCCAGCATGCTGCGGTGCGTTACGGTTGTTCACGCATCTGAAACAGTGTTAAGCGAAACTGTGGCTTTTTTCAACGGGGAACTGCTTTAAACTGTACAGTCCTCCATTAATGATTTAAAATATTACGACATGAAAGTGTACTAACAGCCCCTCAAAACATAAATCAGATTAAAGGAACAAGGTGAACAAATCTAACAGAAATTCCCCTATAACTTCTTTCGCTCCCTGATGTTAATTCATCTGCCCTTTTTATACCAAAGCGCTGTCATGTGGTGGGCCCAAAAACAATCCTAATGAAGACGTCAGAGCACATCTGTGCAAATGCGATCTCTTCAACGTCAAAGCTGCACCTCGTCTTTCTCCGCTTTGAACAAGATCTTCTTAATCGCGGTGTCAAAAATATCAAAGAGGAGCGATCAAAGTTGGGAAAGTCAGGGCCCATGCAAGCTTTCATCACTGCTGCATACGGAGCCAGAGTGCGGAGGGGCAAAAAACCTTTGTCCATTTAAATTCTTTCAGTTCATGCCAGTTCTCCCGCACTCCAGCAAAGTGGAGATCCGCTGGTGTAATTTATATTTCGTGCGTTTATTGAACATTTCCTGATGGAGCGTTGCAGGCCGCCCTATCACAGCGTTATAGCGGAGCTGCATCCAACTGCAAATCGACTGACTGCAAATAACCCAGCCGCCGCATCGCCGCCCCGGTGATTCATCAACCCAAACCTCTGTGGACGTTTGCCCCCCCTTCACATCCCCAGGTTCATTAGTATTTATGATTTCCAAAAATACCTTAAAAGAAAATCAATGGATCTGCTGAAGGCACAATCAATCCAGTTGCTGATCGATGACCCCCGATGAAGACGTCAATTGATTGCCGAATTCTGAAATGGCAGCGGCATTTAATTGTTTGTCCCGTAAATTTCTCATACAAAGAAAACGCACACATTTACTGACTGACCCGCCATTGCATATGCAGCCTACTTAATGAAGACTTTAAAAGTATCACCGCAAACAAAACCACCCCAATCCCATCCATTTTAAATATGAAACTAAATTGTGTATTGGTTTGAGCAGTGTTCAACTTGCCCTTGGAAGCAATTAAAATTAGTGTGGAGCCTTGTTCAAAATAGCTGTGATCCCTTCATATTTAAAAAGTTGGACTGCTGTTGCCTTTAAAACAATTTAACAGGAGTGGCAAAGTCCATTTTTAATTTCTGAACATTTTGTTTTTCGCAGACTCACAGAGGGTTTAATTAATCATCCAGCGCGTGACTCATTAGTGAGAAAGAGTTTAATCATTTGTAAGCAACTCTATGTACCATTAGCCAATGCTTCTGGGGGAAAAGTAATGCATTCAACATTGCATACGAATAGAATGATATAACACAGTACTGATATGGTAAATCGGAAAATCTGTATTTCCAACCTGCAATATTCCTTAATAGAGCCCGCAATGAAGCATCGTAACGCAGTGAGAGGTTTCCCTCGGACTTTGCTCTGCATCGTTGGTCAGGTGAACCAGGGGGCGAAGTCCACTTCTCGCGATGCGTGGGAATACGATCCCCGCACAGTATCACAGCAACAGAAATGGCCGCTTTGCGCAGGCTCTTCCTGGCCGTGAACAAGACTGCTAGATTTAATTTCTCGTCCGTGCTGCGAAATGATCGCCTCGGGCCGCAGGCAAACAAGAGAACGGGCGCGCAGAAGGGCATTGCGGCCGGAATATGCCTCGCTGCCGGAGGTGCTCTGGCATATTACTGTTACCAGGAGATGTGTGACGACAGACGCAGAAGGGGACTCGGGTACAGACTCAACAGAGGATCTTTGCTTCCCTCCCTGCCCGCAGTAGCTGCAAAAGAAAAGGTACTCTGTCTGCAGCGTAGGACTCTGTCTTAGCGCTTCGCTCGATACTGGCCTGTCTCTAATTTACTATGGCAGTGCGTTTTCTGATGGTTACTGTAAATGACACTCGCCTTTTGATTGAGGCGGTTTATGTTTATCTAAAAGCTTTTTTTCTTTCGAATTCAGACGCAGTGTACATGCACCAGTTCTCATTAGCATGTAGGCTGGGTCCAGTCTTGTTTTTTTTCCCAGGAAATGGGTGCATTTTAGTCAACCAAGAAATACGGAGATAACGTAACCTAGCAGCCTGTTCTCACCGAAGAGATAGCATCGGTGCGATAATCTGTTTTCAGGAAGGGAGCTCTCCGCTGTCAGTGGGTGCTGAAACACGATGCTCCTGTTGGCCGAAGTTATTTGCCTGTGTTTGTATAGTGCGCATATCTTGAAAGTTGGAGAATATATTTTGGGCGGCATAAAGCTGCTGTGGCTGCGTGTGTCTTTAAACGCCGCTTTCAGTCGCGCGGCTCTGGCGCGTGGCAGTTGCCGACGTTGCGAGGAAACTACGACTAAACGCACTGGAAACCACGTGATCGGATGGAAATTAGCTGTTGACGTTTTCCTTTCAGCTTTCGCTTTCCTGCGGACAAGTTCTGTAGTTGCACAGCTCAATTGTTTTTGAGAATAAGGATTAAAAAAAAACTTGTAGACGCCACTAGCAATTACGTTTTAATAATGTTTATCTGTGATTCAGTAAATCAGATCAATTCGCGCACGCTAGTGTAGCATTTTGTTAAATTACATCTATTTATACATCCTGATGCTTTGCAGAGACGTAAGTGCTTTTCTCAAATCAACTGGGATTGAAACCTTTCGGTTTCATAACTATAAGCATAGTGTAAACTTGTCCCAAAAGTTTTGATGATTGACGGGAAAAATAAGCCACTTATTCAGCTTCATTTGTTGGCAGCGATTCGTATTTTTATTTCTGGTTGTTCTGGCACAGTTCTAAGTATAGTCTTTCCCACACTCTCGTTGGGCTGTTCTTTGACCTCTATGTTTGGCACAGTACCAGCTTTTAAGAGGGAAATGTAATTAACTTTCTGAAGTATTCCCATTCTTAGACAAAAATATGGAACTTCAAATTTCCACCCACTTTTAAATCTTTGTTTATTAATTAAAGTTTAATGACATGCCAAAATATGTGACAAGCCCCTAACAATGTGAACACAGTAGATGTAATTGTCTCACAAACTAGACAAACTGATGGTTTATCTTAATGCAGTACACATGGCCTTGTCATCAAGACCCTGAGAAAAGGCACTGCCATCCTTTAGTATTTCAACAGTTTTGCAACCAACAATCAAGTTATACGCTCAGTTGTTAGCTACACAAGCACAAGTTATGTGTGTTCAATTCTTAAGTCGTTAAAGAGGAAGTTACTGTGAACCACACGAGGAAACTTCAAATTACAAAACTGCATAACGTACTATGCATTGCTTGTAATATGAGTTCCTAATCATTATTGTCAATCTTAAATTTCCATATCATATTAAACATAAGACTTACAGTGGCAGCTCACTATCAGTTTCAGACTTATTTAACAGGTTAGACAGTTCTTTGTTGCCGTAGGTGACCACACAACAGAGAAAGTGGATATCTCTCATGGCATTCCACAGGGATCCATTTTTGGACCTCTGATCTTTTCTCTCTACATGATCCCACTTGATAGGGTCATCCAAAAGCATGGTGTTGATTTCCACTGTTATGGTGACGATACCCTCTTGTATATTTCTGTGTCATTCGAGGATGACAGCTTAATTTTCCCTTCTAGAAAAAAATATGACAGATATTTAACTACGGATGTCACAGAACTTCCTCCAACTTAATCAAGACGATACAGAGCATATTATCATTGGTTCAAAGACTCAAAGAGAAAACTGTGTACAACACCAAACCTGAGCTGAAGACTCCTGGGGTTATACTTGCAATCTGAGCTTTCAGTCTCAAGTGAAGAGCATTACAGAAGCCTGCATTTGTCACCGTAGGAACATACCTGAAGTATGGTTGTTTCTGTCACGAGCAGATGCTGAAAGGTTAAGACATGATATGCTGATTTCGTAGCGTAGCACCAGTAATGAGAATGCTAAACCAGCTTATTTTTAGCAACATTTCTAATTACATCCCGAACATCCTGAGCTGTGCCCTCTTTTTGTATTTTAATCACCAGGCTGTCGACACAGCATGCTTAATGTGCAGGAGGTACAGCTATTTTTGGAGAAACACAGAAATAGAACCGCAGCGAAGGAAATGTTTTGAGGTGTTAAATTCGAGGACAAATAATAATCTACTCTTAGAGTACCGGTCCGAGTGACACAGTCATTGCCTTTAATTGCTATGCGGTAGGACAGCTGTGTGAAGCTCAGCACATACTAACACAGATAACTGATTACAGACGTCCTTGAGATACCAGCACATTTTTTTCTCCCATATCATTACAGCACATAAGTTTGTACTTTTTAATCACTGGGAATAGCATGTGTCTCGCACTTGGGAAAGCGAAGGATAATAGTTTGAAAAACTGAAGCCAGGTTTGTTTTGTCCTTGTGCTAATCTCACGGTGTATCACACCATGACTTCCCCTTCCTCTTGTGATTATCAATATCAGTACTTCCCCACACTGTATTACACTGTTTCAACATCATATTTTGATTCCTTATCTATATAGTGTTGCTGTTATGACAAACACATACACACACGCATGCACACACACACAAATATATACCATTCCATATCACAATAGACCTGCTTTTACATTATGTAAGTGCAAGTAGTGGAATATTCATACAAACATTCCAAACTCTATGAATGGTTGAACAGAACTGCTCCTTTAAGTTATTAAAGTTAAATTTAAATGCCCCATTTATTCAGCCCTTACTTTCTTTAAAGTGAGCTTATAATAGTGTTCAGGACAGGGGAGTTTCTGGCCTTTTTCCGGTCCACACTTAAGCCCCACCTCTTAAGACTGTACTCTGGTTCCCCATTCCACATATAACACTTAAATCTAGCCTTTTCTTGTATATTACTGTAGGGCAGTGTTTCTTAACCCTACTCCTGGCGGCACCCTGTCCCGCATATCTTCTATCTATCCTTGCTCTACCTACCTGACTGAACTCATCAGTGGCAGGTTTTATTAGCTCAGCACACCTGATTTAATCAAGCAGCAAGGATACATAGAAGATATGCAGGACAGGGTGCCGCCAGGAGTAGGGTTGAGAAACACTGCTGTAGGGTATTATAGCATTTCATGCTAGCTGTTGTACTGTCAGCATCAAATGTAGCTCTTAAGCTGTATTTGGTATGTATGTGGTTGTTTGATGGACTGACTCATGTTGAGGTGTCATCTGTTATTGTCTGTATATATTGCTGCTCATGTTGCTTTGCTACATGCACTTGTATACCCAGGTGAGAAAATGTAATATAGTGTAAAACAGTGGAGAGACATCTGCAGGTGTTGTTTGTTTCTCAGGGTTAGCCAGAATCGAAGGTGTGCTATCAATTTAATGTGCGTAATCTATTTTGAGGCTGAGAAAGAAGATGATTCAGCTTTAGTTTTGGTGCATAGTGTCTCTTTAAACCCTCAAAGTCAACGGTGAGTCCTGGCAGGTGTAATGAGATACGCTGGAGGGGGAGGAGGGGAGGGGGGGTCGGCACAGAGGTCCTCTCACGGGTGCAGTCTTTTTTTGGCGTGTTCCCCGGCTCTGCCTCAGTGCCGCTCGGTCAGTTTTTTTAAGAGGGCTGCTGAGTCACTCTGGGGGAGGCGAGGGTGTGAGGGGATCCTTCATCTCTCCTTTCACCCCGCCTGCGGTCTCGCGGACAGGCAGGGGTGGACATGTCCTCCGTCTGTGGAGGAAGCCGGGGGTCAAGTTACGGAGGGAAGCAGTTTAGCATCAGGGGTGACATCTGATTGGGGGGGTGGTGGTGGTAAGGAGGCAGTGTTCCCCGGGGGGGGGGGGGGTTTGGGCTGTGCCTGGTTGCCCTGGTGATGTGCTACCCATGAGAGGGGTCACCTCTGCCCGCAGACAGTCAGTCCCTCTCGGGCTGCTGTTTCAGGTTTCTCCGGGCGACATCTCCCTGACAGCAGTACTTCTGTCTGGGTGAAAACATTCAGTCCTTTTCAGTAAAGGTTGCCATGGCTTTGTCTGTACTCACTTTACTGTGTTTCTCCCACCCTTTTCCCCATTCACCTCATCTGCAATTGGCTGTTTCTTCTACTGCTCACCTCGTCTGCATTTTGCTATTTACTCTGCTGTTCTGTTCACCTCCTCTGCAGCTGGCCTTTTCTTCTACCATTCACCTTCATTGCAATTGGCTATTACCTCGGCCATTCACCTCTACTGCAATTGTCTGTTTCCTCTACCAACCACCTCCACTCTAGGGTCTGCAGCTCCACTTCAAAGCGTTCATGCACAGTCTCTCTGTGCTCCAGGAGCCACAGAAAAAGCTGACAGTGTCTTTCTGTGTGTAAGCTGGCGGAGGTGTAACTGTCCTATACTGGGCTGCGTTGCAGGGCCGGCCGTTCGACTTTGAGGACGGGGACGTGTACATGTCGTCCCACGAGCACCGGTTCCGCCTTTTCAGCTCAGTGGAGTACGAGGGACAGCTCTACATGACCCCGCTGAACTTCATCGAGTCGGTCACCATGAGCGAGCCCAAGAGTACGTACCCCATCCGCCCCCCAAAACCGTCCCCTGCTCTCCTCTTCATTTTGCTGGGGCTACTGGACTTCCCGCTGGGAGATTTAGGGGGACGCGTCAGTCAGCGCACAAAGAAGTTTCACCTACGATGACAAACCAGAGAGCGAGTTAAGCTGTCAGAATTTACAGATGCTTTTTTAATCTCAAGCTTAAGTAACCATTTTGCAATGAGAAAAGGTATTCCAATGAAGTTTGCTTTGTTTGCTGTATTGCAAAGCATTTGGTAAATTCAAGAGCAAGGTATGCAGTGGCTAAAAAAAACACAAATGTTACAAATGTGCAATGCAATATTAATGCAATATTGCAATAAATGCATTATTAATGCAACGTATAGAGTGCAAATTACAAAAAGCTATATGCCATTTATGTAATCCATATTGTACTATTTCTAAAAACAGTAGCAATATCATGAAAGAAGCAAAATAATTTATTCAAAATGAAGCTGATGGATGAAGTCCAGCCAGCCACTGGTATAATCTTTCAGCCACTTTGTTCTGCAATTCAATTCAAACATGATTATACCTTCAGTGTTAAATGATTATAATATAATCTTTGCATGCCTTTTAAGCCAAATCTCTCTGAATGGTATAACTGAGTATGATTAAGCACTAGAATTAATTCAGTCTCGTTGGATTAAAAACCACATTGTGTTTAAGATGTAAATTTGTGTCAGCATGGATATTCCTACTTAGCTGAAATCAGTGTAAGTCTGCAGGGTACTGTCCATGGAGAGAGAGGCACTGCATTTCCATTGTCTGAATATTATGGTCTGTCAGAAGATCTTTAGGGAGATTAACAGCTATTCTCTGAAAAAAAAAACATAATGAAGATTTACCTGGAACCTGAAATGAATATGTTCTCTTTCCACAACTGAAAGTTCTTGACAATGGTCAGCCCCTGAAAGTGGAAGCTAGGAATGCATTTCAAAGTGTTAAATAAATTATAATATCAATGGCTGTGGTCTTAATACATTTTTAAATGCATGTTGGGGTCAAGCTGAATCAAGCTTCCTTGTGGGATTTGAAGTTCATGCTTATTTGCATATTCTGCTGGAAGGATGGTTGCTTAGTTTTAAGTCTTGCTGTTAGGCAACCCCTAGACACCCTCAAGTTCGATATGACTGGTTGCTATGAAAACAAGATAGCACTTTGGCTCTATTTTGAGTAGTGTTGGTTTTAGGCTTTCACCAGTGTAGATACTCTATCCTCCTCCATCTTTGAAAGGATTGCTCTTGCAAAAGCAACCTAAATGCAAACACTGAGAGTATTTAGACTGTGGGTAAATGTTTGTCTGCCTCGAGGAAGATGTAGAGGTATTGGGCAAATGGCTTATTACATAGCAACATCACAGGCCCTGGCCTCTCAGCTGATTGTATTTGAGAGACGTATCTTCTTACCTAGCGCATTCTTTTTTTCAGATAAGAAGCCATGGAGGTCCCTCACCAAACAGGTTGGATCAGAACCGTGCTTGTGTCTGTGTGTGATCAATGCTGTCACGTGACTGAAGGCGTGTTTCGTGCAAGCAGGGGGATCACGCTTGAGATTTTCACTGTAATTCTGTAACCGTAATTTTGCTGATTTATGCAGATCGCACAAAGCTTCTCATCTAGATGTTCTTTTGTTTGTTTGTTTGTTTGAATTTTTTTATTAAGGAGCTGGAGAAGATTTTGTCGGACACGCCCCCCGTTTGGAAAGGAACTTCGAAACTGTTCCGGAACTTAAGGGAAAGGGGTATTGCACTCGATTCCTCACTCTTCTTTCCAAACACGCAACTTTCTCTGTGCAAGCCCGCTGTGTGCAAATTGTGGCTAGACCAGAAAGAGTATCCTATTGTTTCATCTTCACAAACAGCCATTTGTGACCTGGAAATGGTTCAATTGCACATTTAGAAGTGTAATTATTAAGTGCAATTACAAGGGGTTGACTGCAGTTTGTAGCACACAGTTCCAAAGAAGCGTAAAGATAGCTTTGCTATTCAGGGCCTGACATGGGCCTGTATCTCGCACTTCTGTTGTTATCTTACCTGCAGTTTGAGCCCTTTTTCACAAAGCCACAGTACAACAGCAGGAAAAATGAGCTATTCCTTCCCTACTGTGAAAATTACATCATTTATTTTAATCACATCTGCAATTGATTACAACCACCGACACTGCACTTACCTTAATTTCCCCGTGATCATAATGGGACCTTTTTGATGATAGGAAATTATCAGACAAATGGGATTAATATATAGATATGAGTCATGACTAATAATGACTGTATAATTAAGTATTAATAATGATTATTAGTTCACTTTCATTTTCCTTCATATTTTAGTGTTCTTAAGGAATATAGTTGTTTGAAGAAGTTAAGACCCTATTCTACCCTAGTCTGACTGAAGTGTATATTTTCCTTAATTTTAGCAAGAAGCAAGGAATCCCAGCCATACTAACACAAATTTTATTTCTGTACTTACAGAGTTCAATTAATGTATCAATAAAAAACTCAAAATAATAATGAATAAAAAATAAATACATAAACAGTACATGCACAGCATACATATCACCAGGAAGAGTTAACGCCTCCATTTTAAACGCAGCGCTGTCTGCAAATCCCGTTTCTCCGCCGTCGCATTAGATGCATGCCAATCCTGAGGCTGCCAATCCTGCCAATTTAACGCAGGCATTAAATGTCAGAGCCCCTCCCCCTCAGAAAAAAAAGAGAGAAAGGCATGATGGGATTGATTGGACTGAGCTGTAGGAAGAGTGCAGGGCTGGCGGAACTCCCCGGTGCGGAGACTTCCGTGCACCTGCACAGGGCCCGAAATACTGCAGACAGGGTGAGACTGACGACCCAGCCAGAGAAGCACTGCGCAAGATGCCGCAGTGATGGTCACTGCGTTTCTCTGACAGCGTTTAGGCTCGGGGGAGGACTGAGGGCTGTGACCCTCTGAGGGGGAACGTGTGTGCTGGTACAGAAATGTAACCTCTGTCATAAACATTTTTTGTCTGCCTCATTACAAAAGCTCTCAGATGACATTTAGTTTCTGCAAACGACCACAAAAAAAAAAAACTAAAAAAAGAGGCAACAGTCTGATGCCTTTTGAGACAAATCATAAGTGGGAGATGTAATGCATTCTTAGCCATTGACAAGTACATTCCCGTGGGTAGCGCTGACTGTATTACCACGTATATTTTAAGCATGAAAGAAACAGTGCAGGAGGAATGCATTTCAGGATGAATCAAAGCAGGAGAAAATGGGTTCTCCGCATAGCTAGATAGATATATGTGCTTCATAGCCTTTCATATTAGAAGTGTCTTTTGATTCTCTCTGAAAGTGGTTCCTTTTCAGAGTCTGAGACCCCAGTGCATTCTGGGTCAGATCCTCTGACAATACAATATGTGTTTTTCTCATATCTAGATAGACATACCTGTGAATACATATCTGAATAGACATATCTGCTTCATAGCCTTTTGTTTCAGAAGGGTCTACTCTCTGAAGGGTTCGGCTTAGGGTTAGGCTGCATTTCAGAATCTGTAGCCCCAGTGCATTCTGGGTCAGGTCCTCTTAACACCAACATGGCAGGAAAGCTTTCAGGGCCTGTTAGACAGGGTCACCTCAGTTTGCCAAAAACAGACCACACAACACCCTTGCACCCTGCAGTTTATCTGTCACACAAGGAAGGGAGTCGTCGGCGAAAAGGCGAGGACAGCGAGTCCCCAAGTCAGACATCTCCAATCGCTGACAGATCGCCGGAGAATGTCTAACACCTCCTTATCCAAACAGAGGAAGCCTCCCGTCCGGTCGGGGGGGAAGTCGGCGACCGGCGCTAATGCTGTTTAGGCTGGCGTCCGCGCCGGGCCACTTAAACGCAGCGGGCGAAATTCGTGTCCGAGTGGGAGGCGGAGCACGCCACCCACGAGTGCAGAGGCACCTTTTTAGATTTTATCGATATGAAAGAGCGGATTACACGCTCCCTCTCAAACTGCGCCAAGTCGTCCCGGGAAGCGGCTTTTGCTCATCCGATTTATCTCGGAGGAGCTGGCTTTGAACATCAGTAAACATTTTAAAGCCTGGATTCAGCCGTGCCCGCCCGCACAACTTCAGTAAAAAGCTTCCGAGCCCTTTCAAGACTAAACTGGGAGGGCCTTTGACGCAGAAGGGTCTGCGAGTTCTGAACGCCTGGGAGAACTGATAGAGCCCTTTGATTTCTTCTCTTCCAGGCATCATCGCTTACACGGAGTATCTCTTTCTGCTCTGCATCCTGACAAGTGAGTGCGCCTCACACAAAACCGCCGCCCCTGCAGTCAAAGCCTGCTTTAAACACACGTCGGCGGCAGACCCTAAACTCTGGTCATTCAGAGGTTACACAGAGTTTCACAAAGACGGGATCAGCACATTATCGGACGATAAACCATAAAACCTTTCTGACTGTAAAAGCTATAAAAAGTAGATGGCTCTTTTTCCTGCTTTACACCTAATGAGCTCTGAATGCTGTCACCCCAGACTGTTAACCGAGCTGAGTGTTGTAACAAATGGGAAGGGGGGTGACAGGAAGGTCACAAGGGGTGTCTGAAACCACAAATCCCTTGTGTTTAACCAGTGCCTAAAAAGAGCACATGAGGTTTGGCCTTATTCATGGGGTAACAGAACAATACTCTGAGAAGTATGTAAACGTATAACGCATTATTAGGCCTTATTTGCATGGTATTTGCATGATATACCTGTTTTTAATCTTGATTACCTTTGCTATTATCTCACTGTCCTCTGTATATGTATCGTGTCAGCTGTCTTTGTAACTATGTGTAACTGTGTTTTTTGTGCCTTGCAAAAGAGATCTCAGTGGGGTTTTCCTAATTATGTAAAGGATAGATAGTGAAATAAATTACTATTAAATTAGTACTGCTCGATAGCTGGGCACTGTGTGTGTGTGTGCTAAAAGCATTCCTGTTGTATGTTTAAATTTTAGCACTGATTTTCAGCTGAATGCTGTTTCATAGTGTTAATGGCTGTCTTCACGTGTTTGTGCTGTCCCTGCTGCTCCAGTGGATTCAGTGCATCTTGCTATATTTGCCTTAATAACAGCATATGCTTGATAGGTAGTAACATGCTTAATGTACGTGAATGCATTAAGTACCGCATGCCAGACTACTCTCCCAAGGCCCCACTGTAAGAGACTTGCACAGGAGCTGTGGGTTTCTGCTTAACGCAGCCTCTGTTGGTGTGTGCAGTCACTTGTGATGGGTGTTCTGACTCTCACGTGCTGGTGTGTTTCCCTCTGTCACCCCCAGAGCCTCATGCAGGGTTTAAAATTGCCTTCAACATGTTCGACGCAGACGGAAACCAGATGGTGGACAAGAGAGAGTTTCTGGTGGTGGGTGCTCTCCTGCTTCTTCCTCAATGACAAGGCAGAACACGAGAGGAATGGGGTGCTCAGCGCAGCTCTGATTAATTTGAAAGTGGCTTTTCCACAGAGCTGACTTTCCTAAGGTGTAACTGGCTTGTCTTGAACAAAGTGCACATATTTCTATGGATCAGGGTTTGCTTTATTTATTTGTTGAGATCAATAGACCGAAGAGGTCTATTGATCTCAATATTATGTGAATTGGCTGATATAGTGGGCCCGGTGAATATGAGCAGCCATCCAGATGATGTGAAGATCAGTGAATCCTTCTAATTCTCAGAGCATCTGAATGGCTTGAATGAAAAAAACACTCCCCGCATTGGAGCTGCTCAGATTCACATTTATGTCACATGGATAGGCCTATTTTTGTTTGTGTCTAGCTCTTTACCTATCCAGATGATATACAGACCAGTGGATCTGTGCAGCCCTTGTGTAGAATCAATGCTTATGAGCTCAAACACCATCCCAAACTGTGAATGGCACCTCAGCTGTTTCTCTTTAAGTGTTACCAGCCCATCCACATAGAATAGGAATCAGTGCCTTTGCACAGATTAGATACTGTAAATACCAAGTTAAACATCAGCACTCCCTTGAATTGTGAATGAGAGGGTTCTGCATTTTGCAGTAAGAGAGAAACTGATAACGGCTTTGCGCGTGTGAATCGTTTGGCGGGAACGCCGTCTCTCTCTGTCTCCCTCAGCTGCAGGAGATTTTCCGCAAGAAGAACGAGAAGAAGGGGCGCAGAGGGGACGCAGAGAAATCTGCGCAGCTGGTAAGAGAAGGGAGGGGTTTAGCCCATCGCTAAGCACACTGCAGGGAGAATCGCTAATCACCACACACAAAGCACAGCATGTCTGAATGGAAACTCCAGTCAGTACAGTGTGGAGTGGAACTTCACATGCACTCTTTACACGCAGACGACATTTGCACTGTAATAACGACACGTGGTAGGGGCTGGTGTTTAGAATGACAGCATGCATTAGAAAAAGAGTGATGCTGATGTAGTTTTTTTGCCCGAGGTTTTCAGGGTCTGCCTCTGCCAAAAGCCTTGCATGAAGTTAATGTAAACTAGAGGTTTAGAGGATTTGATAGGGGTGATAAGAAGGACCCCCACTAAGTTTTGTTGTGTTAGAGACACAGGGTAAAGCACATTTAATGGACTCGTTCTGTGCATGCGTGAGAACTCTGGAATGTTGTTTAAACTGACTCTGAAATGAAGTGGTTGTTTTTCTCCTGTGAAATAACAGGAAGTAGACGTAACATGTTCACACGACCAATGAGAGTGAGGAAGCAGAAGTGGGCGTGTCCCCATTGAAAAAGTGTTACAGTATTGAATATGGTAAAACGTAAAAACCCAAAATGCATTATAGTGTTACATCTCAAAATATGCAGCATACATTTCAAAATGTATTTAGAAAATGTTGATAAACCACTTATATATTTTATGTACACTTTGCTAAGTAATGTGTTAGTGAGTTAGGTCATTTAATGAAAATGGTCTTAAAAGCAGACCTACTTAATTTTATGTAAGAAAATGTATGTACTTATTTAATATGTGATTATATTGGGCTGACTATATATGAAAGTGTCATTGATTGATATATTGTGTAAAATATTGAGTATACTTTGACACATAGCAAAAATCTTTGAGTTTTGGATTTTACAAAAAGACTTACATTTGGATATCCATTGTAATCTTGTAATACCAATAGTCAGTTCAAAACCCGACACTCTTTGCTCTGAAGCTAACAGATAACAGGGCTATCGTCCCCTGGGCAAGGGGTCTGTGCCCCCTCCCCACCCCCACACCCCTCTGCACTTAATGTCCAGAATGATCAAATCTGTTTATGCCCACGCATAGAGGGTGTAAACACCAGCTGTGTTAATGTCACACCTGCACCCGAAACGCTGCAAACGCAGATAAATGGGTTCCCCTTCTCCCTTTAGAATGTCAGCAGGAAAAAAATGACATGCTGCAAAAATAGTGTGTTCTGATTTCCAGATTATGTGTCCAGAAATAGGACTACATGTTCATTTTAATAAGCATTTTTTGAAAAAAACGTTTTGAGGTGTCAAATATTTTTTTCAAAATACGATTCCTTTTCTTATTTTAATAAGACATTTTCCTTTAAAATTTCAAATAGAAAAAAGGAGTGAAAAAAATTCCTTATCATGACAAAACCTAAAGAAGATAAATCTCATATTCTTAAATTATAATAGTGGATAGAAAAATTATGGGGAGCAAATTACTGTTTGTATAGATTTAAGACGTAAATAACTTGTTATACTCAACTTTGCAGCCGATCTGTGTTGTCCAGGCCAACTGTCTTATGGAAATTGTGGCTGTGTTTGTGCATTTGACTAAAAATATGGTCTTCATGACCATAATGCATACAGGTCTTAGTGAGCAGTGGCCAACAGTCAGGAAGCCCAAGCACACATAATAAATCTACGGTTCATTGGTCACCCTGAGCAGAGGACACTCAGGGAAAAATGTACATTATGGAGGCTTCTGCAAAAATCAAATCTTTAGACTGTGAATAAAGCCCTACTTTAATCACAATTACAACACCTGCATTAGTATTTTGAAATCATGGCAGGTAAGTACAAAGTTTTGATGTGTAAAAAACATTGTTAAAGATAAACAATCTTAAAAAATAAATAAATCTTGGCAGTATCAGGTAACTGCCTGATTTTATGGTGACCTTCACATCACTTTGTCTTGAGCAGTATTGACTGCGGTCTGTGATTGGTCAACTTGCAGGAACACAGCCCAATTGTCTTTAAGGTCTTGAATATTTGTGATGAGTGTGGTCTCATGAACCCAAAATGGAGCTATCAGGCTGTCAGTGACCCACTGATTTGGCCCAATCAAAGTGTGTTGTCAAGGAGAGCAATGTTTTTTGATTGGTTCATACTATTCGGTGACTGACAGCACATGGTCACTCCGCCCAAATCGGGGATCATGAAGTCTCACTCTGCCATCATGAGTTAAAATCCGGTACCTTTTTCATGCGGTTTCGAATGTGATAACCGCACATTTATGTTTGTGTGCTCTGTTTAAACATATCTGCGCCCTTGGATTCTCTCCCATCGTCCCCTCACTGTACGTTAAAACGGTTCAAACCACAGGAAGTGTCTACACTCATGTGTCCAGAGTTCCCTTTGTTAATATTGTGCTTGAGTTGTACAGCTGCCCATGCATGTGTCTAACATGTTTGTGTTCTTCCTCTTCCTCCTCCTCCTCTTCCTCTTCCTGGTTATGGCATGCCGCGTACCTAACTCTGCATCGCCTTCCCCTTCTCTCACTGTGTAAAGAATTTGCAGCTGTATGGATATCAGGTTGCCCCCGCCAACAGCGTATGTATCACCTCTCATCCTCATCACAGTCTCCCACAATGCATCAGTGCACTCCTGAGCCTCCTCATGGTCACGGTTTTTTGTGCTTTTTGTTCATGATTATTATTTTTTCCAGTGAATGTTTCCTTTTTTTATGGAGCTGTTTAGACAGGTGGCGGTGTGTCAGCCAGGCCAGGGCTGAAACGTTTTAAAGACTCTTTTCCTAACTGTAGTTACGTAGAGAGGGAGGCCATGTGACCTATTGTTTTGTTTTTTAGAACTAGGCCACATATTTGGTAGCACAAGTAACACACAGGTTGATTAACCAATCCCTGAGCTGTGGGTGGGGGGTATTTTAAATCAGAGTATTTTTTAGGCCCCATATACTGTGAATGACCTGTTATCAAAGTAGCAACTGGAAATATTGACCTTAAATATTAAAACATTCATTTTCACATTATGTGTTGAGATGAATATATAGTTGGATATCCTTTCTACACTTTTTATTTAACAAGGGCATAGCAGGGACAGTGGAGGTGATGTACTGTTTAACACAAGTAAGAATAATAAAATAAGCAAAACAGGTAGTTTCATTCCTGGAAAGAGCTGTGTTGAACATGTGCCTGCTAAAATGAGATAAAGATAATGATCTCTATTTACACATGCTAGCACTTTACCCGAGGTGCTAAAACCCAAACTGTTTTACAAAATAGGATGAAATCCATAGTTTGGAATAAGGACAAAACGACGCAGCTGGAATACACTGTAGTGACAACACTTTTGAATCAGTGTTAGTAATCTGACAGCACATGCAGAGAGTGCCATTGGACTGTTTTATCCTTGGCTTTCACAGTAATTCTGCAGGGTCCTCCAACACTTTGAACGAAGCTAATGAATAAAAATACTTGCATAAAAACATGTAGTATATATAGAGAATTTTAAAGAGAATTGACCCAATAAATGGACATCCCTTGAAGATTTATTTGATGTTAAGATAACCTTCCCAGCGTGCATAATTCCATGTGAAAGGAGGGTGTGGTCATGAAGAGATTCAGTCAAATGCAGTTCAGAGTGTACCGCCATTTTCTGAAGAGGACACACTAACAGTAAAACAGAAGATTTAGGATTTCTCGTTATCCTCTGGATGTTGTTCTGAGCTGCGGCCTTTAGAAATTCCGCTTTAAGACGCTGTCGCCTTGGGCAAACCCTCATGCTCAGTCTCCTCAGTTGTTTGGAAAGCTGGATTTCAGCTCAGGTGCAGTGCCTGCGCTAATCTGGCCGTGATGCACACAGTGCCATTGAGCTGGCTAATTAACACCTCTGTGTCTGTTTCAGCTCCCCTGACACTGGACATCATCGGACATAACGGCCGTTTCTGTGCTGTTAAGATTCTGGCACAGTCCACTGTAACAAAGTGGAACTGCAACAGATGGAATTTAAATCAGCCGCATGGCCATTGGACCTTATCTTTCAGTCGCAAATTTACTTCCTTTTACCTTCACGTTAACCGTAAAGTACATAGGAATTCCAGGATAGGATATCATTGTGGAGGTAGCAATGAAGGGAACAGGAGCGTGCTTTCATCATGCGGGGTTAAGTACACAGCCCTTTGCGCTGTACTTGGATACTCGAAGACTGAGCTTATTTGCATTATGGTTTGTATTTCCGAGGCGTTATCTAATGTAAACTGGAGCGGCTCTCAAGGTGAGAGAAGTAGAGGAGGGCAGGCAGATCTTTTCATGCTCAGACAGTGAGGTCTCACCTCAGACCAGCAGTTTGGCTGTGCTGTGTGCATTCTAATGTCACATGTGAAGCTGTTCTGTGGGTCTGGATTGGAATATCACCCTGCATTACAGTACCTTCCCTTATTTAGCCGCGGGATCGCACAAGAGACAGATCTGTGTCCCGATCCTGCAGGGAGGGATGCGGAAGAGCGCTGTTTTGATTGGGTGTGGCAGCGTTTGGGATTCTCCCGCAAGACGGAGGGGGAAGTGGGAGAGCAGATAAGGGGCAGGAAACGACGCAAGAAAAACAAGCGAGAGGCGCGTGTCTGGGGAGATGTGCGCTGACGTTCACCTCCCTCCGCTCCGCGATGTCCCGGCATGCGTGGATCTGAGCGGTGACGACCCGCTCCCCCACCGCAGGCCAACACAAACAGCCGCCCGTGCGGCACTCCGGAGGTGCTTTTGTTTTGGGCGTGACTCAGGGCCCAACACTTTCAGGGAACGTCTCAGTGGAAAAGACACTGCTGACACAGTGAGGGAATTCAGTTAAATCACTACAACGCCCTGTCTTTAGGAAAGTATGAATGGGACAGCACTGTGTTTTCAAACTTAAGTAAAGTACAAGCAGAACAGTGCTTTGTTCTTAAACTCCAGTAAGGTACAAAGGAAACAGCATTTTCTTAAATTCAAGTAAAGTATGAAGAACAGCGTCATGTTCTTAAGCTTAAATAAAGTACGAACGGTACAGTGGTGTGTTCTTAAAGTCAATTGGAATAGAACTGTGTTCTTAAACTTAAATTTGAACAGAACAAGGTCCACTTTCTTCAACTTCAGTATAGAGTGAAGTTATATGACCTCCCCCCCACGCAATAGCTTTCATTCGTGATGTGTGAGTATCAAACTTAAATTTGTTATTTACATTCAAGGACAAGCTGCAGTGCATCTAGTTTTGTTTCTAGTATAAGTGTTATTTTCCACAACCCTCGCAAGAATATGTTCTATGAACTGCTGTGTCAATAGGTTCATACACACAAAATCTGGATTGAGACATCACTAAACGCTGTGCATATTCAGAAGTATTTTTTTTTTAATCATTTAGTGACCTACATCTGCCCCAACACTGCACTTGACTGAATCCCTTAATGATCACTATGCTTTACACAAAACAAAATAATAATAGCACTTAATAATAACACACTAAAAATAATAGTATACGGTCAGTAGAAGTTTTCTGTAACACATTCTCTTTATGGCTGTGATGCGGTTGATGGTTTGGGGCCGTTATCATCGTGCAGTTGTTCTGATGCTCCTGTCGTCCTCAGAACCCAGAGAGAATCAAAGCTGAGGAAGTTTCGGGTGCTTGACACTGTAGATCTCTGTATCCGGGACTGCGGACTGTCTGCTCTTAGCTGTTGTTTAATGTAGGCGCAGATGCCCTCAGATTGTCGTCAAATCAGGGGTTTTATGTGCTACAGCATCAGTCCCGTCAGCCTTCAGCATCTACCATTGCGATCGCCTTTCAGATTTCTCGTGTTGTCAAATGTCATTTGTTAGCATACATTGCGTTCACCTTTACTAATGATTCAGGATGATTTGAGCTTGATGTTAACCTCACTGTCCAAGTATATGTTTTTGCCTGCTTGGGTTTTGTGTTTTTATCAAGTGTAAAAACACCCGACCAAAAGCAGAATCGTTGGTCTTCAACCAATGGTGTCATTCTGTATGGGGTAAAACAGAGGAAGGACTTTGACTTTATTGCAGTTACGTTAATGTGTAGTAGTGTTTTCTATTTTCTTTAATATAAGGCCTAGTGCTTCAGAGTTCCATCAGAATTAGCCATTAAAGAAACATTAGCATTAGAATTAGCATGTGCTGTTGTGCTGTTCAAGACACAGCGTTCTGTGTGAGCTGTCTTTCCTCTCTGCTAACAGCTGTGCTTCTGGAAACTTCTGCAGGTTCTTAAAAAAGAGCCTCAGGAATTTGCGCCCAGGAGCTACTGGGACGTTCTGAGGCGCAGCACCAGCCAAGCTCTCTTTTCTGACCTGGCAGAGGTACCCCCCTGTCCTCAGTCTGGCCTCCCTCTAGACACGCCCCCAACCCCCCCTCTCCGTGATGTCATCATCCCATCAGCCAATCCCGTTGCCCCGTTTGGTTTTTCTCTTCACCCGCCTCACCGGGCTCACAGGGCAGAACCCCTAGATTCCCAGGACTCCCTTTTCCATTTTATTTTTCCAAATTTCCTTTTTTTAAAAAATTTTTTTTTAAAGTTATGTTACCCGGTTCTGTTTGTCCCTTTCATCCCAAAAAAAAGGCAAACGGAGTCCCAGGTCGCATCTCTGTGTGGTCCCTGTGATTGGCTGTCGTCTCTGTACAGTATCTGTGTGATCTGATTGTTGTCGGGCCCGCTTGGCTGCCGGTGATGGGTTAGCTGAGGCAAACCCGCAAGCACTATGCAGGGGAGAGTACACTGCAGGAGAGGCAGAGCCATTCAGCTCTGGCCTCATCCGTGACACTGAGCACATACGGAGAGGTATGAAATTAACCAAAGAGTTATTTTTATGACCCATTGTTTTCTTAGCAAATGCCCATGTCCAGGGTGACTTCTGTAATCTCACATATCAATTCATAATCCTGCAATATTTTAATTAAAGTCAGCAAATAAAGTAAGTAATTGAAGTTGAAGTACCCTGACCACTATGTTGATGCAAATACAAAAAAGCAGAGTTAACATAGAGTATCTGCTATGAAAATGATCTACATCCTTATTTCAAAAAGAAATTAAAAGGAGATCCTGGGACTGGAATATGTTAATTATTTAAATTTAACTAACTGGTGACATGTATTTTTAAATTAGAAATCATGTCGTTCTGTAGCTGTTCCTATGTAACAGGAGTTTTAAAGTGAGAGAACTGAAGTGTTACTCCTCTTAGAAATGGGGAAGTTAATATTAGTTATCACTATATTTTTGGGGTGGGGACAGGGGGTTATGTCAGAGATAAGAGGCTTAGAAGGTGTCCAAAGTTGATTTGTATACTGTGGGTGTGGCTTTGTTCTTTCTGAATTTATGTTAGAAGAGTCCAGCAATTTTTAAAGCAATGCTGATGTCAGTATTCCAGAAGTTATATGTAAATATGTATGTTTTAAGTGTAACTTCATAAGGCCTTCATAATGCATACATGCATACATAACATTTTCATGACCAAAAAGCAAACACTGTGCTAAATGATAGCTGACATAGAGTGATATACCACATTGTTCCACATGCATGGTTTTCATTTTTTGGTATAACACACACCCAGTCATGTCAGCTATTCTGAGGCACTATGGCTGTTACAAAAGCTCAGGAATCTGTTATGCATGCTTTATGAAGGCCTTATGAAGCTGCACAAAACACAGCATGGCCAAACAAAAATTACACCTGTGTTTTCAGGTGGAAACCTAATGTCTCAGATGAGGTATTGAAGATTTCCCTCCTCTGAAAACAGTTAATTTTAGAGCAGGTGGTTTAAT
Source organism: Megalops atlanticus (assembly GCA_019176425.1). Classification (NCBI taxonomy): domain Eukaryota; kingdom Metazoa; phylum Chordata; class Actinopteri; order Elopiformes; family Megalopidae; genus Megalops; species Megalops atlanticus. The sequence goes on from CM032894.1 coordinate 3,484,735, forward strand.
TTTAGAGCAAGTGGAAAATGAGATCAAATAAAAATGAGATGCTTCATTTTTTCAGATACTGATGCCAAATTTACAAAAATGTCCTGTTGGAATTTTAAAACTGGTCACAAATGAGCATATTCAAATGTGAAGAGCCACTCAAGAGCCAGTCTCCAAGGACGTTTTTGTAATGGTCACCTATTGATTTGGTTGCACTTTCCATTACAGCCCAGGGTAAAGGGCAATAGCAATGTAAAAGATAACGGCAGCATTGTGAGGTTAAGTTTCAGCTGTCTGAACTTACCCTGAACGTGTGTGGATTGTTACTGGGGGCAAAGTAACTGTTCCACTGACGTTAAGATGCACCTGAGCTGTAAGGGAAACTGCAGCCGCCATCTGACTTCTGTTCAGCTCCTCACAGCATGATGTGCACGGTTCATTCGGGGACAGCCAGCTTTCCCCCCATCCCCGTGAACGTGCAACATCGCGCTGGAATCAGTCTTGATTTTTTAACAGCCAATGGAACAATGTCTTCTCTCTCTCCCGTTTTAAACATCCCTGCGCCCGGTAGGACTTTAGACTAGAGGTATTAGCAGCCGCATGGAGCGCTGGAGCCTGAATGCACCTTAGCCTTTTGGACGGGGGTTCGGCGGTGTTGGGGGGTTGGGGGTGTGCGGTTTAGCATGAGTGACCTTTCTGCAGCGTGCAGGCGGGGCATGGGACAGCAACGGTGCCAACTGCCTCTTTCTAACCCGGCCAGTCTCCGCTCACACACCTTTTTCTGACCTCTTTCGCCGAAGCGCTCAGAGTGCGGTTAGCGCCGGCTCGCAAACCGTGTTGTTATTGGTTTGTTTGTTTCGGCAGGTAAATCTCATTGGTTTAGATCTCTCTCGCCGATCGAAAAACCGTCGTTGGCATTTTTACGCGTGGTACACCCCATCTTGAGCCAAGTCTAAACTCGCTGATCTGCAGACCAATCAGAAAGGGGAAAAATCTAACAGCAGTTACTCAGCTTGGAGTTTGCACATTGCTGTCACAAAAATGTCCCCTGTCGACTCTCTTGTGGGGGTAACTGTCCTCTTTTTGATTGGTCAGTGGGTCAAAGTTTTGACTTCATGCTCCTCGAGATGGACTTTCATCTTATGAAACAGTGATATATGTCAATATATGGGGAAATACACAAGTAGTGTATTTTTAGTTTATATCAAATTATATGACATATATTACAAAATATATATCAAGCACTGTCACTTTTACATGCTATTAATGCATATGTTGCTGTATATATTTCACATTTGTAATTGTGTAATATATTCTTCCACATATGCATATATCTACATACATGTGAGTGGCAGTATATGATATATTTCATCATTGCATGTAATAAATTTGAGCATATATTGAACTGTGTATCATACATTTTTGGATTAAAGTCCTGGTACATATTATTAACACTTATCCTTGGGCCAAATGTCCCATGGTATTTCCGAACACTGGATCAGAATGTAGGTTTCCATGGTATCGAGAAAAAGGTGGAGCCGGCTCGCAGATCTGCATGGGGGGCGTGGCCACACGTGGGGGCGTGGTCACGTCCACGCTTTGTGTCTTCTGTTGATGTGTTGCTCGGGGTCGGGTTCGAGGGCGGGGGGGCTGCGCAGATTCGCCGATCTCCGTCCCGTTGGCATAGCGATGAGTGAGCCTGCGTGGAGCTTGGCGAAGCCCGATGCCCTCGGACGAGACCACTCTCTCTCTCTCTCTCTCTCTCTCTCTCTCTCTCTGTGTTTTTGTGTGTCGCTGCGCATGTGTCTGTGCGTGTGCTGCTCTGTGTTGTGGGCCAGCTGCAGTGGCGTCCTTGCCTATCCGTGTCTCGCGTCTTTGTGTCCGTCAGTCCTGATGATGTCACGCCAGTGGCGGCCAATGGGAAGCAGAGATCTTACCTTTACCTGATGGTTGTCCTGAATCTGCCTTTGATTATTTTGCCTGTTTAAAAAACATCATCAGCCAGCAGCAGCTGATCCCCTTTAACCTGACTGCACACAATGTGAGCAGCCAGCGTTCACTTTAAATGAAACTTCAGATGAAATCATTTTAGTAATAACAACAACAAAAAAACTGGTTTTAAGTTAAGTTAAAGCCTCTTTGATGCAATGAAAATGACTGAATGCACCCTGACCTCTTTGTTAGAACACGAGCCGTTTAATGTGAAGTGCAGGACAACGACAGCGATCTGGGGCAGACACAGGTAGGTGAAAAGGCTTCAGCTGCTGAAGGAAGAGCCTTGTTAAAAATGGAGTGTGGAGGAAGAGCTGGTTCAGGGCCATCGTCAGCTCAGAGGCAGACTCTCTGCTTTCCTATTGGCTGCCGGCAGTGCCCGCGATGCCCGTGCTGTGCGTCTCTGTGGCCCCCGGTTCATCTGCCCCCGGCAATGGCGTGACGGCCTCACCCCATCACCCCCTCTCCCCCTTCGCAGCGGGCGGACGAGAACATGACGATCGACACGACGCTGCTGGTGCACTTCTTCGGGAAGAAAGGGAAGGCCGAGCTGACGTTTGATGACTTTTACAGGTGAGCCACCCTGAAACGGCTCGGTTGCTTTCACAGGTAAGTCGTAGCGATACGAGTCTTTTACGGGGTGAGGAGTGATACGGTTCAGTGACTTTTACAAGTGTGTCACGGTGATACGGTTTCAGGACATGTACGGTTAAGTCGCAGTGATACGGTTTGATGGCTTTTATAGGTGTTCAGTGACTTTTACAGGTAATTCATGGCGACTCAATTCTAAATGTTACACTGCTCTAATGGTGTCGTGGGAGGATAGATTCAGAGCTCCATGTTTCATTCATAGTCATTTTTGTTTTTTAGCATTCGCTTATCCAGAGTGATGAGTGCATTTAGCATAATTTTTACATTTCAAAAGTTGCTCTTCATACACAAAATGAAGGGAGAGTGTTTTTACTGGACCTGGGAAGGTGACTTACTTAGTTTGAGCTTGGTCTGTCCAACTAAAATCTTTTCGCCAAGGATTACTGTAAAATACTGACCTAATATTTTCCTGATAACTAAAATCCAGACACAAACCAGAAAAGAATACTGAAAGGCAGCTAGAAAGGAGAGCAGTGATTTCAGGTAGCAGATGAGGTTCGCTTTAACATCACCGTCAGCTGCTGACCAAACTGCCCCCGCCACCCTCAGATTCATGGACAACCTGCAGACGGAGGTGCTGGAGATCGAGTTCCTCACCTACTCCAAGGGGATGACCACCATCAGCGAGGAGGACTTCGCCCGTATCCTACTGCGCTACACCAACGTGGAGAACATCAGCAGCTACCTGGAGAATGTGCGACAGAGCATTCCTGACGAGAAGGTACCGCCTTTCCCCTGCCCCTCCTCCCCTCCTTCTGGCCACGCCCATGGCCACACAGGGCCCACCCCAGTATGACTCTTCTCTCCCCACCCCGACACGCTGCTTACTGATCTGGAGACAGCTTGTGATGGTACTTTTCAAGACTGCAAGACTCGACACCCTTTCAACGAACCACTGTTAACTGCGAACGCATCGTGTTTTGACCGAAATGGCTTTCAGTGACAGCTGTAAGCTGGCTGATCTGTTAGTGTCTGCACCATCTCCAAGTTTTATAAAGTTTAATATTGAGAAGCTGCAGAACTTTCGCATTTTGCATTTATGTTGTGTTCTTACCCTTACATGCACAGAATACATGACTTAAACTAATACAGCAATGAGCATAAGTGAACATCTCCTATGGGTAGAGGTTTCTGCCATGATTACTGTTGTTTTTTTGAATCATATGAAATTATCTTTACTTTGGTGTGTTACCTCTGAAGGTTGTATGTTGTCAGTGGTGCATACTGTAGTGTTCACGCAATGCCTTTTGTTTCCTTTTTCACGCTGTGGAAGATGCAAGAGGTTTGTCCTTACCGAAATATCCATTTTACTTTACCTCATGCTGACTGTAGATCCATAAAGAGCCTACCGCGTTCTCAGTCACTCACAGAACGCTGCTGTTGGGTCAGCCTTCAGAGTGCGATGGGGCCTGTTATTGGCCTTAAGGGCGCTTCTGAATAAGTCAGTAAGTACTTGGAATTGAACCCCAGAGAAAGTGTTAGGATTAGAATGCTAAAGTGTAATACACACCAATTCATTTAGCTATTTAGCATTTAACTACTACGAAGCTATTTAGCATTTAACTACTAATAGCAGACTCGTAAACACTAGCAGACAATGTAAACACTTGGTACTTGAAACCAGACACTTTTTTTTAAAGCTTGGCTGGTGAAAGTAGCACAGAAGACTTCAGTAAAATGGAATGGTTAGGTAGTGAGAGTGATAGCTGCAAGATCTAGCCTGTGTGGGAGAGGTTTGTGAGTGACTGTGGACGGGGCCTTGCATCAGAGAGATGTCAAGGCTTTGGAATGTGGCGGGTAACACCCTCATTCGTTCCTGTCTGTCATCGGTATCACGCTAATCTGGACTGCAGCGGGGGCCGGCCTGTTATTCAAAAAGGCCCGACGGTTCAGCCGTATCGACGGCTCACCGCTCACAAACCTGGCAACCCCTGGGCACACCTGGCATGTTTGGCGAGATCGTTTCCTCAACTCTCGAGGGTGTTGTCCCTGGCGTTCCGAAGGTTTTTTTTGGGCGTTCCTTGCAGTCAGGTCTGATTTACAGAGCCCTGATATGTGTCTGTCAGTGAGGCCTCATTCACTGTCGATGTGCTGACGTACTGATTACAGGAGGTTACTGGTTAAAGAGTTTGATGCTGGTATGCTACGTGGTATGCTATGTACAATAGACCTTGTTTTTATGATAGTCTTATAACAGTTGAGATTCATCACCGCTGCTGGCTGTGTGTTCATCATTAGCTGATGGATCTCACTTGAACACCAGATCTCATCATTATGACATCACCACCTGTTTTTTACCTCCTGTGATTGGCCAGTTTGGAGGATGAATGTAGGAGAACCTATCGACATATTTTCTGGTTACCTTAAGTAAGGTTTGATTTTTTTTTTACCCTGTAGGGAATCACATTTGAGGAGTTCAGGTCCTTCTTCCAGTTCCTGAACAACTTGGAGGACTTTGCGTTGGCCATGCAGATGTATAACTTTGCAAGCCGTTCCATCGGGCAAGGTTTGCTTCTCAGTGGCATGTGTTCTGGATGTGCATGTTTGTGTTTGTTGTGCATTTTCAGTGTGTGTCAGTGTGTCGGTGCATCTTCAGTAAGTGTGTGTCAGTGTGTCAGTGGTGCGTTGTCAATGTGTGTGTCAGTGTCTCAGTGGTGTGTTGTCAGTGTGTCAGTGGTGTGTTTTCAGTGTGTGTGTCAGTGTGTCTGTGGTGCGTTGTCAGTGTGCGTGTCAGTGGTGCGTTTACAGTGTGCGTATCAGTTTGTCTGTGGTGCGTTGTCAGTGTACGTGTCAGTGTACGTGTCAGTGTGTCTGTAGTGCATTGTCAGTGCGCATGTCAGTGTGTCAGACCTGCGCTCTCTCTCTCAGATGAATTCGCCAGGGCGGTGTACGTGGCCACAGGGCTGAAGCTCACCCGCCACCTGGTCAACACCATTTTCAAGATCTTCGACGTCGACCACGACGACCAGCTGAGCTACAAGGAGTTCATCGGCATCATGAAGGACCGCCTGCACCGAGGAACACGGGTGCGAGGGGGCAGAGTCAGGGCTCAGGGTGGGGGGTGGAGTCATGGCTCAGGGTGGGGTTAGGAGGTGATACTGGTGGGGGGGTTCAGAGGAGGTGTAGGACACGGGTTAGGAGGGGGAGCCAGTGATGGGTATGGGGTAAGAATGGGGGGAGGGGGAGTATGGTGGGTAGGAGGAAGTCTCTGGGGACAGTGGGCAGAGAAGGGGGTGTGGCCGGTGAGCGCCCCTTTTCCATCTTCCTAAATTTAGTATTGGAAGAGTATGTTGTTTCCAATTTTTTTCTTGCCTCTCCACATAATATACCTGACATGATTCCAAGATCTACAATATGTTACTATGAAAACTGTCTAGGTCCTTAAATGAGATAAAATATAGATAAAATATTATTTATCCGTATATTTTGCTTCATTTACTTACCTAGAGGTCAATATGAAATGTGACGCTTTATGTCCTAAAATATGAAGCTCAGGAATTAAAAATCAGCAACTGAAATTACCAGCTGAGAAGAGGCCAGTTGTCCAAGGTACTTCACTGCCACCTAATGGTAAAAGAAATTATGACAACAAGGATGTTGAACAACATGACCTGCAGTGTTGGAAGTAGACTTTGGTTGGTTTGGTTTGGATTTGTTTCTTATGTGGTGTCAACTTTTCTGGGAAAAATGGGTAGCTTATAATTAAATGAATCACTTATGAAAGTGAATCAATAGAATATTAAAACCAGCATGTCTGCACTTTATGCTTTAATCTTGCCAAACTTTAACTCGGGTCAGTATTTTTCAAAAACCCTTTCCAAATCTCGCTCTTTTAGCACTAACACAATCCATTAACCGTATGCTGTCTTCTCCTTTCTCTCTCGCTTGGCGAACTGCGATATCGTGCCTGATCTCTTTGCATCCCACTTGTTCCTGGCTGCGGCTGATGACAACACATCTCACCTCCGTCGTTCTCTTTTCCCCACAACGCTTCTGCTCTGTGCTCGAAACCCCAGGGCTACAAAACCGTAGAGCGGTTCACTACCTTCAGATCGTGCCTGAAGAAGGAGCTGGCCAGCAGATAAGTATCACCTCCTCCTGCCACCCACAAGCCTCTCCATTTCACTTCTGAGAGAGCACACTGCCGAGACAGCTGTGTGCTGCTGTTAACAGGGGAGCAGAGCACTAAACTGCAGGACTGTGCACAGTCCCAGCTGCTAGGTTTTCAAAATATATTACATTACATTACATTCATTTAGCAGATGCTCTTATGCAGAGGGGCTTCCAGCACAAAAGAACAGAAGTGTTTAAATCAGTAAAATATCTGTTTAATGTCCAGCTTCTGGGTTTTAAAAACATCAGTCAAGCCCAGTTTTTCCTAGATGAATCCTGTGTAAAGAATTATAGAGGTGAGACAGGTCTCTGCACACGTTTGTTTTATGGTTACAGTTTTTATGTTATCCATTTATACAGCTGGATTTTTATGTAGGCAATTCTGGGTTAAGTACCTTGCGCAAGGGTACAGCAGCAGTGCCCCAACAGGGAATTGAACCAGCAACCTTTCGGTTACAAGCCTGGAGCCTTACCAGTATACTACACTCTTGCTCTGTTTTAAATAAGAGATTGTGGCTGTTCAGTTCTACATGCTAAAATGAGGAGCAGGGTGAGTTTGCACCCTTGCATTGCGTAACTTTGGCCCCTCCCTCTGTGATCTCCACCAGGTGAGCGGTAGGCGGGGCGTCTCCTTCTCCACCTGCGTGCGGAGCCAGGCTGGGAAGCAGGTGAGGCAGCTGTGGAGGAGCTTCAGGGAGAAGGCGTAGAGGAAGCGAGGGGACGAGGACCGCCGTGATGCCCTGAAGACCGCCCATCGACCGCAACACGACCACACACTCCGCATCGCTACCCTTCCTTTCCAAAGATCTGTGGCGAAAGCCCCTCTCTGCGCCGAACCGCTATCAATACGCTCAGCATCGCTGCGATGCCAAATGCAATCAAACTCAATCAAAACAAACCCAAGGCCTGTCTGTGCATGGATATACATCAGCATATAATAAACACATACTCATGAATATTAAGGTACAGGCAAGCCTGGGAATTCTTTTGATTTAGTAAGGTTGCTTGCTACAACACAGCAATGCTATGCATATAGATAGCACTTACATTCATAAACAGATTCGGCGAGTGTCTCATTACTAGTGACTATGTATAAGCAGTGAGACTGGTGTTTCAGGTTTCTCTTCTCCCTTGAGAAACATCCGGGACCACACACAGATGATGTTATTCTTCCTCTTTCTTACATCTTCCAATGACAAAGGCACTCTGTTTTTTTCCTTTTTGCTGAAACTGCACACTCAGTGTATTAGGAGTGTATCTATACAATCTTAAAATATTTCCAAGTTAGTTATACATATGCATATAGTATCTCCTTTTTACTTTAAACTACCTGCAAAAATGCAATAAGTAATATGTGATTTAGCGTACAAACCGAATTGCACCTTGATCACCATCAGTAACAAGGGAATAGCAGCAGCTGTGTTCTCCTGTATTCAGCTGCAGAACTGAATACAGTCAAGAACAAAAACCCGTAGCTTTAGACCCTGAAAAAATAACTGACCTTTTTAGACTCATAGTAGAGAAAGCACTCCTAACATCCATGTGCGATCGCTTGTCTCACACACCCCTTTTGTGTTTTTCCGTGTGGCGGAATGGCTTTGGATTGGACGTCTTCCACATTGCTCAGATGAGAGGCTGCCGGTCGTCACTGGAAACGAGTCTAATTATTTTGCGGAGCATAGAGGCACATGCGAGACAGCCTCTGAGGGGGGACGCTGCCCCCTAGAGGCAAGGCAAGAGTCGAGTTGGCTCCCCAGACAGGAGACCCGTGTCATTGGCTCAGAGAGCCAATTGTGTCTCTTGCGGAAATGTGCGTTTTGTGCGACTATGAAGGCCAAAGGTTCAGCAGCTGCTAGAACTACACAAGTTACTAATATAATGGCTGCGCTTGCTTTGAAAAAGGCTGCTTTATTTAATTGCTTTATATGGGTTAGAAACATATTTTACTTTAATGAATATGTTCCGTTACCGTTTACATAAGAATTAAAGCCTTGAGAATGCAAGATTGTTACAGACCAAAGTAGCTCAGTACTTCTAGTGAGTTTATATGCCATTATATTATTTTGTTACATACTATTACTGGTAATTAAATCAAATATTGTATTGTACTAAAAAATGCACGTTGCGACTTTCATATTTTGAAGGAGGTGCATATAGTACCATTACAAGTGCTCACAGAAAACACTGAACATGACCCATGACCTTGTTTTTTGTACGTTTTTTGTCATTTTCATGAATGGGGTCCCCAGCAGAATTTGTGCTGCTCAGTATAGACTAAAAGTCCACATTTCAGTTGCAGAAACGCCCCTTCATACAGGACCAGAATATGGTAATGTTCTAGAAGAAGCAATAATAATACCAAAGCCAAATCATTGTCAGGCCAGAGACAGGATTCACACAAAAACCCTGGGTGTGGTTTTGTGGTGCACCTGCATGGGCCAATGACCTTCCTTAGCTCACAGTGAGCCTCCAGTTAGTCTATATTAATTACAGCCAGGGAAAGTGTCTTGTTGGACTTACAGCATTTATCAGCTAGCCTTGCAAGGAAAATCCAACGGGGTTGGGCAGCTCAAGCCAGCCAGCAATACTGATCTCCAGTCAGTGTTCAACAAGGGATCAGATTATGTCACATACTGCTGTCAGTGAGCACTGACCAGAGATCAGTTTTGCTGAGTGTGGTAGGAGCAAGAGTACCATATAGAAGTGCCACCACCACATGCACAAGTCCAACCAAACACATTCCCTGGATATAGCATTAAAATGCAAAAAGAGATTTTTTTTAATTTCATCAGAATATATGCTGAAAACATGATTCCTTTCTCATATCTGCTATGTATGCAACTCTGCTGTGGGTGCCCCTGAGTTTTATTGTCTGTTGTGTTACTAACAATTACATTTTGTCTTTCAGTATACTCTCTCCTATTAACCTTACTTTATGTGTCTGTTAAAGGCGCAAGAGGCCGGCTGTCATACGTGCCTTGCTGCTGTTGTGGCCGTGCTCGACAATGGCGGTGCATTGTTCCTTCTGTCGCCCAGTTAGTGCTAATCCAGATAATCTGTTTATACAACAGCCAGCGAAATGGCTAACATACTTTCTCCACGTTGGACTGCTTCGTCCGCTCTGCACAGAGTAGTTTAGCGCCGTTGGGATGGGTCGCTCGTGCGCACGCTGTGATATGTATTCTTGTAACGAGTGTGTTCTTGTTTTCTCAAAGTAACATACCAGGCTAAAGGGCTTTTGCTTGTGTTCCTTTAACTAATATGCATCTTGAGGAACAATATGGATTACAAATATATATATATACAGTATATGCAAATATATCCGAGGCCAAAAGAAAATGCGTTAACTGTGCTGTTTTTAGAAAAGATACTGTTCTTTTTATAGGTGGCTCTTCTTTGTGCGGGCTTATCACTGTGTTGTCATGTCTTTAAAGTTTTGGAGAGATTGAAACGCCACTGCTGGAGAAAGTATTGCTCAGGTCATGAAGCTTATCCTTGTAGGCCCAAAATCTTCCTTTGGTGGGCCCAAGCACTGATCAGCAGATGCTGTGTTACGGGACTGTATAGAGGTCACGTGCTGAAAGAGACCGTTCCAAATCAACGCACAAAACAGCTGCGTATCCAGGCTACACAAACGCACAGAAGAAAGAAGTCTTAACTGTATGGGTGTGGTTTAGTCAACTCTTTTTCTCTCTGCACATCATTTATAAACTATTTTTGCATGCATTTCAGGAGTGTTTAGTGCTTGTACAACAGAGGATATTACGTGTTCTGCATATAAGAAAAAATATTTTACTAGTATGATTTGAAATAGATTGAACTGAAGAGAATGACCTGCAATGTAGCTCATAAAGTGTAATGCATGAATAAATTATTTTGGAAAAAATCTTTTTCTCTGTTTTCTGTCTTTTTTGTCTGTAAACTTAATGTTACAGTCTGACCCAGTGTGATAAGCACACGTAAAATATTCAGTCACAGCCTGTCCAATGTGGAGAAATTATTTGTAAATTTAAAAAAGAAATTACATGAAAGGGTGGAAACCACTGTGATATAAAAAAATCATTAGCGCGGGTAGACGGATGAATTGCACAGGGAATCCATCCACGTGCCGCGATTAGCAGAGCTGCCCTTACCTGGGGGCTTTTAGCTCCGTGATGCTGTCAAAGCTGACCGATGGATTTGTGAGCGGGGTGGCGGGTATCTCTACAAATTGAAATATGAAATTACACATTAGGGTGCCTTCCGCCGAGTCCTCGGCATGGCCTAGAGGCCGAAGGCGTAATTGGGTTATATTGGATTGACACGGAGTGGTTCTCTCGCCCGCACTTTGCCCCGTACTGCTAAAGTGCTTTGAGATAGTAGCCTCACCCATTAAACAATCTGCTGAGTGGCTGGTGTGTGTTCTTTTTCGCTCGGTTAAAGGATCCGATTCCTATATCTTCAAAATGAATCAGTATAAAGTAGTTATGGAATGACTCATGCCATTGTCCAACCCCGTGTTATCAAAACCTTCAGATTTAGCTTGTTTTTCATGGCTGAAATAGGAAATGTAAAAGTGTAGGCCTTGATAGCTGAAAGTGCCATCACTTTGCTATCTAAACTTGTAAATTAGCAGTGTATATTATTTATGCAATTATCTCTCGCACCGAGTTAAATTCACTGGATTCACTGCGTGCTTCATTTGTGGATTGTATTTTGCGCGCAGCACATTGACGGCGCGGGGCGGACACTCCAGCTAGGCGCTCGAGGCGGCGCGGGGCAGCATCTTACGGACGTCACTCCAACTTGGAGAGAAGGGGCGGTCGCGCGCTCTGCTGCGCTACCAAAGTGCAGTCGCGAGGCTGCCGAGCGCCGCGAGCGGGGGAAGGCGAACCTATTAACTGAAGTGCTGACCGCTTTCCAGCGCTTTCCAGCACAAATGCACCGCGCTGGCGAAAGGCGGGGGAGAAAAACCTTCTCATTTATCTCAAATTTATGATATCTAAATAGAAGATGGCGCCGCCGGGCCCGGGCGGGATGAAAAGGTGCTGTCGGAGAGTTTTGCGCTGGATCCCGGTCCTTTTTATCTCCGTCATTGTGGCTTGGTCCTACTACGCCTATGTCTTTCAGCTCTGCATCGGTAAGGGGGGGGCGATACCGTTTCTCTCGGTCCCGCGCCGGCGGATCCGCTTGTGATTGTGCGGCGCGTGCTCCGCCAGCAGCATCCCTGTCGTTGTTTCTGGCTTATGCTGTAGTTTTGGAATAACTTGTCTGCTATTCGGTAAGAAGGGGGATCTGAGTGTGAAATGCGCGGTCCAGGCTTGTGGCTCTCTGAGGTGCAGTGCAGGATCTACAGTGCTTTTAAAAGCATAGCCAGTGATCGGCAGATAAATATGACAGGGAGCGGAGTGAAGGTGGGAGGAAAGTGGTGGAACAGGAAAATGATGAGTCACGGCAATATGATTTGAGTGCACAATTGAGGAAGCTGAGAAACTGGGGCGCAGGAACAAAAAGAACACGCACGTGCTCAGAGCGGAATAGATGTAAATGTTTGAAATGTTTCAGCTACATGCAGTAGAAGGGCCATGCTCTGGACTGAATTTGTTCTGTCCTCCAAACATGTCTCACTGGAGGTTGAATCCAAGCTGTAGTTCTCAGTAAGGATTTAAATGGAAAACACCTACAATGAGCGGTTGTCAGTATACGGATGTCACATTTAATTGTAACTAAATATTAACTTAGTTGTAACGTTGTCATGTTATTCTGTTTGACGTGTTTGTGATCACATTAGAAAACAGTGAACAACATTAAGCACGTTTATAAGATGAAAGCTCATTACTGCCAAAAAGTAACATTTAAGTCATGTTGGCTCGGCGGACGGCGGTGGAACTTACAGGGACAACTGGAGTGGAAATCACAGCGTTTCCAGGTTTGAGCTCGCTGAGTTTATTTCAGGGCCGTTTTCATGTAAGAGTACCTTTCCTTGGGCTGAGTATCAGACATAATCTTTCCCATACTCATTTTACAGCAATGGTCATTTTATCCATAAAGTCTAAAGTTGCATCAGCTCCTGTTAACAAGACATCCGCTGTTTCCTTTCAAATGCTCTGTTTCTGTATACATATCAAGTGACGGTCGTTTAATCATCAACGATTGAATTACCACTACACTTTTTTAATGTATACGAAAATGTACATTATCTCAGTCTGTGCATATTGAGGTTCTTTGGGTTCAAGACCTTTGCAGGCTGTTTTTGCACTGTGTAACTTGCACGCGCTCTGGGTCAGTGAAAGCAGCACTCAGGTTGATTAAGTCATTACGGCGCGTGGGATCTCACCTGTTCGGCATTATTATTTCATTGAAGGAGCAGCGCGTAAATTAGGCATGCCCTGCACTATAGCCGGGAAAGCAGTCCCTGCGTAGCGAATGCAATGTTGCTATTATGATGTAACAATATTTGTCAGAATTGTCTGCTTTATAACAGCTGACCGGTACTTCCTGCCAGCATTGTTCACATGGACGGCCGTTGGGAAATTATGAATTATGTAGCGAACAGAAAACGTGCGTAGTTTGCAATTATTTTCCCCTCAGCCCTCAATCTGACAAAACACAAGTCCTTACAAAAAGTTTTATGCCATCTTCATATACAGAACACAAAATAAGATGAAATTAAAAGTAAAACATGTTCTTTATATTATGGATATAATGTGTTTATATGTTTCATATGTTGACACGTAGGAAGAGGAAGCCCTAGACACTGTAGTGTTCTTCACCCATTGACCCACCTGAACAACTGACCAGCTGAGCGGCTACTGCAGTAATGGTATTTCACCACTAGAGGCACTGTAAGGCCCACAGGGTGGAGCTGTGGCCAGACGAAAGAGTGTTGTCCGGTTCTTGTTCTTTTTTAAGGAACTGGCCTCCGCGTGAGAGGAGTTTTTTCACATGTCCACCTCCTGGTTCTCTGTGGCGTAGTCTGCTGACCCAGTGTCCTGCACGTTATCAGGTGAATGGGTTTGACTCGTGCCCTGGAGAGGCCTTTATGAATGTTGTGTCCAGGGGCCTGTAGCTTTGCTGAGTGCTGGCACTGAAAAGGGTCACCAGCAGGCAGTTCTAAACATGTGGGACACAGTATTTAGCCAAGCGTATGACAGAGCCCTTTGGATTTTTGATGTCCCCTTAAGCAGGCAATTTACATCAAGTGCTCCATTACCAACAGCTGCATGAAGGAGGTGCAGAATGGGTGAGATGCAAAATCCCTTGAGGATGTTGTGTTACCTTAGTTACCCCAACTGTGTAAAACAAAGTCTTTGTCTATTTAAGAGGTCATGGATGAGGTCTGGCCAATTTACCACAATGCATTCTGGTCATTTTTGAAACAGAAGAAATAAAGTCAGTAATAAAAGCCTTGTGCGTTGTGCCTGTAGCCACTGTTCGATCTGCAACTGAACCACAACCTAAGATTTTGTCCTTTTTGTTTTTCCTTTTCAGCACTGCAGTGTTCAGTGTTTAGTAGCTGCTGAAGTTGTGGTGCCGTGGAAGGACTGAAAAGACTTAACACTTGCTTAAATTCGACATACAGATTCAAGGACAAACCGCATTGTGGTTAGATTGCATAGAGGAGTCTGTGTTCAGCTAGGAGTGGTCAGGATACAGGCACTTCTACCTCCCTCCTTCTCTCCTTCCCTCTCTAGGTTACATACTTAACACCAGAGAGAGAGTATGATCAATACTCCCGGCGCCACCGTGTCGCCCTGTGGAAGCTTGCTGTGTTTCTCGTCCTCAAGGAAGGAGCCCTTACACGGTTTATAAAGATATACTCTCTGTCATCTCCCCTGTCAGTTAAAATGGCAGTATGACACAATGCGGGGTGAATATGAGCTGATTCTTTATTCTTCCATCCCTGATGTTACATTATGGAACACATTATTCCTGCACCTCTTCCACTTCTCAGGTTCATTCTCCGAATTAGCATGTTGACAGCGTCGGCTTCCTCCTCCGTGTGAATCTGAACGGCTAGCGTATCTTAAGAGGGCCTGCTTCTCAGAGATAGCTTCAGGTTTCTGTTATGTTAGCATAACAAAGCTGTACTGCACAGTATCTTTCTTCTTTGCAGCCATAAAAATTGATTTTTTGCCTCATCGTTGTTAAGATCATTCCCATCTGGCAGACAGTGACAAAAATTGTTTGGTAAGTGACCTGCACAGCTGGGTTACCAAGATTTCTTCTACATTACTTTATTGTCATTTAGTAGACATTCTTCTCCAGAGCAACTTACATAGAATACAGTTTTATCCATTTTATAGCTGTATATTTACTGAGGCAATTGTGGGGTAAGTACCTTGCCCAAGGGCACAGCAGCAGTGCTCCAATAGGGAATCGAACCAGCAACCTTTCAGTTAAAAGCCCTGCTCCTTACCACTACACCACACTGCTGCTCTGATTCTTAGACCAAATTCCCAAGGGGCTTCTCTCAACAGCCTATAAAAGACCTTTAGTGGCTGTGTGAAGCTTGCTAAAAGTCATGCTTCCACATCAATGTCTGTACATGTAAAATAGTTGTCAAAAGAGAAGGGAAAAAGACATGCTTTGTCTAGCCGGAGGTGATTACTGACATAGAGGGACCACCTCAACCCTGCTGGTGCACAGAGAGTTTGTGGGGGAATCAAAACATTAGAATTATACCACAGCTAAAAGGCTGAGAGAAATAATATTATATAAACTGTGTTGTCTGCTGTGGAGAACAAAGTGAGCTGAATAAATCCAGGGCACGTAATGCTATTAGCAGATAGGCATCGTTAGCTGCCTGACAGCTCTTGCTTTGCCGTTCAGGGAACGGCCCCCTTTAAATGTAAAAAATATCAGTAGCAACTGCAGCCGGCACCAGCTGAAGCACAGCAGTGTAAAAGCCTGAAGCCCCTCAGAGGGACAGCTGGTTTATTGTTGTAATCTGTTTTAATAGTGGAAAGTGAGACAGAGGAGGACAGAACTGCGCTGCACAAAGATAACTGCTGTTTGCAGGGTCGGAGTCCTAGAGAGGCCTTTTAGCAAGCGGAGAGCTGTGGGTTGGGGCGTGTATGTGGCATCTTGAGCATGAACTTGGGGCAGGAGATCGATAATGGGAGGCATTGAAGAGCGTGTCTGAGTGGTGGTAACTCATGACTCTTTATCCACATTGTGTTACATAACGTCACAAGTACTGAGCATGCCACTCTTGTGCAGAGCTGCTTACATTTTTGCATTTGCATTTTTTACATGTTTTGGATTTATACGGCAGGGGTATTTAATGAGGCAGTTTGGGTTAAGGGCCATGGTCAAGGGTACTACGGAAGTGGCTCACCTGGGAATCAGACCAGCAGCATTTTGGTTTGCCAGCCCTGCTCCTTACTGCTAGTTCCACCTTTGGATGACTTCAGGGCCCTGGCGGTTTGTTAAAGGGGAAGTCTGGTCAAAAATGATCATTTGATATGTTTCATAATATGCACGAAGGACTTATACACACACTTGAGCAAGGTTTAAGCCGGGAACCAGATGATGACACATGTGTAACTGTCAGCCAGTGTTTCTCGTCAGAGCGAACGGAGAAATCGAAACCATTTTCAAGGAAGTTTCTTTTTCAGTGAATAACTCTCACAGCTTTCAAAGACACCTAGAGTCATGTTGGAAAACAGCTTGTGAGCATAACAGCTTATGTGGTTTGTGCGCAGTGAGAGTTTTCTTTGTTTAGAAACTGAGTGGAAAACCAGAGAAGTAAAATGAATCCGGAGAGAAATGACTGAAGACCACTGTATGGGCCAGAGCTGTGGGTCATTCTGATTGGTTCCCCTCTAAGGCTGTGTTTTCATTGGCTGTTTCTTTCACTTCCTGATCAGCGAGGGCAAATCACATTCAGGTGCGGTTGCAGCCTCTGATTATGGATCGTTTACCACCTTCTCCCTTTTTGCCCCTACATGAGTACAAAAAAGAGGCAGATCGTTGTCAACGAAGTACCCGAGGCTAAAAGAAATGAACTTCAAAGCTGCTGTATTCCAAAAGCAACAGCCCAGTGATTGTGGTAATGCATAGGAGGGCGTGGTTCACTTCCTGTCTCTGTGACAGACAGTCTGTGTGTGTGTGTGTGTGTGTGTGTGTGTGTGTGTGTGTGTGTGTGTGACATCAGACAGAGAACATCATGTGGAAGCCCTGTGGATCCCGACAGCATAAGGGTGTCGCTTACATCCTCATGACATCCTGAGTCATCATCACTGTCTATTCAAAGCATCGTCAGTCTGCCTTGTTTGAGCCTGAAAGGCCAGCAAAACATTCAGACTCTGCTCGAGTAACAGCCCTCCCCAGAAGCAGCATGCAGCCTCAGACTTAACAACGTTTTATTGGCTAAAGACCACCTTATTGGATAAGAAAATGCAAAACTGTAATATTTCACTAGGGCCTAACTGCAGGAGGTGAGACATTTCCCAATGTGCTACTGTGTTTATCCCATAAGAGCTATTAATGTACAGTACAATCCTTCAGCAGCCTGTGCTAAAGCAGACCACACACAAAAACACACAAACACACACACACACACACACATACACACACACACAGAATGACAAGATATGACATCATACACACTGTAATGGTGAGATCAGTTGTTCCATCATTTGAATCCTGCACCATATCACTAATCCATTACTTGGATCAGCATTGAAATGCTTGTTCATGAAGAACAAATCCAGAGATTTACTGTTATCAGTACTCTGAAAGAGCCCTGCATAAAGCACTGTAAGACATAATTCTTTGATATTGCCCAAAAAAATCTATTTTCCCCCCTTATTGTGTGAGTGAATGCAGATCTATTTGCCTGAGAGTCATTGTTTACACCAAATGAACTGCAGTGTCATATGATGTTTTGGGGAAAAAACTGACTTTGATCGTCCAGTTACTGAAATATTAAATCTTGGAAGCCGTATAATATTCAGATATGAAATTATTCAAAAAGTAACCTCTTAACATATTGTTGAAGTGCTGGTACTTCCAGTTCGGTGACAGAGTTAATCGTATTGTCTCCCTGGATAAATGATAACCCCAAGCAATCTCAGCTTGACCCAGTTTTTCAGCTGGAATCACCTGACACAGTGTTGAACAAGAACCTTTTTATGCAAAGAAACATTTCGAGAGGTGGAAAATTACAGATTACATGACATGCTGTCCTATGTCTGGTTAAAAATTCTATATCTTTTTTGCTAAGTATCGATCAAAGCACCCAAGAACAAAGTGTTGCACCACTGTACAGCCAGTGTTCTATCAGAATGTCCTCTGTTGGAAGAGTTGCCTACTTGAAATCTAACTGTTGTATTCTTTTTCAGAGTCCATTGACAACCTGGGGGAGAAAAGTAAGTATAATAACACTAGTACAGTTTAACAGTCAAATAAGTCAATGTATGGTACAATACAAGCTCAATGTAAGGGATATCCCTCCATCCATGCTTGGTAACCATAGTATCCTGTAGAGGGCAGTAGTGAGTCAGCAAAATTCAGAAGGAACAGATCGGGACTACACACTGAACTGGGCAACAGCAAAGTGCAGAGAATGCATACACACACACACACACGCGCGCCCCCGCACATGTCCAGTAGATGTGGATAGATGTGGAAATTTGTCCAGTAGAAAATAGGTAGCCATGACTCCTATTGGAGTATTGCCCCATAAATAATCTATTGCTTGGTCAATGAGGCAATTAAAAACACATTTAATTCCTTTTGAGATAGATTCATTCAGTTACTAACCTGGAGAGAAAACGTGTTTAAAATTTGTTAATCCACACTTTCTTAGGCTCAAACAAGTCATGCAAAACCAAAACTATAACTATCCAAAATGTATGGTTACATTTACATTTATTAAATTGGCAGATGCTCTTATCCAGAACAACTTAGATATCAGCAAATGATATATACTGTATATTAAGTTTTTCCATGATATCATCCATAAAATGTGTAAATTTGACCACACAGTGGCTGAACTAACCACTAACATTACCTTATTTGTTATACATGTATGTGCATATACCAGCACAGCCTTTTTTCCAATACAAACACATTCCTTCATAAATGCTCACTGTTGCTGAGCTCAACACAAGAAAGAAGGACGAAGGAAGAAAGTTAGAATTAAACAGATTTAGTTAATCACAGATGCTGACTGAACCCAGTCATGAAAGAGATCATGGGAACAGCCCTAAAATGGAGTGATCTTTGTTTTGTAATCCTGCATCCTGCCTGGACTTCAGGACTTCCTCTATCAAGACCCAATCGGATTAGAGCAGAGCCTGCGCTGTTAATAAGATCCATCCAAAATTGCTTTTCTGTCCCTGAGGACACTAAGAGAATAATATACAAGGCCTCCAAGCATCCTGCAGCAATGGGGAAGGTGTCGTGCAGCAAATTACTTTTTGTTTTAAATCGCCAGGAAAATAAATAAATATATAAATAAAGTCCACGGTTCCTTCGGCAAATAAAGCCAGAGCCAACCGCATGTCTTGTGATGATGATAAAAGCCGATGGAAATGTGATCTCTTACCGTGTGCCTGTTTTTTTGCATTGCAGTCACTTGCCTTGTGGTGTATCATGTGATTTTCGTCCTGTTTGTGTGGGCCTACTGGCAGACCATCTTCACGGACCCGATGAACCCCCTGAAAGAGGTCAGAGCGGACACTGATGGCGCAGAACAGCCACAGGAAAATGCAGTTAATTTATTAATTAGTTTATTAGTTTATTAATTAATATCGGACTGGTGTCTTAGGTACAACTGCCCACACTGTTAATATTATCATGCAGCTGACAGCAGCTGGACGTGGTGATTAACACTCATGCACACATACATAAGCAGAAGGACACATACACACACACACACAAACGCACCCACTCACAGGCACACGCAAAAGCAGAAACCCACACACACACAGATACACATAAACAGAAACACGCACACACACACACACACATAAGCAGGCACACACACATAGACACACATAAACAGAAATGCATGCACACATAGACACACACAAATAATCAGAAACACACGCACACACTCATACACACAAATAATCAGAAACACACGCACACACTCATACACAAATAATCAGAAACACACGCACACACTCATACACACACATAATCAGAAACACACGCACACACTCATACACACAAATAATCAGAAACACACGCACACACTCATACACACACATAAGCAGAAACACACGCACACACTCATACACACACATAAGCAGAAACACACACGCATAAGCAGCCACAGGAATCCTCTGTGTAATTACCCCCTACACAGATCATTACACACATCTCCCGTGGATAACATGATGGGGGGCAGGCTTATCTAGCAGTCTATCTGCTGTGGAGCTGGACTTAACTTTAATATCCCTAAATTTAATCAATGGATTTAAGGAACTCTATTTGCATTTAATCCTTGCATAGTGTTCTAATTAAGTTTCTAATTGATTTCAGTGGTCAGAACTCTTGATGATTTGTAAGCATGGATATAAACAAACCGTGGAAATGAAGCACATTGGTGGTTAGCTTGCAAGGCCCCCTGTCGTGTTTTAGCTTTGTAGTCGCTATGCTTGATAGACCTAATTCTACCCTAATATTCAGCAACAATTTAAACCGCAACCCAGCGTGAACGTGTTTTGTGCAACGTGGTCTTTTACTCAGGTGTTTGCACTCATGGCGCTGAAGTTCAGTGTAATAACTTGTGCTTACGCCACGGTCACGTCCTGTTCAGTGTGTTATACAAGTGGTATTACACATGCCACTGTGTAAAAGTGGAGTGGAATTCCACAGCTGATCTCCAGAGTGCTGGCTGTCAGCCAGTTACCCTGCAGTGGAAATAGGAATGGGTCTCTACAGAGCAGTCAGTTCATTAATTAATGTCATACTGATGTCTCAGGTACGACCAGCAACATTGTTAATATCATCATGCACTTGACTGTAGCTGAACATGGTGATTAACACTCATAAACACATACGTAAGCAGAAAGACACACAAACACACACACACACAAAGAAGCAGAAAGACACACACACATAAACAGAAATACACACATATAAGCAGAGACAGGCACACACACACACACACACACACACACACACACACACACACACACACACACACGCACCAGGGGGTGACACAGGGATAGAAAGGGAAGTAGCTCTTAATCAAAGGGTAAGGATCTATAGAGCCATGACTGACAGATGGCCTCAGGCCTGTCTTTCCCCATTGGAAACATCAAAGCAACATTCAAAACACATCCCAAGAACGTTCCTTCACTCATGCTCAAAGCTTCTCGAAGGAGCAGGCTTTGGGGAGAGCCGCGAGGAGACTCTCGGAGACAGTAATGTTGTTTGCACGGGGATAAACACACTGCTGTCTGCAGGGACAGGTGTGTTTGGAATGAGACACGCTAAGCTGCTGCTGACTTCTCTGCTCTCTGCACCCGCAGTTTCACCTGTCCTACGCGGACAGAGAGCTCCTGGAGCAGGAGGGCCGAGGAGAGGCCCACCAGGAGATCCTGAAGAGAATCGCCAAAGACCTGCCCATCTACACCAGGACCCTGTCCGGAGGTGAGCTCCTCTCTCTCACCCCTCACTGGTTAAACTGCTGCAGAAATCATTATACAGAGCTGCCTACACCTTCTCATCTGGAACAGCTCTACTTATTACATTTACATTACATTGTTATCATTTAGCAGACACTCTTATCCAGAGTGACTTACATATGTTACAGTTTGATCCATTTATACAGCTGAATATTTACTGAGGTGATTATGGGTTGCACTGATTAAACTGTTATTTTTATTTAATTATTATACAGAGCTGCCTAGACCTTCTCATCAGGGACACCTCTACTTATGTTGTTGCAGGCTTACACACATTACTTTATTATTTTAAATGTAGCTGCCATGAGGAATCTATTGCTGATGATAAAATCCATGTTATATCTAAAGGACTGAGTGATGTTTCATGTGAGGGACAATCCAGTATTTGATTGATTGATTTGTTGACTGATTGATTGCTTGCTTTGTTAATTTATTGAATGACTGACGGGCTGGTTGGATGGTAGGTTGATTGATTGATTGGTTTGTTAGTTGGTTGATTTATTAATTCATTGATTAGGTAATTGGTTGGTTGTTTAGTTGATTAATTGCTTGATTGATTGGTTGATTGATGGGTTGTTTGATTGCTTGATTGATTGATTGATTGATGTATTTGCTGTTTGTGTTGTGACCACTGTCCTTGCAGGTATCCGTTATTGCGACCGCTGCCAGCTCCTTAAACCCGACCGATGCCACCACTGCTCCGTGTGTGATAAGTATGAGGTCCATTTGTCTTTGCGCATTTCAGTCGGCTCTACTCTGTTAATGTCATAAAGCCATTAAACCTCTCAGACTGCCACTGACACGTATTTTTTTCATAATTCTTGGTTGCTTTTCCTATATATAATAATATGAAAAAGGACACGATACTGGTGGTAAAATCTGATAGTATAACAACACAGTGTCTCTCATAATAAGTTATCAGCAGTAATACAGACCTGCTGATTAACCCCTTCCTATCCTCTGTGCTTCACAGGTGCATATTAAAAATGGATCACCATTGCCCTTGGTATGTATAAAATTCTGTCATTATCATCAAATCAGGTTTGGTTGCTTACGTATGAACAAGTATATTTTATTGTAGTTTCCTTTTGTTAAACACTGTATGCAGTAATCTCTGAGATATGAAAGGACGGATGGGGTGAGCTGTCGGCCGGGCGGGGCTGCAGCTGTCGGCTGGGCGGGGCTTCAGGGGTCGGTGGGCGGGGCTGTAGCTGTGGGGTGGATGGAGCGAGCTGTCGGCCGGGCGGGAGACAGGCGGGTTGTGGGTACGCCCACTCTCCTGACTCCGCGTTGTCTCTCCTCAGGGTGAACAACTGTGTGGGCTTCTCCAACTACAAGTTTTTCGTGCTCTTTCTAGCGTATTCTCTCCTGTACTGCACCTTCATTACCGCCACAGACACGAGATACTTCATCCGCTTTTGGACCGTAAGTTCCCTTTCTACTGTAAGAGAGATCGATGTCGGTGGTCATGTGATGATAATGGAACCTCAGTCAAATGTGGGAAAGGGGATAGATGGAAGGGCTCATCTTAAATCACCTTTGCTTGGAAGCTTCTGTGAGGTTATTTGAACTTCCTTCTATGACATCATCTTTTGTAATGTCTTTATTCTCCCATCAGGGCGGCGGTATAATACACAAACAGCTTAGAACATACTTGGTATGACTCTCAGTCAATCGGTGGCATTTTGCATTGTAACCACTGATTGATTAGAAATATCTGTAGGCTAGTTCAGTGTGGCCTTTTCCAACGAGCACTGATTAGCTGCCACAAAGTGGGTGAGGATCAAGAGGGGAATGTAGCACTTAATGACTGATAAAAAAAAGGATGGATTGTGGGTAATGGAGTTCTTGAGTGGGCCTGAGGGTTAAGAAATATGCATTGTGTGTCACTCCAGTCTCACTCATGATTACCAACAGTTCTTACCATGATTAACTCACATTACATTACATTATTGTCATTTAGCAGATGCTCTCATTCATACAGCTGGATATTTACTGAAGCAGTTGTGGGTTAGGTACCTTTACCAAGGGTACAGCAGCAGTGCACCAGCAGAGAATCGAACAGACAACCTTTTGGTTACAACCCCTACTTCTTACTACTATGCTACACTGCCGCCCACATTCATAAAAGTATTCAAAGATAGGTATTTTGTTCATCTTTAGTGCAATCAGGATATTTTTCTCACCAGCCCGCTGCTCTAAATAGCAGCCATCCCTTAAAAGAACCACACCCCACAATGGGAGACAAGCTTTTGTAAGGCATTCCCCTTACAGTCTTCTCCTGATGAATATTTATGAATGAACCATTGTGTTGTTGAACACCAGGCAGCACAGAGGTGAAAACATAAAACCCTATTTAGCCTGCCTTCCCCTCTTGCCAAATCCAGACCCTTTGACTACAGTATGTCCTTTGTGCAGAAGTGCAGTGTCTTGTTCTGTAGTCTCCAGGATGCCTACACACGGTGTGCAGCGTAGAATGCTTAGTAGATAATGAAATAGTGCCAGGTAATAGATGTAGCTGTAGTGTTTCAATACACAGACAAATATGTAACTGCCACTAGGAGCATCACCATAGTCTGGATTTAAAACGAATGAATTTTACTGTTTAAACTGCATTTGAATCTGTGTTTGCGTATAATGTGATAATATGCAAAGAAATATTATCACATGAGACTGGAGTATTTAACTGGTTTGTTGTAGATGCATTGGGGAGATTATTTATGAACCCTTATCTGCATACAGTCCTGGACCTTAGCCACAGCTTTCATTAGACATTATAGATATTTGCAATGACAGACACTCAGAGTGCATTCAAGAAGGAATGAAATATTTGTTGAATGATGATACAGTCGTGTGTGTGTGTGTGTGTGTGTGTGTGTGTGTGTGTGTGTGTGTGTGTGTGTTTGTGTGTGTGTGCTCCCCTCTCTTCAGAATGGCCTGCCTGACACCCAGGCCAAGTTCCACATCCTGTTTCTGTTCTTCGCCGCTGCCATGTTCTCCGTCAGTCTCTTCTCACTGTTTGGGTACCACTGCTGGCTGGTGTGTAAGAATAGATCTACTCTGGGTGAGGCCTGCTTTACTTTCTACACCTCTCTAGCCCTTAAGTGGGTGTAAAAGGGTGAAACCTGAGCACCAGACCAAAACTCCACTTCTGTGGCTGTCTCCTCTGGAATTAGATATCTTCCTAAATCCCTTCCCTCCTCCTACTCCACCCAGCCCCATTCTGTAACCTCCAAAATGTAAATGGAATCTTTGTTCTCCATGATAAGCAACTTTATAATACATTATACAATATATAGGCAATATTACGTAGATTGCTATGCTAAGACAATTGACATCTGTTTAATACAAGATAGGCTGCATTTTTGTACTTGAGTTAGTAGTACAAATATACATATTTGTAGTTGAGTTAATAATACTCCTTGTGTTTTAGATCTTTATATTTTCCCTTTCAATAATATTTTGTCCTTGGGGAATAATGGTGTCTGTATGGTTGTTAGAGTAGTCACAGGGAGCTCTCTTTGGGTGTGTGTCCTCTCAGGGAGGGGGAACAGAGCGATGAGACTGTGGGCTACGTGTCTGTGTGTTTATCTGACCAATGAAAAGCTGTCCTGTCTGACACACCCCTGAGAGTGTTTGTGATGTTGGCACTTTGTGTTTCCTGTTTCCAGAGGCATTCCGAGCTCCGGCGTTCCGACACGGCCAGGACAAGAACGGCTTCAGTCTGGGGCTCAGCAAGAACATCCGCCAGGTGTTCGGGGACGAGAAGATCTTCTGGCCCCTGCCCATTTTCTCCAGGTGAGACGTAGCTGATGAAAGAACTGCCCCATGGCAGTTATGGGGGGGTTACCTGTTGTGTTTCCTTTTTTTGTCTCAGATTTTATTGACCCTTTGTCAGCTTGTAAGCTGAGGAAATATTTCACATAGATGACTGTTGTTTAAGTCTCCCACTTAAGTCTGTGAATTATGTGTTATTCAGTGTGTGAGTATGCCAGTTACTTGCAATGAGTAAGTGCTCATAGTTTTAGAAGTATCTGGTGAGTGTTCTGGTGAGTGAAGTCTAACCTCTTAATTTAGATTGCATGCAACATAAGCTAATTTACCTACGCACATCAAACAGGTATGCATGGCCAGTGTTCTTTTATAAAATGGAATACCAGCAGAACATTTAAGCTTCTTTCTTGGGATCCCCACATTCAAAATACAACCTTGTACAGAATGTTCGATTCTGAACAAGCTGTTTACGTGTTTATATCTGGATGTATGTAGCCATGACCAATGACTGATTTGGTAACACATTCCATGTGTATTGTTGTGGGTCCCAAATACATTCCAGGTATATTTTGGAACAATAGGTTGTGCTGTGTGTTGCCTTGGACTAAGACAGTATAAAATGCTAAAGAGCGCACCCCTTCTGCTGTCTGTTTGCAGTTTGGGAGATGGATGCTCCTTCCCAACCTGCCTGGTCAACCAGGACCCTGAACAGCCAAACATGTCAGCCGGAACCAACTGCATGGTCAATAGGTCAGTCTGTGGTCTCAGTAATAAACCTTCTGCCAGGAGCTCAATCTCAGTGTCAGAAACGGCTCGAGTCTGCCGCAGTGCGCGATGTGCTGGCACTCTGATACAGGCATTTGTGTCTGTGTCTGTATGTGTGTGTATTTGTGTGTGTATGTTTGTGTATGTGTCTACAAGCCCTTGAAGAGTGACACACAAGGAATGTAATCCACTTTCTCTTGCCTCTTTGTTCTTAAAAAACGTAAACGAGTTTGTATATATGAAATTCTGTCTTTTTCAATTTCAGTGAACTGTGAACTCCTGATGAAGGATAATTGTCAGAAAAAAATAGCATAACGCTATCTGAAATTCACAGCTTAAGTTAAGCACAGAGAAGTTAAGAAGTTAAGGACAAAGCCCCATGGCGAATAGATTGAGCGCCCTCCCCTGGTTGTGAGTGTGTATAACAGCAGATTGCGGTCCACAGCACGGGAGAAGCCCACCAGTTCCCTGCCAGACCCCTGAGGGAGTCCCAGACTCAGCTGCTCAGCGAGGGGACCAGCCAGAAGGATCAGCACGGTGAGCAGGGTTCCACTGATCCTGGATCAGTGTCCCCCTTTCACTCTGAAACGGTTTGGGTTTAGAACTAGGGTGGGTAAGCTGATCCCAGGTCAGTTGTTGAGGGACAGAAAGCGCCCGGGCTACCGAGTGGATTGTGTTGAGTGCTTGAGACTATCCTCTCTGATACAACGCCGTAAATAGACACAGTGCTGATGCATTGATGCAGTTGATATGCTATAGAGTTGCATATCTATCACTGCTGCTAATGCCTCTGGGACATTATCAAGAATCTGATCCCATCTAATATGACTTCACTGTTACTGTCATTGGGAGTGATCAATGTCATAATTCTATGCAGAGCGGTCCCAAGAACCGTACACAGTCAGACCCAGATTTAATCCAATTGTCATGTGCTTTAATGCCCCTTAACTTCAAGTAATACAATTCAACAAGGCGCTCCACTTTCCTCACCCCCATTGTAAGTCTGTGATCTCTCTGGACTGCTGTTCTTCCTAGATGCAGCTCAGGAAGTCAAGAGGAAGTTACAGTGTGTACTTGTTCAGAGCCGCTAGTTGTTGTTTCCTGAAAAAATGAATACTTTCCCATATGGTAGAGGGTACATTATGGTTAAAGAGCTGGACTAACGCCCAGGTTATAGCAGGTTATATTCACAGATGGGGCACTGCTGTTGAACCCTTGAGCAAAGTACTTTACCTGAGTTACCTCAGTGAGTATCCATGTACAGGCTGCATGTGTGAATAACATGTAAAATGTATGCAACGTAAATCACTCTGGATTAGGGTGTCTGTTAATAAATGGATAGTTAAGGTTAGATGGAGAGCTGATCTGCAGAGGTGCTGTTTGGGCATGTTGCCTTCGGCCGCTGACATAGAGTGTCACCAAACAAGTCATTACAGACACGCTGCACTCTCATGTGACAAATTATTCATACGGCTATTTGTAAAAGCCTCACAAGTCATATTTTATTCAGAAACCAGCCCTGCTCATGTTGATCATGTTAATAATGCATTCCTCTCTTCTGAAAAACATGTTGGCTCGGGGGAGTGGGGATTTCGAACACCATCTGATTAAATGCTGAAATAGATGGCACTACCACTGAGTCGCCATGGCAAGCAAGATAAACAGAAATCAAAGTGAACATAGTTTCCTCTGTTCGCCGAAAACATGCTGAATCACTTCGGTGTAGCATGTGGTGTGTGTGGTATTACAGGGGCATTATGGGTAACATGTCTGAGCATTAATTGATCACCTTTAAAGGAAAACAGTAGTCATTATATTGGGGGATGGCTTTAGGTCATATCGCTTATCTAATGTTAAAACTCCATTTGAACATGTGGCTTATGTTTCTGCATTTTCTATATTTTTGATTTGGTTGTTTTGTGCTTTAGGTACAAGTAATCCAGCAATGGCCATAGAGAATGAGACTTAGGGCTGGAGAAGGAATGCTTGGATCTGGAAGGTCTGTATCGACCGTTTGCCTCAGTCAGTATTTTTGGCCAGTTGATTCAGACATGTTGCATTATGTCAAAGACACTCAAAAGGGTTAGGTAATGGTTTAGATCTGCCCAGGTGTTGATGCAGTCTTGCTTTTTTCCCTTAAAGAATTATATGAGTATTTAATGGCCTCAACAATGTTCAGCATTAAGTCTATGAAACATGTGTTTACTAAGAAAATTTAGAAAGTTAAAAAAACATTATTTATGTGTTTGGCTGCAAAGGGAAACCACACTCTCATGAAGACCACACACTGGAAAGTATAAAAGCCTCTCTTTATCTCCCTGTAATAAATGATCAAATGACGCTTTCTCCAGTAAAAAAGCACAAATCTTTTAACTGCTTTTGAAAGCATCTTAAATTCAGTGGCAGGATTAATTTTGAACGTATTATGGTTAACAAGGAAACAGTTCAAGTTTTGGTGGTGCTGTAAGATTGAACTGTACGTGCAGTAATTAATGTGAGCAATATTGACCAGATTGCTATATAACAGGGACAGGTATATGTATAACAGAGAGGATACCACCTAGCAGAGGGACATCCATACACAGATGAGTCACTTTGATCTCTGTTTCTCCATTAATCCAGTGGTCTGTTTTCACAGGCATAGCCCACTCAGAGTAACAGCGAATGAAGTCTGATTCCATACTGAATGGCTCCCTGCTACTTACCCACAATCCTCTCTGCGTGTCTGCCGTCATGGGAGACATTTGATTGGCCCTTCTCCTGTTCTCATGGGCTGACACAGGGTGATAGACGCTCACTTTATGGAACATGGTGGTCACGTATCCATGCGTTTTAACTCACAGAAAGACACAGCCTGGGTTGTGAGGCGGTAGAATGCAGAGCGATGTGGAAAACAACAGAACTGGACCCAGTAAATCAGACTGAAGTGTGAAAACCGAGAACAACTTACCGTACCATTCAAGGTGGCAGTGTTTTTGCCGCTGAAAAAAAAGCACAGTATAGCGATGAAGCACCTCCAGGACTTTGGAATAAAAAGATGCATTTTGCATTTCTGAAAAAAAGCAACATTTCAAAAACTTGAATTTAAAAAAGTACGTTTTAATTTACAAAAAAAATCAAATGTGTAAAATTTCTATTGATATTTCTGTGAAATGCATCATCTCTGTTGGCTCTTCATACATACATACATACATACATATATGCGTACATACATTTCATTCATCATGAATTGTTTTGCGTGCTAATACATATGGGGTTACTGTGCTAAGAACAGTAACAGAAAACAGATACTAAATGACCTGCAGGGGGTGTCAGCCTTGGAAATGTTAGTACACATACACTGTAATGGATCTCAACTTGAAAACATGGAGGCCTAACAGTATTTGCAACTGATTTTTAGACTGCATAGAAAGAAAGAAAAGCTCTGTAACTAGTCTAACTCGGCCAACATTTTCCATTGCAATGTTTAATGCTTGAATTGGTTATACTTCTTTTATTTTTATGGAAAATGAGGCTTTGCGTGATTACTGGAAATGCATAACCAAATGCCAATGCTTTTACACAGCATTCCAAAAGAAAGGCGTTCCAAAATGAATGCATTCTCTTTGAGCAGCTTGGACATGAACAGCCACTCTGTGAATGAAAATAACTAATGTCACTTCTGTGCTACTTTTTTAAATGCTGTTTTGTTTCACAAACTGTTTTGTGTCAACGGCCAATAGAAGGGGTGTCAAAACCAAAGAAAAGGGTAACAGGAAAAGAAGAGGGCATTTTTGAGGAATAGATTCAGATCTAAACTGCAGAGGAAGTAGAGGTGTCTACAGACACCACAGGGGAGCCGGGTGGCACAGGGGTGAAAAGCCGAGCTCATCACCCTCAGACCTGCCCCAGTAAATGCACAGCTGAATAAAGGGGTTTAAAAGTGGCAAGACGTGCAAGTCGCTCTGTATAAGAGCATCTGCATAGCAAACGTGACATAATGCAAGGACCATGTGATCAGTGGCTCTCAACCTATCTTCAGCTGTAGGGGTTTATGCTGCACAGATGTTGCCCAGATCATGAGCGGATGCACTGATCATTAAACCATATGGATTTACTGCACCCACTATATCCTATCCGTATACTGTACCATAAACATTGGTAAAGCTGAAGATGAAACCCAATAATGTTGGAGTGGTAAGATCAGCTGGTTGATCTGTGATGGGTCTCTTTTATGAAATATTCTTAAAGTACTCTTCTCCCTTTTTATATAATATATGCTTATCTCCTGAACGCAAAATGAATACCTTGTAAAATTTGTAACCCTTGGCAAAAAGAATAAAGTTTTTCTTTCAAAAGTCTGTGTAACATTAAGTGCCCTTCCACACAAAAGAGACAAATGATTAAACATGCCCAGAACAGGAAGTGTTGGTGTTTTGCTCTGAAATAAGATACATCTGTTCACACTCTCAAACTTCACAATTTAACTCTCTTCAGTTTATCAGCCTTGTCTCCATTCTCATTTTCAAGCCTAAGACAACGCATCACACAGAAGAGCATTCTTCATCACCAGCCGCCTTAGCCTTGACCTTCTTATATAACCATGTGATACCACTGCACTGATTTAACAGTATTGTGCGGGAAATGTTGAAAAGGGCGTGTGATGCAGTTTTGCTCAGTGTTGCTGAATTTTTTGCCATCATTGCCATTCTTGGGTATAAATAGAAAAGTATGCAAACATTGAGGGAAATTCTGATCTGTTACTTTGCCTGACCTCAGACCACTCATGACACAGTATGCCAGGCTGAAATACATCTGGGACATACTGCTCCCTCTAGTGGTTATTTACAGAAATGCAGAGGTTGACAAAAAATAATCAAATGTGGACGTTTGCCTGCATATATTTGCCTGCCAGGAGTGCCTCCTCGGTCTTTATACATGTGAAGCTCACTCACACAAAGGCTCTGTTCAAAGAGACGATCATTCAGCTGCAGCTGGCCATAAACCACCAACACTCTCAGAACTGGGAAAGGGAGTTCATTCGGTCCAATGAACACAATCACTAGAAACAGGCCGTTCACTGCCTGGCTAGGAAGAAGAATCTGCAGACACTGCAGTTTGGAAGGACCAGGGTAGAGCAGTCGTGCAAACACTGTTGCCCTCCAAGACCAGGGTGAAGCAGCCCTGCAGAGACTGAGGCCTTCCAGGTAGAGTAGCCCTACAGACACTGTGGTTTCCCTGCAAATTCGAAGACATTTTTTTAACGTTTTGAAAGTGCACCCGGATGCAAATCACTTGATAAGGACCTTCTTGTGACAGTACCCTACAATTATGCATGTTGTCAATTATTAGGATGCCCTGTGACGTCACCACTCACATCGACCACTCATAAGGCGAGCACCTGTCAGCGTTAGAAACCCCCGGCCCCGCCCCCTTTTTAAAAAACCTCCGAAGGAGAGTTAACTTCATCTGTTACTGTAGATAGTCGGTCATTTCAGGTGACCAACCTGAGATCACCAGTTAAGACTGGATATTTTAGGTCCACGTAAACCTCTGACAGAACAGCCAGCTCTCCTCGCTAAGGAGTAGTTTAGACCGCTGTCAGACGCATTTTAGACAGATAACGTTAGCGCTCACAAGTGTTACTACGGTTTCATGAAATGCTCTTTTAAAATCTGTAAGTTTTCTATTTTACTATTACAGTAAAGTAAATCCACACGCTGATTTAAGGTTTCCAGGATTATATGAACGTTATTCCCCAATAAAACTATATATGTTAGCTGACCGATAGACCTATGCCAGAAGAATACTATTGTGTCATTCAAAAGAGAACCCAGGTGCTACTAATCCATATATTGTTCAGAACAATTGCGAATCTAGTAGGTTCGTCCAAATCCTGTTAGAAAGCTGGGTAGTGCGCTACCAAGTTAAAGCCAGCCACCTAACGTTTGGGAAATTACTTAAGTTCACTGAATTACAGCGGATATATATATATATATATATATATATATATATATATATATATATATTGAGAGGTATATGTGTGTGTGTGTTACATACAAACACATACATAAACCTTGTTATACGTTATATGTAACTATACGTAACTGTACATATAGTTACATATAAACTCAACCTATAACTGGCGAAATTAACTCGTTGCTTTATCCACTGCCTTGCAACCACTGTTAGCGAAAAAATAAAACATAACGCTTATTTGTCTGTTGTCTTGTTGCGTTGACGCTCTTTAGCAATCCACTGCTAGCATATGAACATTTTTCAGATTACCTAGCTAGCCAGCTAATGCTAACCGCATTGGTGTTGCTTCAAAACAGACTTCTGGCTACAGCTTAAATCGTTAGGCATCGTGATTATATATATATATATATATATATATATATATATATACACACACACACATACACACACTCACTGGCCACTTTATTAGGTACACCTTGCTAGTACCGGGTTGGGCCCCCTTTTGCCTTCAGAACTGCCTTAATCCTTCGTGGCATAGATTCAACAAGGTACTGGAAACATTCCTCAGAGAGTTTGGTCCATATTGACATGATAGCATCACGCAGTTGCTGCAGATTTGTCGGCTGCACATCCATGATGCGAATCTCCCGTTCCACCACATCCCAAAGGTGCTCTATTGGATTGAGATCTGGTGACTGTGGAGGCCATTTGAGTACAGTGAACTCATTGTCATGTTCAAGAAACCAGTCTGAGATGATTCGAGCTTTATGACATGGCACGTTATCCTGCTGGAAGTAGCCATCAGAAGATGGGTACACTGTGGTCATAAAGGGATGGACATGGTCAGCAACAATACTCAGGTAGGCTGTGGCGTTGCAACGATGCTCAATTGGTACTAAGGGGCCCAAAGAGTGCCAAGAAAATATCCCCCACACCATTACACCACCACCACCAGCCTGAACCGTTGATACAAGGCAGGATGGATCCATGCTTTCATGTTGTTGACGCCAAATTCTGACCCTACCATCCGAATGTCGCAGCAGAAATCGAGACTCATCAGACCAGGCAACGTTTCTCCAATCTTCTATTGTCCAATTTCGGCGAGCCTGTGCGAATTGTAGCCTCAGTTTCCTGTTCTTAGCTTACAGGAGTGGCACCCGGTGTGGTCTTCTGCTGCTGTAGCCCATCTGCCTCAAGGTTCGACGTGTTGTGCGTTCAGAGATGCTCTTCTGCATACCTCGGTTGTAACGAGTGGTTATTTGAGTTACTGTTGCCTTTCTATCAGCTCGAACCAGTCTGGCCATTCTCCTCTGACCTCTGGCATCAACAAGGCATTTTCGCCCACAGAACTGCCGCTCACTGGATATTTTCTCTTTTTCGGACCATTCTCTGTAAACCCTAGAGATGGTTGTGCGTGAAAATCCCAGTAGATCAGCAGTTTCTGAAATACTCAGACCAGCCCGTCTGGCACCAACAACCATGCCACGTTCAAAGTCACTTAAATCACCTTTCTTCCCCATTCTGATGCTCGGTTTGAACTGCAGCAGATCGTCTTGACCATGTCTACATGCCTAAATGCATTGAGTTGCTGCCATGTGATTGGCTGATTAGGAATTTGCGTTAACGAGCAGTTGGACAGGTGTGCCTAATAAAGTGGCCGGTGAGTGTATATATGATTATTCTCTAGCTTATTTAACGATAAACAAACACAACACTTTCCTTCATTATCTTTCTTTCTCAATACCGACATGCTTCATGTTACACTACTGCGCAAGTCCGGTGCGTCATCACTTAGTAATAAGCAATGACCTTTCAACTCCTTACAGAAACATATTTCATCCACGTTTAAAGTACGTTTTAACGTAGTTTTCCCTGGATTGTTGTTTTTGCTATAACTACAGTAAACTCAGTATGCGAGTTATGTAGCCATTTTTTATATTTTTTCGATTTTCATTGAAAAACATGATGACGTAAAACGCAAATAACATTACCAAGCCTCTGCTCGGCACACACACGGCTTGTTGTCTTCCTTGCTGGGAGTGTTGGACGGTAGCTAGCTGGCTAGCGGGCTAGCTGCGAATGACAGGGCGATTTTTTTTCCTTTTGGCGGATGGTTTCAAGAGAGGACACATCGATCAAAACGTGTTTATAGCCAGCCGGGTATGTTATCGCGGAAGTCGTAGCTGATCGGCCAACCTTCGCTGAATCCTGTCGCGGCAGTTGTTGTTTCTCTCCCTCTCTCCCTCTCCCTTGGCCGAGACTAAAGTGATCACCTAGCTAAGCAGAGCCATCAAGTTCAGACCGCGTCCAGCCAAAAGAGGATGAACTGGATTTTCCCCTTATCCAAGGGTTCTGGACCGCTTCCACCTCTCAACAGTTTGCAGCAACAGCGGCAGAGACAGATAGACTCTCTCAAGACTGCGCACTCCAAGTAAGCCATCCACCTTAGCTCCAGAGCTAGCCCGGCTAGCTAGCTACAGTAGTACTAACCATGTGTGTGCTGGTGGTTATCAGTCATCAGTGCTTCGCCGAGGTTGTTTGATGTGGCTTATAGTGTCATGTATTGTTTACACGAGGTACTATCCAGGCTAAAATAGGAATCTCTCTGATGTGCATGCTTCCAGACAGTCACAATGGCTAATTAATTAGTTAGCCAGCTGAGGTAGTAGGATGTTACCTTGTCATCAGTGCTGCACCGAGGTTATTTTGCCTTGGCTTAAAGTATTATGCATTGTTTACACCAGCTTAAAGTATTATGTATTGATTACATGAGGTACTATCCAGGCTAAAATAAGCATCTTTCTGATGTGCATGCCTCTCAACATGTAACAATGGCTAATTAATTAGCTCGGTAGGTGGTCAGCTAGGTAGCTAGCTAACCACCTGAGCTAAAGTGTCGACAGCGTTGCTTTAAAAAGGTACTTAGCCAGTTAGCGTGGTGCTTGCCTGTCCGCAGATATAATCTTAGCTGACCATCTAGCTGCTTCAGAAATGTTTTGAAGAGTTGGTTTGCGCAAAATGGTAACAACCTGATATTTCCATAACCTGAAAAGCTGATAATATATTACATGTTATGATAAATTACCGAGCTGATTATATTTCACCCTGGCTCTGTATGTTCACAGCATAGCCGAGATTCAGAAGAATGTGGAGTACAGAATTCCCTTCACAGTCAACAACACAACTGTCAGCGTTAACATGTGAGTATTTATGGCTTAGGGAAAACTGAAACATTATCAAATTATACCGATGTCACGTTGGAGAATATGATGATGACATTAGCTGTCATGCGGTTGCAGCTAGTTTAATTTTTACCCTGTCAGGTCTTTTTTTATATAAATACAGGAGGTGGTGGAATACTGATCGTTTGCTCTGAACTTTTGAGGTTGTATCGCGTATTGGCTATGCTTATTGGTATTTCCTGTCCTTCCTGTAGTTTGCTTCCACCCCAGTTTCCCCAGGAGAAGCCAGCGGTCAGCATCTACCCACCTGTTGCCCACCATTTAGTCGACAGTCACAATGGCACGATGGTCACCAGCCCCCTCATAACCAATGTAGGTACCTGCCTGCAAACACACCAGATTCACAGTAAATCTGTATTAGTGAATGTGAGTGGTTGAAGACGAAAACACATTTGAAAACACACAAAAAGAAATTTAAAAAAAAAGAAAAAATTTATATATCTAAAATTCTAAAACATTATTTATTTGCTTACAAGGTACAAGGTGTCATTTAAGATATTATCAATACATGCAGCAAGGCATTTACTAAAGAGACACAGGTTAAGTAACTTTCTACAGACCCAAGACACTTAACCTGAGATTCAGAAAGGATGCAAGACAAGTTACCCTACCTACACACCTACATCATAGGTTGTATGTAAAACAAGTTACTTGTCTACAACAGCTTAAAGATGATGTTCTCTCACTGACTTAAGTTTCTGTGTCTCAAAACCCAAACAGGCCTTAATGACATTCTTTTTCTTTTGCTGTGTTCGTTTTGTGTTGTGAAGTTTGGAATGCACTCGGATTTGGGGAAGGTCATACAGAGTCTGCTGGACGAGTTCTGGAAGAATCCGCCAGTCCTGATCCCTGGTCCCGCCGGCTTTCCATTGTGAGTGAGAGGAGAGGAAAAGGGAAGATGACTCTCGGCCGGTCACTTCCTCTTTGCGGCTCTAATCGCAATCGAATCACAGCAACACTGTCACTCAGTTTGTTTCCTTCTTGTGTCAAGTTACTGTGCTTGTTTCATTTTACACTTGCTTACTGTAAAATGTTATGTGTGTATTTAAATATGGATGCTGTTTTTTTTTTTTATTTATTTTTTGTTCCAGCATGTACAAACCGACAGGAATGCCTCCGTACCCTCCCCAGGGCTTCCACTTCCTGCCCGCGTTCCCCCCTCAGGACAGTCCCCGCCCCATCGGCCCCGTCCCCATGCCCCACCCGGGGACGGAGCCACACGCGCCCCCGAGGGCCGCGGCGCCCGCCTACGGCCTCATCACAGACCTGCCTCTGCCCGTGCCCACCACGGACGCCCAGGTACCCCGAATCTCGCATTCACGCTTCCGCGCTCAGCAGACGTCTGTGAAGTGTTGAGCACCAGGCTTGACCAGGTGTGCTAGATACAGTGTGCTGTGGGGGGAAAAAAGGCAGGCCAGGATCGCCTGAAGGACCCCTTCTATAACGTTCCTGTGATTCAGAGTGACTTACAAAATTAGGGTTCAAAGTTGCGTTTAATAAAGTCGCAGGAACAACAGCACATAGGGAACATGAGAGAGCACACCTGAAGATGCATCAGTCTGTCACACAGTGTCATGGTAACTGGTGCTTTCATAAATACAGAAGTGCTGTACTAAATTCACCAGACAGTTAAGACAGATTGTGGATCAGTTTCAACAGTGGTTAGAGTGAGGGTGAGGATTGGATAAACTGATCCTGAGTCGACTCTGAGGGACAGAAAGTAAGCAGTGGTGTCCCAACACTTTGATTGGAGTCACAGTTCTGTGAATGTCGTTTGGCGAAGACATTATTGTTATACATTGTGTTTGTTTGTGTGTGCATGTGCTCTGTCTAGTTCTGTGAACCATTCTGTAAGAAGGATATACACTCTCAAAATTATTGGTATATTATATGCAACATATTGTATAAATGTATGAGACAAATAGGAGACCCAAGTCATCAAATTTTTTTTCTGCGCGATGAGAGACTTTAGATGGGATTCGAATTAGGTTTTTACTGTGTTTACAAAAGTTAACAAAGTGGACTGCCGAGAAAAGCTATTTCAAGATCGATTCTGCCAGCATGAGTTTCAGGTGAATTTCACACTGAAACTGGGGAGTGGTTTTTCCCAGGCAGAATAATTGAGGCATGTAATGGCTTGCTGTTATTCGTAAGAGGAGCCAGAAATCTGTAACCATTCGAGACCAGGCTTGACACAGACTGTGATACATTCTAGGCTGGAGGCAAATGGAGGCAAATCACCTATTCTCACCAGTAAACTTCATACTCATAAGTTCCTTTAGCCAGCTTCCCAATGGGCAAAAACGCCCAGGCATTTTTGATTCATTATATAATGTATGAAGAACAGAAGGTCATTGTCCATAGTCTAGGGAACAGGTACTGAGCTGTACAGGTACTTGTCAAAACACTTTTGTGGCAAGGCATCAGGTTATTTGTTTATTTATTTGTGAATCTAGCAGAGTTTCAGCATGTGTGGATATTTGGTTGGTGCGTTCTCAGGGTGTGTTGCATGTGTCATGTCAACCATTGTGACATAACCGTTCTTTCCGTGTTTTAGGCGGGGCTAAACGGCCACATGTACAAGATGCCTGAGATTCCTGAGTCGTTTGCGGAGCTGTCTGAAATGAGGTAGACCTGCACTTTCTCAGATACCGATGTGGGAAACACAGAGTCCCGCAGAACCAGACTGGGCCATTGTGGATTCATTTCCACAGTTGTACAGTTGCTATTTAAGGAAATGAAAATTAATCACCCCACAGATAAAATGTGCAATTAAATTTCCTAGAGAGCATTAATCAAATGAAGTTTCAGTGCACTGATGTAAGGACTGACAGATTATGTTTAAAATGTAAAATGTAGTAGTAAAATGTTTAAATGTAAATCAATTTCTTTTGCATGTGATATAAATGTGAGTGTTTATGCCTGAGATAACCTTCTGTGGTGTGGAAGTGTAGATATTGTTTTGTTAAATGTCACTCCTTTCCCCCTGCTTTATCCAGCATAGCTCAGCTGAAGAACATGAGTGACCAGGAGGACGTCCTGCTGGAGTTTTTCGTGAGTCTCCCGCAGCTGAAACAGGTGTCTTCAGACAAGGAGGAGCTGGTCAACAGCATCGTGGAAATGGCCAGTGAGTAGCCAGTCGCAGCGATCAGAAGGTGTGGCCTTCTGGGAGGAGTGGGAGGAGTTTCTGCTTGTAATTAAAACAGTTGTAATGACCAGAGCTTGTCTCGTCTGATCTGAAATGTATTTTTTTTTTTTCCCCTCTCAACTTCCTATGCAAACGCACATGCATTGACATTTAGGCATATCCATTGTGCATTACGCATGTGTTGCGTTAAACAGTGTTGGTGTCCCTGTGGTAATGGCTCAGCTGTGTAAATGTGTGCAAAAAGGATGCAAGGCCTGGTTGCAGAGCCGCTATGTTGTCCATCACGCTGTCTGTCTGTCTGCTAACAAGTCTGTCTGTGTGTCTCTGCTATCAAGTATCTGTGTCTGACCTAGCAGAAAGGAGATACAATCTGACAGTCTGTTCAGTAAGCCATCTCGGTCTGTTAAACCAGTCTGTCTCTCTGTCTCTTCATACAGAGAAGAATCTGCAGCTGGAGCCCCAGCTGGAGGGAAAGAGACAGGAGATGCTGTTCAAAGTAAGTGTCCACCATACATGGCTCTCAAACCAGCGTTCACCCGCAACAGGAGCTCTCATCATAGCCACAGTTCCACAGCCTAGAATGGGTCTGTGAATTCTGATGGTTTTCTGTCTGAGTATGGTGGAAATCAGCACTACATGTCCAAAGTCAAGCCAAGCTGAGCTTTCACCAAGCAGGGAGAAAGCCCATGTGGTGATGTCATGGAAGACACCATTTCTCATGTTTTTCTTCTTCTTAATCTGGTTATACTCAGCTGCCGATGTGGGATCCTGGTTAGAGGTCAGAGGTTGCACTGTTTCATGAGAGTCCACGTCACAGAATGCACTCTACCACTGCTGCTGAAAGTGTAGTCCTTGCTCTTAAGTTTATTTGAGACCCCATTGTGTGCCGCTGTATCCAGAAAAATGCAGACAGATGTGAAGTGTCCCACTTCTTGTGGAGTTCATCGTCCCTGTGAACTGCTTATCAGGAAAGGGGTTACATCACTGTGCACTGCAGTGTGTTGGCCTTTACTCTGCCTTCTGTACTGTCTTTGTGGAACATCACGTTTACATCTGATTTCTGTACAGGAGGAAGTGATGGGCTTTCGCTGATGTGTCGTTTGTGGCTTTTGCTTTCAGTACGAGCAGCTGACACAGATGAAGTCCTCCTTCGAGACGAAGATGCAGAGGCAACACGAGCTGAGCGAGGTAAGGAATGTTGAGTGGTAATCCCAGGCCAGAGGCAGGGGACATCACCTCAGACAGGGGGACATCATTGTAGAATGATCTCTACCCTAGTATAAGGGGACATCACTGGAGAATAATCCCAGCCTCAGACAGGGGAACATCACTGGAAAATAATCCCAGCCTCAGACAGGGGGACATCACTGGAAAATAATCCCAGCCTCAGACAGGGGGCATCTGCTAAATCACAGTAATGTAATATATGATTCGGAAGCCAGGATGAAAGTGTGCTGCAGTTAGGCTGAGAGGCCTTGTGAAAATTCGCTCAGTGCTGAATCTCTGAGTTTGGGCTTGCTGCTGAAAACCATGCCAGGAGCACACTGTTCCCACTGCTCACGGGAGGGGCTGTGCCCACTCCCTGTCTGAAACTCTCGTGCTCTGATTGGTGCTCAGGTCGTCATGTTTTGTGTCTGGCCTCTACCACCCGTCGATGTGAAATGATGCAAGAAGAAGCAAATATTACTTTGGCATTCCGGTAGCTACACTGCGCAATACCCCCGGCCCCCTACTCAAGGCCTGCTGAAAGTAAAAATAGATTTTCAAGCCCCAAGGCCTCCCGCTATCCAGGAGGGGAATTCATTGATTTGTATGTGCTGAACAGCTTTTTTTTTACATTTATTTTATAACATAAAGGGAGAATTTTTACCTCTCCTGCTTTAAATGTTCAGCCTTAAGCATGAGGAAGGATGTTAGAGTAAGAGAGAATATGCAGCAGTGTTGTGGAACACTCAGCTGAGGGATCATTCATTGTGACATCATCACAGTTCCAGAATGAGAGACCAGAATCATCACAGAAACAAACCTCTGTGCTGTACGTTTGGGCCCCTTGTGCATGACTGAATGGCAAAGGAAACATCACTTACGTGCAGTGGAGCCAGACTGGCAGTTATATTAAGACCAGTTATAACTGGAGGCAGTCCTAGGCCTTACAGACTAGCTGCATGTGTCTGGCCAATGGTCGTTTGTTATTACAGAGTAATGCTAATTAAAATCAGAAAAGGAAGGGAAGCCAATTAACACACTTCCATGAAATAAATAACTTGCTGAACAGTGGAAAATAAATAAGTAAACAATTGAAAAATAAAAATTGGATTGGAAAGCACGTTTAAGTAATTGGGGTTTTTAAAACAGGAATTAAAAACAGACGGAGTGTGCTGTCTGCTCTTTTCTACGCCAACAAAGTCAGGGGAAGTCCATGCATACTTACCTCAGTTGAGCACACAGTTCTTACCAGACCAGGATGAGGCTGTCTGAGTGAGGCAGGCCTCACCGCTCTAAAGTGAGGCTAGAGGCAGCCGGTGGCCATCCTCACTGACCTGGGATCAGTGAGGCGGGGCGGTGGGTCTGTTCCCGGGCTCTCGGTGCTGATGTGGGGTCTGTGCGGCTCTCCCCCAGAGCTGCAGCCTGAGCGCGCTGCAGGCCCGGCTGAAGGTGGCGGCGCACCAGGCGGAGGAGGAGTCGGAGGAGACGGCCGAGCACTTCCTGGAGGGAAAGACGGAGATCGACGACTTCCTCACCAGCTTCATGGAGAAGAGAACGGTAATGCCGCTCTGTCTGTCTCCTCATGCTTTTCTAATGGTTTTTTGCTTGTGTTGTACTCTACCTCACTTGTAAGTTGCTTTGGATGAGAGCGTCTGCCAAATGAATAAATGTAGATGTAAATGTCTCAGTGCAGGAAAACCCCCCCAAGCATTCTCCCTGCTCCCAGCCTCACTCTCACACCAATACAAACTGTTACGCTTATTTTACATTTCACACACATTTATAGCATTGCTACATAATCATACACATGCATCACTTGTTTGTTGCATTATTGCATTGTATTTATACTGGTGGTTATGCTGTGTCTGGAATGAATCCAGTTATAATCCCTCATTGCCACTGCGACAGTGTGGCGTGGTGGTACTGAGTAGGGCTCATAACCAACAGGTTGCCGGTTTGATTTGCTTGTGCGCTGCTGCTGTACCTTTGGGCGAGGTACTTAACTCACAATTGCCACAGTAAATATCCAGCTGTATAAATGGGTAATATGTAAAACTATAACCTAGGTCAGTCGTACTACATAAGAGCATCTGCTAAATGACATCAATGTAATTTAATGTAAATATGTAGGAGTCTTTGTTACTAATATATTAATGCAGTCATGGGGATCTCTTGAACGTATCCTGTGACTGTTGAGGGTCCTCTGTGACTTGTTGTGTCTGAGTTTCTGCAGAAGCCGCTGTGGCTCAGTAATTGGAAACTGCCTGCATGGTCAGAAAGCTGCAGGGTAATTTCCCAGGTGGGACACAGTCATGCCTTTGATCACAGGGCCTGAGCAGAGCTGCCTCAGCCAGTGTTCTGCTATACAAGCATGTAGTATTTAAAAAAATGAACTACTGTATGCTGGTTACTTTGCATAAAGGCATCTGCCATGCAAATACATAGATAATATCATTTACAAACAGGCATACATACCCCAAATATCTACAGGCACACACAATGTTTTTGTAGACTCTTTGTTGGTGTCGCATACAAAGGTTAAATCAAACTTCATATTCAAAACTCATATTCAGTGCAGCACTCTGTGGCATTTCCTTTGTGTAGGACAGTATGTTAGAGCCTCTGTGAAGTGTTATTAGTTGGAAACACTGAGAGGAATGCACAGATGGCCTGTAGACGCGGGTCTGTGTTTTGCCGTTTCCGATGTTTTGGAATGTGCGTGCGTCGTGCAGACCCGCCGGTGCTGGTTTGGGTCCGGGGGACAGGAAGCTGACCTCCAGCTGTGTTCCCTCCCCAGCTTTGCCACTGCAGACGCGCTAAAGAGGAGAAGCTCCAGCAGTCCATCAACGCCCACGGGCAGTTCCACACGCCCCACTAGGCCCCGCCTCCTCCCGGCCCTCGTTTTGTAAGGTAACGACCTTCAGTGGGAGTGAGACCACGCAGTACCTGTGCAGGAAGGCCTGCTTCTCCTGCTGCAGCTCATTTCAGTTTAACCCACCCTACCTGTGCAGGTGCGCCCTACCTGTGCAGGTCCTCCTTCACAGTATCTGCCTCTTCATGAGGAGTGATTGAGCTGTTCAATAACAACTGATCTTTGTTTGGCCTCATTGAAATACCTATAGTGTCTGTGTTATAGATATGAGTTGTTAATGTGTTTGCACTAACAGAAGTATACCTTGTGTGAGAGAGACTTCATTATATTAAAATAACAGACCTTTTCATTAGTATTAAGAACAGGTATACACCTTAATTGATCAAGAGTAATTACCTGTTCATTGAGGCCTACAACAAGAAACTGAACAACTAATTACCCTTAATGGGACAACTCTACCAAGAGACAGATATTCACAAAAACATGTTGAAGAAACAGCTTTTTTTCATTTTAGTGGAAACATATCTGTAACAGCACATTTCATTCACAAGGAATTTCTGTAAGACTGAACATAGAAATAAATATATGCGCACATTCAAATAAAGAGCTAACACATCAAGTTAAGCCTAATTAACTGAGAGCTCTGCTGGAATGAACCCCAGCAGACACAGTGGGTCCCCAATGCCAGGAGAAACTGCTTTACTGTGTATACACATGGATTCATTTCTGCCTCCTCTACTGAAGGTGGCTACTCTGTATTCAGCATTCAGCGCTTTACTTTATAATTGCCTCTTAGTAAACATTCAAGTGGTGAATGCAAGACATTTTTTCCAATAAGCATACATTTTTCAAATTATTTGAATACAAATTATTCAAAATGCAAATGAATTGTATGGATTTTAATAATCAAGGTCACATTTGTACACCACACTGCTTTCTCACTGACTCTGTGTTCTTGCCTCTTTTTTTAAGGGTTGGATTTGATCTACCAGCACAGCACAAGACATATTTTTTCTCTCAAGCAGATATTTCTGTAACAATACAAATTATGCTATATGAATACCAATTGTATAGATTTTAATAGTCATGTTTATGTTTGGTTATATTTTAATAATCACGGTTACATTTGGTTACATGGTTACATTTTTACACTGATTCCACGTTGTTTCTCCTTCTTTTAGGTTTGGATCTGTTCTACCAGCACAGCACCGCTAAAGATGAGAGGAAAAGCACATCTTTCCGAGGACAGAGGGGTGTGAAGTGGCACGGCGTGGCGTGAATTTAACCACATCAGAATTAGCCAGAAGTGTTTTGAACTAATTTTCGGAATACAAGTTGAGATGACGAGCGTTTTGGGAAAAGACCTCAAAATTTACTTGAATTCCAACCACGTCTATGATAATGCTGCCGCATACATACGTATGAATACTGTATTTAAATAATGTTATTAATAGCCTTTATAATAATCAAAAGACATGATGTATTATATGTTATTTAATTTGTTAGGTAATAAACATTTAGAATAAGCTTTGGCTTGGCTGGGGGTTGTTTTGTGTGACTCTTTTTTTTTTTTTTTTTTTGTCTTGATTTAAGAAACCCCCCCCCCACAAAAAAAACACCCACATACAGATTCTACATTATTCCATTCATATACACAAGTTCACAAGCAGGCTTATAGGTGATTTCCGTTTGGCATTTTGACCTGTGATTAGCTAGCCACAGCAGACAACTGTCCGTCTGAAAAGTAAAGTGTTTCCATACATCACCTTGAGTTGCAGGTAGCTCCATAACTACAAAACTAGCACCTGTACCCGCACTCAGCCAGGTAGGTGTAGAAACAGTCCAACCAGACCCAGATGTAATTCCATCCAAGTTCATCATTTGGTGTGTAACGTTAGAAAATGGGTAGTTGTCTTTGCCTGTG
This sequence comes from Megalops atlanticus, assembly GCA_019176425.1. Lineage (NCBI taxonomy): Eukaryota > Metazoa > Chordata > Actinopteri > Elopiformes > Megalopidae > Megalops > Megalops atlanticus. The sequence goes on from CM032894.1 coordinate 3,528,986, forward strand.
TTTTGCCATTCCCATTCACTTTTACCTAGCCTTCTAGTAAGGGAAAGGTCCTGGTGGGAATTTAATGAAAACCCTCCCTCGTTCCCACTGTGTAGTGAACAATGTCCTACTCTGGCTGGTTGAGGTAAACCTTTCAGTTCTGTTTTGGGGGGAATCACATGGTTTACTTGGAATTTGGTTTTGGAACTTCCTCCTTCACATTTTCCATCGACATGCCAACTTCTGCCAAATTGTAGTGTAACCACGCCCCAGCCTCATAGACTGCTAGGGAACCAGCCGTACCTGTAGGGACCCAATTTTAACCCCACCCACACCTGGCTCAGAGCGAAATGGCACGTTTTGCTTGGCAGTGTTCAAGTGCATCAGGCTATGTGATTGGGAACATTTCAATAAGAAGGCTAAACCACACCCATTCACTATTGCACTGATGTGATCAATTAAACCATACGTTCTCTTACAAAAAAACCCAGGGAGCGGTGGGTCATTAATCAGGCCCTACATGTGGTTAAATGGTGTGGACCAACACCAAGTATGCATGTTTCATTATTCACATTGTGGATGTAGTTTTTAACTTGGCACTGTAGAGAAGCTGGCCGACACTTCTCCCATAAATGAGCCGAAAAGGTTAAAAGGTTAAAAGAACCAATTTACTGTAAAATCCAGCAAACAAAACAAAGGAAACCAGCCTATGCAAACCACCAGCAGGGACAAAGTGAGCCTTTTTCCGCCTGCTCTCCAGCCACACCTGTATTTAATCACCCTTCAATTACTCAGGTGTGACTCATTAGCCAATAGACAGGTTCCCTTACAAATCAGGTGCACACAATTAACAAATAATCAACAACTAACAGTTAGGGAGAGTTGGTGAAAGCTCTGCTTCACAGGCACCTGACACAAATAAGTTATGATGAGTAAGGCTGCAACTGGTTGCAGGAGATTTGCGTTTCCTGTTGTGTGGTTACGTTCTTATTATGGTAGACGCAGTGTTTTTACCTGCCGAATGCGGTGCATTCAGCTACGTGTGCGATGACAAGGTTATGGGTTTGAGCAACAACAACCACAGAACACAACGATACGCGCTGTCGCTGAGCAAATTAGCAGTGAACTTCACCCCAGCTGACCCTGTGCAGACTGTGGAAATGACTATATGTAAATTAAGTAACTCACACTGGATATGAGCGCCTGCGACGTTGGTCAATTTTTTTTACGTAGGTGTATTAATACAAGTTGCCACCAGAGGGCAGGCTTTCTGTACCTGAGTGCCTGTACTTCACAGTGTACACTATCTTGTAATCGCGTAACTTGTGTACTTATGTATAATCAACAGAAAATACTATCACAAGTCAAATAAAGATAGGCTGCATTGCAGATTACAAAGCACACTTATGTACGGGCTGTTGTGATTGTCATGTTGCTAAATGCCACTTTCCAACATTGGCCCTTTACAAGACTCATCTGTTAAGAGTGTAAGGCAGGCAGGCAGGCTCCTTTAATTACAAAATTGTGAGCAAGACATAATTTTGAAAATAAGAACATACATTGTGTCTTTGCTATATCTTGGACAAATAAATGTAATTTTCAGACTGTAATTGTAATGCCTGACTTAAAATCTGGACATGGATGTCAAGCCTTCTTGCGGAGGGAGAACGCCAGAAGATACAAGCAGTTATCTTTAGTGCTCTGCCATTGTCCTGGGCGTGGCCTGCCGTTGTCTCTTACAGACAATGACTCCTAGTAGGACTATCATCTGCACCTGTCCAGTCAATGTGTGCTATAGTTAGGAATAAATGTGAGTCGTCAGGAGGTTAAGAGGCATATCTTGACCAGATTCTACCTGCAGAATCCTGACAACTGGTAGGAACAGAACACACACACACACACACACACACACACACACACACACACACACACACACACACACACACACACACACACACACACACACACACCAGCACTGCAGTAAGGCATTCATTTCAGCAACCCCGTAGTTTGATTTAGTTTTGTTTTGCTGGGCTGTCAGTTGCCAAGTCAAGTTGGACACTAACCTTAAAACCAAAGCTCCAATTAGCATAATATAACATAAGATAAACATTCATTATGTTTACAGTATGTCTTTGCCGCTGTTTCCCATCTAAAGTAAGATTATCTTTGGAATGATGACACAGAAACCCCATCCCACAGACGCTCATATGGAAGCACTATATCTTATTAAGACTGGGAATTTATTCGTGTTGATAAAACTGGCATCAGCAACAGCGTTTTCCCTGCTTGTGCGTAATTCCGAGTCGTGAGTGCTGTCTCCAGAAGTTATGTTATGTGAAATGCTTGATTTGGCTCTCTGCCTGTTACCATACTCTTCCGACACTGGGAGTCTGCAGTTTCCATGCAGTGTTTGTACATTGCATGCTGGTCGGTTGCCGCATCATAAAACTGGTCTGTTTAAGGGAATAGTCACTTTTGTTTTATCCGTGAGCTAAAAAATGCTTTTACAAAATTGCCGACATTTCTTTTGCTCTTTTTAAATCAGTTTTATGAACGTCTGGTGGCGGCACGCATTTAAATAACGCCGTAATGCAAGCGCACGGTAAGCGGCTGCGTTGCCGTGGCGGCTGTAAACGGTCAGCTCGGGATAACGGCGAGTGGCGTCAATGCTAAACATTCCACAGAGGGTAAACGTTACGAAAAAGCCGCATTTAAGAGTACTTGGTGGTCCAGTGTTTTGCTTAAGGTTAACCACCTGTGAAAGCAGATTTTAAAATGCAATCCGTTATAGATAAACATAGCATTGTCCCTTCGTTTGTTATTCGTTGTAAGAACAGGCCTACATTATAAGGCAAGCTACTGCCGGCCTTATGAATAATTCTTGGCACCGTGTAGACACTATAGTGTTATGATGTAATGTTATTTTTATGGATAATTGTGAGGCCCTGCGTTCAGGCTAGTATGATGTCATCATGCTGCTTTTGGGATAATTGCCTGGCACTGTGCAGTTATTATGTTGTTATTTTAACTGTTACTTTTTCACGTTAGTGCCAGTTTACTGAAATCCTGACTTTTTGCGCCTTTCTTGCTGTTCTTTCTTGTCCTATGATATAATTAACGTATCATGCCCTACCTCACGTCACCTCATAAGAGAGTCTGACAAATATTTAATAATCGTAATGATACGACTAAACTATTAAACTACCTGAAATTGTCCACATTTTCACCTGCTGGAAAATGCTCCATCTGGTTTTAACACTTTTTCCAATTTGCTTTCCATAACTTCTCAAATGACAGATGCAAGATCCCTTCGTAAAGTCACATACAGGTGAGCACAAAATCTGCGATATCATATTGCTGGTTATGGGTGAGATTTAATCAATATGGATGTGTTTCTCTCTCTCCCTCTGTGTGTGTGTGTGTGTGTGTGTGTGTGTGTGTGTGTGTGTGTGTGTGTGTGTGTGTGTGTGTGTGTGTGTGTTGGGTTTCCTCAGTCTCAGCTATACCAGCGTTTCCCTGGCAGTACTAACAGAACACAGAAAAGAACCATGGGTAATGTGCTAAGCTGAGCATGCTCAGTAGAGACAGGGCAGAAACTCTGTGGAAGGCAGTAGTGTGTGGTCTCCTCTCTGCAGCCGTGTGTGTACCAGAGTAACGAGTCACAAATGTCTTTACAGAATTGGAGGAATTAATCTTCAGTGATGATGCAACGCTGTCCTAAAGGCCAAGCCACCGCCAGCCCCAGTATCACTCATGTGCTCACTCAACTGAATCCCAAAAATCTCCACACACTTTCCCTGTCCAGTCAGGTCACTCGTACGGCAGGACTCTGAGACACAGATGCTGTTGGCAAAAGGAAGCCAGAAGCTTCCACTGAGGAATGAAATCAGGTGAACACAATTCACTTTACATTATTTACAGCCGGTGATTAAAATGTATGTGAGATATTTACAATGAGGCCAAACAGGACTAATATAAAACATATTCATTTGGCAAGCCAATTTACCTTGTCAGGTGCAGTTTCAAACACCATCACTTTAAACATTGCTGGAGCATGTTCGGTCATGATCAACAGTTTAGCTTTGACCTTTAGGAAGATCATTTTATTGTTTTGCATAAGTGGTAAGCCCTAAGTAGACACTGATCTGGTTTGACATGTTTTTAAAAGGAGCTGTAAGCTCTTAATTGTTTAAAGCATAAGTATTAAACTTGCCCTTCACCACAAACTGCTGAAACAGGTTAAACAGATGCACCCTGAGGTAGGAGGCAGGGCAGAGTCTAAACTGGAGCTCTCCACACCGAGACCAAGCTCAGCCTCAGCAAGGCCAGAGAAGACTGAGACTGAGACCCTGAACCAGAGAGCAAAAAAATGTCTAATGTAAAGATGAGAAGACATTTATGTTATAGATTTTGACAATCCATAACGTAAATGTCCACCTCATATCTGCAAGTGAAGCCATGAAAAAAATCATATTAAAATTATGTTATGCTATCAAAATAAAAGTAGTTGAGGTTTCTAGCTACTAAAGCATTTTCAGTTGAGCTAAGAATTTAATATTTTCCACTGAAACCCAAAAGTTTATTTAAATTTACATAACCATGTAATCCTCCTGCCGACAATGACGGGATTGTGGTTTTGTCTAAGACCATACATCGAGACTGAGACCCAGGCCAAGACCAAGTTTATGTGGTCTTAGGGGGTCTTGAGACTGAAACCAAGAGATGGAGACATCATCTCTAACAGAGGCCAGACCTGGTTACACACAGCCCAGATGGAACTGTTCTTTTCCTTAATGCATATGTACGTCACAAAGTACAGCTGCAGTAGCTTTTTTTTTCAGTACACAACAGCGCAGCAGTGGTTAGTTGCCGTGCTTTAAGTGCATTTCAAACAATGACTGTGCTGTATACAAAATACAAAGTTCAAACTTGTTTATTTTTCTTTCCATGGCCTGAATCACACCCATTTTAATTGTAACATAGTTGAGTTGGTGGTGAGTCAGCAGGATGGAGGCAGTGTTCCGGAATGAACTGCACTTGAACAGGCGAGGTGGGTGTTCCAGAATCTGCGGCACTCACCTTCAGCAGCTGAATGACAGCACAAGCAATTTACTAAATAGTCTTCTACATTTTCAATGTGAGTATGATGATGAAGGAGTACTGCCCTGCCTTTTTGTGCATCAGTGAAACTTTCACTCTTTTAGGTCCGATAAGAATGGAAAGACTGGCAGACCATTAAGGAGGCCCTTACAGTGCTGGAGTTTTTTTTTTTCCTGTTCAGAGATATCACACAAGCACAGACATACCTCACAGGGGTGCAGTCTGGTGGTGAGTGTTTGCTGAGCCCAGGGTAGATAAAGCTTTAAATGGACGCAGAATATCAGTGTTGGCTGCGACTGGTGGGATAGTAAGGTATACTTAAACAGAATCCTTTTCAGCACTCTGCAATCATGTGTTGCATGCTGGCCACTCTTCTCGAGGTTTCAGGATTATTTGACTTTGCAGGTCCTTACATATTATTATATACAATGCGACATCAGTGACGCTGGACTGTTTATTGGTTTTATTTTTCCCTTGCTAATCAGATTTGATGTTGTTATGCATGTGTGTACCTCTGAGAAATTACAATCCTGGGATTACTACAGCCACTTTGAAGGGGTTTCTGTCGGTAGTCAAAGTCATATGGTAACGTGGCTACGCACAAACATACGTAACAAGCATGCTAAAGTCATAACTTTCATTAGAGTTCAGATCATTTCTTTTTTTTTCCCCTCATAAAGTTGAGAATATTGAAACCACCTCTCTCCCATGGTGGCTTGCCCCAGCACTAAGTATGACCACATGCCTCTGCACCCATTAGCATGTATTCGAGAGGACGTGTGTGATCGCTGCACATGGTTTGTCTTGGCTATGAGGGTAAGAATAGATCACCCAAACGGCTGTTGCAGTCCACAGAGAATAATAACTAATTAAGAGCTCTGTGCTTGGCTGGTGTTTCCACTTAGCCCCATCCCTCCCCCAAGTGGTGAGTGAACAGCACACTCATGACATGATACTCAGCTAAAAGGTTTTTGCAGTTCCCCTCCAAAAACTACAGGAACCCAAAAAAAAAACTGCACATGCCTAAGGCCTCAAACCTGAACAAACAAGGAAGAATCTCCTTGCCAAGTAAACAGTTTCACATTTTCTCAGTGTATGCTTTCTTTTTAGTTTTCTTCGTCAAGAGTAACTCACAATCAAATTTGTGTACAGTTTGGGCTTTATGCAGGAGTATCATACAGCTGTCAGTAATGAGCCCACTGTGGTCAGTTTTGGCACTCAACGGGATCACTTATCCATACATGCAGTTAACACGTTAAAGCCAATTAAATGAATTACCATCCAAGTCTGCAGCACTCCGCTGGGGGCCGATGTTTATCTTATCATCCTGTGTGGCGGGACTTGTCGCCATGGCACTGGTGTCTCTGATTACAGCCCTGGCGACTCGCTGACCTCGACTGCGTGCTTGGTCTGACCGGTGACACAGAGGTGACATCACAGGCAGCTGTAGTGCACGGAATCATCTGTCTGTAGGCTCTCCAGATTCATTCTGACTGTGCACCCCTGTATAGGTAGACCATCATTCTGTGTAAAATTACCAATAAAGGTAAAGATTTATGAAAAATTGCTTCATCATTTGGGGCGGGGTATAGCATAGTGGTAAGGGGCAGTAGTGGTAAGTGGCACTGTAGCATTGTGGTGAAGACAGGGGCTCATAACTGAAAGGGTGCTCGTTCAATTCCCCACTGGGGTACTGCTGCTGTACCCTTGAGCAAGGTACTTAACCCAGAATTGCCTCAGTAAATATCAAGCTGTATAAATGGGTAACATTAAAAACAGTAAGCTATATAAATCCCTTTGGCTGAGAGCGTCTGCTAAATGACACTAATGTAATCTTTTGGTTGCTTGAACTTTTGACATACCCCCTGCAGGTAGACTGCAATGGGTCCCCTAGTGTTTAAGTTATTAAGTTGAATCAGGCTGAAGTCCCGCTTTGTGGTAAGTGCAAGCAGGGTTTGGAGTTACTCTCATTCGTACATTTCAAATTTACACATGGAGACGCCCTGTGTGGCCGCAGTTAGAGGATGCTTCGCGAGACAGTGGTGCGTTTCCTCCGCGGAGATGTGATTGAGAATCAAACGATGACAGCTCCATTGCTCTGTGAAACAGGCTCATTACGCTTTACGGCTGCTGTGGTTCAAAGCCGCCTCCACAGGGGCGGCCTTTTCCCAACCGCGCCGGGGAGTGTGGATAAAGCTCCGCTGGGAGTTGCGCGTCATGTGTGACACATGTCAACCGAACTCGAGCGACGCTCATGTTAAAACCGCAGACCCTATGCGAGTGGCAGTTACAGGGCCTGTTTGCAGTAAAAAAAAAAAAATCCTCCAATATATGAATAGTTATGCACGCTGAAGCATTTGCCCGGTTTCATAGGGATTGATTAGTAAGTTTGCCTGTCTTTCATAATATTTCTCCTCTTGGGTCAGCGGACCTTTTATGGATCTGGCAAAAATGTACTGTTGCTGAAGCCTCTAGACGTTAGGGCTCGAATAACTGGCGCTGGCAGCAAAAACGCCGTGCACTGTCTGGATGTAATCACAGCATAATTGCGTCAAACACGGCACTGGACTCTTGCTTATCACCGACACCCAATCAGTGTTGAGATATGTTCGATTCGCGTAATAATAGCTGCGGTCTTATCGCACGTCATCAGTTCAATGAGGTATACTCTCGTTACAAACATACACTCGTGTTACTAAAGCAATGTAAACACAGCTCATCAGAATGCGTACATCATAATTTATTAATCTTCTAATCACACTATGATATTAAAGTTTCACTGGTTGTTGGATTGCTTTGGCAACTTTTAGTTTTGTTTCGCTTGTTCTTGTTCTGGGATCTGAGGAACTAACTGGAAAGCCAGGAAAACGTGACAATATTACAGCACATGAAAAACGGAGAACTGTTTCTGCTTAGCCATGTACTAAAGGGGTTCTTTTCCCGCATTTTGCTGTCAGGCGGTCAGTTTAGATCCATAATCTGCTTGTACGAGGGGAAGGGGGCAGGTATAACTTTACTGTCGGTATGTTAGAAATGTCAGATTAAGTTAATCACTTCGGTCTGCCTTTAATGATACGTCGGAGACGTCGGTGCCAAACTGTTTGCTGGACTGCGCCGTAATTAAAAAGCGGGGTTGGTTGTTGGCTGCTTGGCAACGTCGAATGTTGACTTGGCCTGACATGTTCTGGGCCACTCCTACCCGCACTCCGGGGCGCTCGGCAGGGGGAAAAGGTAACGGGGTTGCGTCCTGCGTCCAACAGTAAACTTCTGCGCTGGTGTGCGAAACCGAACAGCCTTGTTGTGGACTCAGAACCGCTAAATTCGCTGAAGTGAGCTGAGAAAGAATAACGGGGTGCACGCCGTGGTCTGGAGAAGAGGAGCACGCATTGCTGCCTGACTAGAAAAGTCACACAAGTGTTTATTGCCTATTACTGCTGCACCACTGGACGCAGCAGGTTGCGAGAGGGATTCTCCCACGTGCCGCAGTGCTGCTTGGCTGCTCCACTTTGGCGATTCAGAGAGCGCTTGCGGGACTCGGAGACCACTGGGACATCGCTGGCATAGGAGCATAGCAAGTTAGAGCTGCGTGTGGAGCGCCTTTAAAGGGTATTTAGTTAGATCAAGCGATCAGGCTCCGTGTTCCTGTGCTGGAATCTGTCGGCTGGTGAGTTATGTTTACGCGTTCGCCCGCGCGTCTGTTTCTTTGTACCCAAAGTTGGTGGAGCATGTGATTTGAAGATCTTTTAACCTAACGTTGTAGGTTTACCGATGACAGCCCTTGTGAAGAAGACAAGTGGGCTTGTAGCACTGATGTGGTTGTACACTGGATGTGTTCATCTGTCGCGGACAGATGTTGCGTTTTTTTGACATGTTTCCAGTTCCTCATCGATTCTGTTCTCCCGTAAATATTGACAAGCCACTGTTTACGTGCATCACCACACGGCAGTTGCAAGCAGTGTCAAAACAAACCCCAATGAAATATTTTAATGAAAGATTTTCTGTATACTCTCATTCACGCTGTTATCCCCTCATATAGTATCATGTCCATTTAATTAAGTGCTAATTGTTATGTGGGATTTTGTCCTTCAATTACCCGCTCCTGTTTCCTTGAGACCTGACTGTAAAAAAGACTCTCCGTTCTTTTAAGTACTCAACCTCGTGAAAATCCTTCATGTGATCCTGCTTTTGAACACCTCAGCAGCCAAACAACTTCAGTAAACATCCCACTTTGGTAATGGATGATGTGTAAAATACAAGATTTGCAAATTACTCTGGATCGGCTCATCTGCGAAGCAAATGAACAAATGTAACGAGGGTCACTACATGTTTTAGCTTCCAGTCTTTTGGACGATGTTTGAGCGAAAACGTCATATAGCACCCTAGCGCTGATATGCGCAAGTCTCTTCTTATCAGATCAGCGAGTTCCAAAGCCATGTTAATAACGGGGATATCAGTGTGCTTATGGGCAGTAAAAATTCCACTTGTGTTTATTCAGGATACTATCAAGATTAGCCTTATGTAATACCTATCGCTGAGGAAATATACAGAGCATCAGTACAGGTTTATGCGTGCTTTGCCCAAGTGTGCATAACATGCGGCACTCGCCCTTTCCGTGACACAGACGCGAATATGACTGATATATTTGAACGTTGTTGTTCCGCACACATAGCAGCATTCCCTCGTGAGTTTGAGTGCGCATTCACGGGTTTACCGTGCCCCTCCCTCCCTCCCTCTTAGCACGATGAGTTGGAAAAAAAGACACAACTTCTGGTTTAGATTATGCGCAGCCTGATGTAGATTCGTGGCGTCCGATTACAGAGGATTTATGTTTTCCAACTGCACGGTTTGTCAGAATGTGTAGACTGCGCCTTGGAGTTCGGGACTGTTGTATGACTTCCAGGCTGTCTTCCGTTTAACCGCAATACGCTTTGTCCTTCACTCCGACGAGAGAATTTAAGTGCTCATTACCTCTTTAACACCTCTTTGCGTACTGTGTTCTATTAACATCATGTGTTGGGTACATGCTGGGTTAAAAAGGAAGACTTGCTTAAATTCTTGTATCATTTTTGTGGACGATGTGCCTTTTATTTAGACTGAATGTGGACCTTATTCTCTCACCATATAAAGAGTTCTAGGGGCTCACAGTATGAATAATTGCTGGTCAGCTTCTGTAGTTCTCAGACAGATCACTTTGTACCAGTGTATACAGGCTGCAGTTGTAGTTGTCTTTACCCTGTGTAGTGCAACTGTATCCTCAGCAGTGTGGAAAATGCATGTATGATAGGATTAGACAGGATAGACAAGCAGACTCCCTCTATCTTTACAGTAAATATCAAAATCTGGTGTCTGGGGCAACTTTAATGTCCTCTAGGGCTTTGTATTTCAGGTAAGTTGCAGCCAGCGATAACAGTTGGATTAAGGTCAGGGAGCGGCAATGTGAGACTGGTGCCTCAGCGTTACAGAAACGTTGTGAGAGTGTTTGTGTTGTGCAGGAGCTGCTGCCAGGACCAACGGCCTTTGAAGAAAGGGTGCCTTTCTTCCCCAAAAAATGAACAAATCATTTCCAGCCGAAAACTTTGAATCACCCCTCGGCTTCATGTCACAAAACACGTCCTTAAAATAGAATCACCCGGTGAAAAGGGGTATGTGCTCGCCCTTAAGCTGGGTCCTACATCCACTCTGACTGCTGATGAGTGCAGTCCGTCGCCAGGTGAAAGATCAGAGGAACATAATGCACTTTCCCCCCAAATGGAAGTGCAGCTTGTTAGTTTCGCCTCTCTTGGCAGCAAAGAGAGGGCTGCTGTGAATTTAAGTTGTTTTTGTATATATAAATTTAAAGTTTTTCATAACTTTTACAAGGAGAATTTTTATATATTTGCATAATATTTATATGCTGTCTGAAAGTTATGCAATGTGGTAGTTAGTTTACAGTTAATTTACAGTTAACAGTCTCATTTATGATCCTGAAGGAACAAGGCCTGTTACAGACAAGTTATACAAAGCACTTTGGCCTTCAGGAAGAAATTAGAGCTGTAGGGAAATGTAACCACTTTCACTACAACTTTTTTTAATATAAATATGCAAATCGGACTGCTTTATTTTTCCACCTACAGAGAGATGTGGAGAATGCCCGCAGCCGGTCCCCATTGACGTAAATGACTGCATGCAGTTTGTTTGTGTAGACTTGTGGTAGCAAAAACGATCTGGATTTGGCAGAAGCAGTAAAAAGCATAGTGCTGCCATCATAGTTTAGGTATGCCACCCATGCTTGTGCCCATAATCTTTTTCTGATTATCTGTTACTGAGGTTTGGTGAACATGCACTGCTAAAGACAGAGTAAAAACTGAACAAATGAGAGCATTTTTCCCGTCCCTTTGCTATGCATTTATTAAGTAGGGCTTCATTGCAAAAACTTTGCTGCACGAAGTCAGTGTTGCCTATAGTGTCTTTCCAGCTGCGCGGTCAAACGGTCAGAGAGCCCCGAGGAAGGGAGACTGTGGGGAAGCAGAGGAAGTTGACCGCAGCTTCCCTTTTCCAGTAATGTCACCCTATCAGATAGCTGAAGGATGGCACACATGTGTGACACTGGTGTCCTCCGCTCACATCCACGCATTATGATGTGACTTGTGGCTGCTTCCTCTAAACGCTGCCCAAGGAAGCTCCTGCCCTGTTTTCAGATTGTTTTAATCACTCTCTTTCTTGTTGTGCTTGTTAAGAGTGTATTGCGCTTGGTAGGAATTCACAGGCCTGAAAATCGTGTGGGATTAATTTTATCTGGATAATTAATCTGCAGTGACCAGTGTCATTTTAAATGCTCTGTCGTTGAATGATTTGTTGAACACATACCTTTTCCCTTATATAAACCTGCATAATGTGATCTCTGTGGTCGTGTCTGTGTTTGCACAAGTGAGAGTGTCCACGTGTGCGCATGTTTACAGATGTTACGCAATGCGTGTGTCTGAACGACCTGCGTAGGGGCGGGTGGACTTTGGCATCCAAACTCAGAGTCAGTCAGAGAGCCAAATCAAACATGACCAGTACACACACCACTGACCTGAGATCAGCCCCAGCCCCCCACCTGTCAGTCAGAGCTCCCTCCCTTCCTCATGGCTGATGCTCACTCATCAGCCTGTCTGAGCTCTGATGGGACTCCTCACTAGGAGCCTGGAGAGTCATTAATCCAGCACTGAGTCTACCGCTCTCCACACAAACCCCAGTGCTGAGTCTACCGCTCTCCACACAGACCCCTGTGCTGAGTATGTTGGTCACCAAAAGTTGCAATAGTATGCTGGTCAGTAGTACAGCTCTGTGAGGAGTTGCTCCATAGGGGGTGAGAGGGTAGTAGATTGTGATTTGTATACATGGATGTTGTGATGAAATGAATATTTAACTGCTACTTGTTTATATTTGTATTTACCATTTCCTTTTAGATTAATAATGCCGAAATGGCAGTGTGATTTTTAGTACTGGGTAGTTAGGGCTGAGGATTTTACAGTCTCCAGTCTACAATCATATTGGACAGCAGCCATTAGCAGTGTCTTCTGTACTCTTTTTGCAGCACTAACACATGCGTTTTCAGTGACTGATTGCAGTGATCACTCCAAAGGATGCCTGTGTGTTATCCCTGCAGCAGATGGCTGTGTGGATTCCTCGTCTGACACCGTGCTTTTGACAAACGAACGCAACCTCGTCTCCCTTGCCTTTGACCCGCTCTCTGTCCCGGGCTGGTGTCAGGCTGTGATTGGTGGAGCCGCCTGCACGCCCCGCGGCGGTTTGCCGTCCCGGGCGGCTCTCTGGCGGCGCTCTCTCTGTGCTGGTGTGCGGTGCTGCACGTGGCCTTCGTCCAGCGCTTTCAAACCTGTCATCTCGTCAGCGGTCACCTCGAATGGCACGTGCATACAGTAGCATGGGGAGGGTGTGAGAGAATTTAGAATGAAACGCAGAGAGGGTGTTTGTTATCTGGGAGTCTGGGGGCAAGAATTTCAAAAGCGTTAGCTGGGCTTTTTTTAAGTTAGTGACTATTATCTGAGCTGCAGTATGGCATTCAGGGGCACGTGTGTGGTAGACCATTTTTTGAACTTTTGACTTGTTTCCGAAAGGTTCGAAAGGTTTGAACCCCTAGCAAAGCATAGCTGTTGTGAATTTAAATAATTTAAATAATTTTGTGAAAAAAATAATTTAATAATCTAACAATTTAGATTTGTTCTCTCCAGATACATAGCTGGATATTTAATGAAACGGTTCACATTTGGTACTTGGCTCGTGGGGACAGTGGTACCTCATTTTGGGATTTGACCCTGCAACCATCTGGTTGCAAGCCCAGTTCCCCTAATTCAGTTCATAAAGACTGTAACGGTTTTAACAAATTTCAGTGATGTCTGAGGTCCCGGATCTAAGGGACGCAGTGCGAGCCAAGCCTGCTAGCCGGTCTGACGGCTTTGTGGCCGGTTGTTTGTCCGGATTCGGGACCACAGTGCGCAGGGACACAGGATGGACAAGGGAGGAATGTCCTGGCAGTTGGGGCCTCTCTGAGGGAGCAGAGCTGTTAAAAACAAGCCCAGCACTGTGTCTCTTACTGTCCCGGGCCAGTTAAGAAGCCACATCTTAATATTCAAACAGCCTCCTGCCTACCTTGCAAGCTTCACAAGGGGCCTCTGTGAGCCAAATTGTAGCAAGTCTCAGAGGACCCTGTGTGGATCCTGGCCAGCTACTAGGCCTCAGATCTGGCCAGCTGGACATTAGCCTCAGGCATATGTCTGCCTTGACTAGAATGGACACTATTCTTCCTTTGTTTCAAGCAGAGCCAGTCAAAGCTGAGCTGCATTCAGGGCAAAATGTAAAATGTTGTTTTGTCCTCTAGAGGGCAGCAGAGATCACTTTTGGACTGTCCCCCCATGCAAGTGAATTACCACTGCAACTGGACTTCCCAGCCTCTTTTTCTTGTAGTTTAGACATCAAAGCTCAAAAGCTAAGGAAGATTAATGGGGAAATTAATTTATATTCAGCATTAATCTAAAACGCAGAATATCCAGCTGCATAAATGAATAACAGAAAAATTGTAAGCTTTTTAAGATACTACCGATAAGAGAGTTTATAAAGGAAAGATGTAATGAAATGGAGAAACATACATATGTACATTTCACAGCTGTGTGACCTTTAACACACGTTGCAGGACTTTATTAATGTATTGTTATGACTGAATTATAAATCAAGAGGAGGACGTAATAAAATTCACAACGGGCAAGAGAATTCTTTTTTCCCTTTTTGCTGATAACAGTCCAAAAAAATGTCTGTATTATATGAGTATTTAGTTTATATTTGTTTTCCTCATTTTAGGCAGTCTCCCATCACCACAATGCAGTGGGAACATCTGAAGTATCCCTGTAGGAGCTGCTCCATGTAGGATGTCTGTGGTGTGCTTGGAGACAGGACCAATGTGAGTGGGCAGAAGATGAGTGTACTCCATCTGAGGGAGCCTATCTGCGGTGGCCAGAGTGGTAATGAATCCTCCCTGGACCCCCCGCAGACTGCGAGCAGTCTGAACCCTGCAGAGGACACCTCAGGCACGGTGATGCTGGGCCGTGGCCCGGGTTCGAAGGCTGCCGAGGAAACATGCGTGGTCCCTGACAGAGGAGACCACTCCACGGTGACGGACGCTGCGCTGGGGGGTGGGGACAGGGAAGCTCCGCCCCCAGAGTGGGGTGAGGAGGGCGATCGGATGGCGGAAGGTGATCTGGACAGGTGGGAGGGAATCTCGGCTTTGGAGACCCCCGACCTGCAGGGGCACGGTGGTGTCCATGACGACGGCGCCACCGAGAGGAGCGACAGAAGCATGAACACCTACCCGGGGTCTGCTGTTACTGAGGCAACCGGGGAGTCAGGGAGCAACCAGGACTCCCCCCTGACAGCGAGTCCTGGGCAGACAGTGATGAGGAGGGACATCTTCATCGCGAGAGACTCCTGCCAGCTGCACGGCCTCTCTGAGCTGCCAGAGGATGGGGACACGGACACCCAAAGCAACAGAGAGCCCCCAAATGAGGACGCCCCGTGTCCCGTTGACATGCCGCCCGAAACAGAGGAGAATGGTCATGGTGCCCTGCCAGCACCAAGCTGTACGCATGCCGCAGTGACAGCAGGGGGCGCTGGTGTTCCCAGCAAAGAGACGCAGGTCTCCACAGCCCCCAGCCTTCTCTGGGGCCACCCCGGATGAAACCCCCACACCCTCACCCTCCTGTGGACCCCGTTCCAGCCTCACTGTTCAGACCTCCGCCCCTGCGCAGGGCTCCGATCACAAAACCATCCGCTTCCCATCCAAGTCGCGGCCTCAGTCTAGAGAGGGCAAGTCTGTCGTTCAGCCAGCCAAAGAACATCATGGGACGGTCGTCGGCAAGCTGACAGGGAGCAAGAGGGGGGCGGAGTCTGCCACTGAAAAGACCGCCAAAGCCGCGATGAAGACGTCACTCAAGCCTGACATCAAGAAACTCAAGCGTAACGTCCCGCCCAGGCCAGCGTCTGCTCTCAGAGCGAGCACGGACACACGGACAGAGACTCACCCGGCCAGCAATGCCGTGAGTATTGCATTTACGCATTTATGGATTCATATATCCATTATACAGCTCATATATCATGTGTCATCTTTTTCTTTCATTACTTTTATTATGTATTTTAACTTTGGATCTTTGATTACGATCATATAAGTTAGCACTTTAGATTTTACTCATTTTAACGAGGAATAAAACAGTTAAAGGCAGGTTTGATGTTGTTTCGGGAGACAGGGACAGCGGCAGCTCCTTCAGCACTGACTGACACACATGCCACTGTGTCATGGAGCCCCAGGCCCCCCGGTGCAGGGTTCCCTCTAATGAGCTGACAGGCTGCAGTCTGCCCTATTCTAACGGCGGCATGTGACAGTCACGCTTCTGCCTATTAACGGCGTGTTCTGTGTCTGTCTGCGTGTGCGTCTTCCGGCTGGATGTCCATCTTGCCACGCTGTTTTTCCAGGCTGAAATTATACAAGCGCTCTTTGTGAGAGAGGGGCTCCCACCACAACAGCATTTTAAACAGAATCGCAATGTAAGGGTGCTCGAAGGGTTAATCTCGACTTTTAAAAGCGGCTCATTGTGTCTGTTTGATCTGCATATTTAAAAGTCTGGGAGCTGTGTTTTTACAGAGGTTTAAAGAAGTGCTCTTTAACAGTTGTAAGGTTTTTTGTTGCGCTTCTGCAAAGCCAGGGCGCAGCGTTGATTTGGATTGCAGAGGGGGTTTTTTCGTCTCGGTCGCGCGCAGAGCGTAGTAAACGCGGCTCTGAGACGGTCCTGGCGTTGGCACAGCTGTGAGCGACGCGGCGTTCCCGCGCGCGGCCGTGAGCGGGCTGGCCTCAGATCAGTCCCACGTGCGGAGAGTGTTTACGCGGAGGAGGGGAGGGCCGGGCTGGAACGTGCCCTCCCCGGCTGCCGGTGCGTTACGCACTCTCTCTCAGGCAGGCATGGGCAGCAGTGCGCTCTCGCTGCGCAGCTCCACAGCCCAGCACACGCCGCTCATGTGGGCGCCGGCCGCTAAAAGGGGCTTCCTCCCGCAGGCGGCGTCAGAGGGGCCCGGAGACGCCGCGGGACAGAGGCTGCCCCCCGGGACGGGGCCAGCTCCGGCTCCAGCTCCGGCTCCGGCTCCGGCTCCAGCTCCTCCTCGCAGACTCCCCCCGCCTGTGGCCAGGCTCAGGCTGGACTCCTCCCGTAAAGATGGTCCCAGCGCTGGGAGCAAGGCTGCCCAGACCACCGGTGAGTACAGACCCCTGTGCTCTCTCTCTCTCTCTCTCTCTCTCTCTCTCTCGATCCCTCTATCTCTCCCCCACACTTTGCTTCCTTCTTCCTCTAACTTTTTATCCCACTATCACTCTGTCATTCTTTCTCTTTCCTTCTGGCTCTATCTCTTTCTGTTTCTCTATCCCTCTCTCTCTTCTTCCTTTACTCTTCTCTTCCCCTGCCTCTGTCCCCCTCTTTCTCTGTGTATCCCTCTCATTCTTTTTCTCTTTCTCTCTCTCCTCTTTATTTCTCTCTCTGTCTCTATCTGTCTCTCTTTCTATCCATCTTTACCCACCGCATGTCTTCTCATGTGTTCTATTTCATCCTCCTCTCTTTTTGATACTTTCTATCTTTCTATTCTCCCTCTCTCTCTCTCTCTCTCTCTCTCTCTCTCTGTGTCTAACTTCTACAGAGCTTTGCCGCTCTCGTTAGCTCCTCTCTGAGTGTCGCCGCTGTGGGACTGTGTTTTCGTTGGCTGAGGTCAGTCACTCAGTCAGCGAGCAGGGGGTCAGAGTGCAGGGGTCCCTCCAGCTGTGGGGCAGAGCGCACACGCCTTCCACATTCCTCCAAACACGCACCGGGACGCTGCGTCCTGCGTTCCCTCTCTCCCTCGCCGGCCGGGGCGTGCAGTCTGACGAGCATGCGGCTGCAGGGCACGAGTGTGTGGAGGCATGTGCGGGAGATTTCGGAGGGAAAAAACGTTAACCAGCAGCAGCTGGGGTGGGGAAGAGTCCAGACACGGCGGTCTGGGCCGGTTAATGCAGACTTCTGTTACACACTGAGACTTCACTTCCTGGGCATCATCTTATACACAGTAAGCTCTGTATTGTACAATACGTCGTCAGAGGGCTGTGGAACTAAGGGACACATGTTGAACTAGTTAGGATATTGTTATATATGAGACACTTCACTTCCTGGACATTGTCTTATACACAGTAAGCTCTGTACTATAACATTAGAGGGACACATGTTGAACTTGTCAGGATATTGTTATATACAAGCAATTTCACTCCCTGGACATGTTCTTAAACACAGTGAGCTCTGTGCTGTACATTACAGGGACACATGTTAGGATATTGCTGTAGGATATTGTTAGGATATTGTTATATACACGAGACTTCAGTCCCCACACACCCTCTTATAAGCTTTGAGCTGTACTAATATTAGAGGAACACATGTTGAACTATTTATGATATTGTTATATATGAGACACTTCACTTCCTGGACATTGTCTTATACACAGTAGGGTCTGTGCTGTACTAACATTGCAAGAACACATGTTGAACTTGTTAGGGTATTTTTATGTGCAAGAGACTTCACTTCCTGGAAATCTTCTTATGCATGGTAAATGCTGTGCTGATCTAATATTAGAGGGACACATGTTGGTAGGATGTTGTTTTATTCAAGAGACTTCACTCCCTGGACATTTTCTTGAACACAGTTTGCTCTGTGCTGTGCTAACATTAAAGGGGCACTTGTTGAATTTGTTAGGAATGTAGACAGGCTTTTTAATGTCATGGATGTCATTATATGTCCCAAACTCATTTCTGTTCCAGTGGAGAAAGTTTAACCAGATTTTTTTTTTCCTGTGTCCTTCCCCTTGAGGCGTAAGTGTTGTGACATCTGTCCCTTTGCACAAAGAGGCACTTGTGCCTGGAAATTGAGACCAGTGTGTTCTGGACAAGAAAGAGAGAGAGAGAGAGAGAGAGAGAGAGATGAGGCAATGGGGCAACCCCTTCCCTAATTGTTGTGCTTTGGTCTTTGATTTGGAGGGGGCGCTCAAAGGTGGCAGCTACCATCACCATCCGAAGACCACATCCTCTCCAGACAGCGGTGCATTTGTTTTTCTGTCGGATAGCTGACCTCACGCTCTCCCCCAGGCTGTCCTGGCCTGCCCCCTTCCCTCCGGCGAGCCTTCAAAACAGCCTTAATTCACCACGTCCACCCAGCCAGTGTCTGAAAGAATGTCTGGGGTTTCTGAAGTTTTGATTTTCTGTTACTGCGTTAGCTTATGTGCCGTGACCAATCGGAGACTCCACCCACACACCCTGTGGGAAAAACTGCTAGATGCTTGTTTCTTACGCCCCCTATGAAATGTTCTACGCGTGGGCTTTAAAAACTGTGCAACTTTATGCCGGAGAGGCCATAAATTTAGGCGTTTTAGTGCTGTGCTCTTGGTTTGACCCGATGATGGAGCAGAAACTGCACACTGCTGTAGCTCCCACAGATACTGCCTGTCTTTCACCCACAACACAGTTATTACGAATCTGTCTCACGTTAGCCGTTGTGCTCGTGGTTTACCGTAAATTGCAGTATCCTCTCCTGACTGTGTTGTTGCAAAATCTTGAGCGGCCAGCGCGGTGACCAGGTGGGAGCCGCCCATTGGGCTAAACGCCTCTGAGCAATCAGCCGGCCACGCTGCAGTACCTGGCGCTCGCCACAGGAGGCGTCAGACTCAAGGGCTCGGTGATCTTTACCAGGCCGAAGTCTTCCTGTCTCTGGTGAGCAAAGCTTGAGTCACCGACCCGGCAGGGCCCATCGCCATGGATACGGCTGCATGTTCTAGAATCCAAAGGGTTTGAGTCACACACAGGCACAGGCACAGGCACACGCACGCTCACACACACAGACACACGCACACACACTGCGAGTGTGAAGGGAAAGTGAGTCTTAGAGCAGGGAGGGGGTTCTTTCCTGTGCTGGGAAAGCACAGCTGTGCTTTTGGGAGGGAAAATCTGGACGAGAGGGGGGTACTGTGATACTTCCTGCTAGCAGAACACAATGTCTCACCCCCGCCCTGCGGTCTGCGGGTGGGGTTTCCTCGGACAGGGTGTGCCGAAAGCGGCTTCGGCCCCGCAGCTTTTCAACACCTGGGGCCGTCCGTCACGTTTAGCAGGGAAAGTGTGGGAGTCTGAGAGGGGTTGCCTGCCTTTCCCTCTGCGGGGCGGTGACAGATTAGCCGCAGCAGATGGGGATAATCCTGGTCCACATTAGAGCCCGGCGGCCGGTTTCATGGAGCTCGTGCGCTCAGGGTTCCCCATGCTTCAGAGAGACCTGACTTCAGGCGTATCATGGCTGTTGTGTGTTTATTTGAAGCTAGGTGGCTGCATTTTCCCCAGAAAGGCTCACCGATTCATTCTCTTATTTATCAAGTATAGTGAGAGCAGCTGCTTTAGGCACAGAGGACAGGAGAAAAACGTAGGATTTATAACCAGCAGGTTCTGGGTTCTAACCCTATCGCTTCAGTAATTATCCAGCTGTTTAAGCTGCTAACAAGTGAAGGTTTAATTTAAGAAGGGAGTTTCAGCCAGCAGATAACAGCACTGGCAGCAGTTTCCCTCTCCCATCAGAGGTGACTGAGAAGAAGGAGTCTTCTTCAGAGCTGCAGTGCTGTGTTTACATTTTATGTTGCATTTTACATTTATGATATCGAATCGTGTCAAACTGATTGCGTGGGACCTTCACGCAGTTTCTACTGAAGTGGACAGATGGAGTCACCAGAATCCCAGACACCTTGCAGGGGAACGTCTGTGACAGTAAATGATGCCTTTAGCGCCCCCTGGAGTTTAAAATGTTGTCATAATGTAGACGCTGCTGACAGTTAGCTGTCAGCGCTGTGCTCACATTCCCAGGGTGAAGGCCATCTCTGGCCCACCCCATGGCGGCTTTTATAAGATGTGTCAGAGGAAATCGTCTAAAACCTGCTCAGTTTTTCTTTTGAACCTGCCAGCTCCTGGCTCAATACTACCAGCTGTTCTGAGATCAGTGGTCTCTGACATGTGCTAGTCCTGTTCAGAGAACACAGCTCTGTGAGATCAATGGCCTGGCTTGTCCTCATGATGTTTATGGCCACTCAGAAGCCTCTGGCCCTAAACGTCTGTGCTCTGATTTTTGGCAGTACCCCATCATCAATCTCAGTACCTTAATAGCATCCTTCCAGTTTTGAAAGGTGTTCTTTCGCTCCCTCAGAGCATCCTTCACTCTGGCTCCTCCCCTCTCTCTTCCAGTGACTGCACCTGTATTACATATTTTTTAATACCCGCATTGTATGCCTGTATAGAGGGCCACTTATTGTAAGCACCTTACAGTGTAATGTGTTATTTATTTGTACAGCTGGGTATTTACTAAAGCAGGTTAAGTACCATGCTGAAGAGTACAAAAGCGCTGAAACCATTACTTTGGATAAGAGTGCAGCTCCTGAAACACCATGTGTGCCACACAGCTGCTTTATGTAGGGCAGCAGTGTGGTGTAGTGGTAAAGAGCAGCGCTCGTAACCAAAAGGTTGCTTGTTCAGTTCCCTGCAAGGGCACTGCTATTGTATGCTGGGGCAAGGTACTTAAGCCACAAGTACCTCAGTATATATCCAGCTGTATGAACAGATAAAACTGTAATCAACGTAGGTCACTCTGGATAAAAGCATCTGCTAAATGACAATAATGTAATACTGAAATAGGCAGTGTTATTAGTGTGTAGGTGGGTTACCTGCTCAGAGTAGGACCCCGTCAGTGACCTGCTTGTCTGGGTTTTGTCTTGTGCAGGTGCCTTCAAATCAGGGGAGATGGAGAGGCCCCCTGCCACCAGGACCCTCTCGAACCCTGGGCCTGGAGCCCCCAACCCCCCGGCGGCGTTGAGGCCGCCAGCAACAGGCCGATTCAGAACCAGCAGCGCCTCATCCATCACCAGCACCCACAGCGAGCCGGGCGGGGCCTCCACCGCCGCCACCGCCGCCACCGCGGCTAGCCATGGTGAGTCTTAATCTGATTGGCCAGATCGTGAGAAAACATTCCGTACCAGCAGATTATATGGGAGCTGTTCTCTGAAACTTACCATTACGATTTAACTTTAAGGGTTTACAGTTAGCAATCAACATCAAACTACACTTAATCAAACAAATTCAGTGTGTTCTCGAAAATAAACAGCCAAGGGGAAGTTTCTGTTTGGAAGAACAAAGCCAGCCGCTCCAACAAGGCCGACTCGTTAGGAGCTGAGCTGCTAACCAGAAGGTTGCAGGCTCGATTCACTTGTGGGGCACAGCTGTTTTACCCCTGAGCATCGGATTTGTTTGGTATCCTGCTGTATAAATCAGTAATGTGTCAACAGTAAGCTATGGAAATCACCTCTGACAGGCCCTGAGGATGTCTCTCTGGGAACTGCTACTGAAAATATTACCCGTCTTCAGCATTTGCTCTCATGTTCCAATTCACAAACCGGTGTTAGGAAATGCGTGTGCCAGCGCGTAACCATCGGCAGGAGGGAGCCAGGCCACACGGCTCCACAGGGCTCCACTGCTCTCTCTCAGAGCGACACGGCCGCCCACACTGATGCAGGAGCCCTCGTCTGGTCCTCATTAGCCAGGGGGCAGAGCTCTGAGCCCGTCGCCGCGTCTGCCCCGCCCCCCTTGCCTGCAGAGACGTTCGGCGTAACCGCGGTGATGCGAGCTGTCAGACTGGAGTCACACCACCCCAAACCCCCCCCACCATCGCTGAGCCGCAGTGAATGCGGCCTTTTTGGGGCTCCACCCTGCGCCCCGTGGACGCAGCCCACGCTTTCCTGCCTATTGTGAGTGCGTATCAGACGCACTGTTTTTGAAACGAATCTTTGTTTCCCAGCCAGGCTGGTTCAAACATGATGCGTGAGCTATGACGTCCATAACCCTGTGACTTACGCTTTACTCATTCCCAGAACATCTTTTTGTTTTTGGAATGTCGTCAGGATTCCAGATTCTTCTGCCATTGTGGAGGAGTAAGGGATTCTGTTCCATAGGTCAAAGGTCGCAGCTGGATTGTGTAAAGGAGATATTGCCTGTCTGTCTTGTGTGGGCATAGCTCAGTCTCTCTGGGCCTGTCTGTTGGGCCTGCACTTCAGGCTTCATGAAACTGAAACATGTCTGAGCTGCAGCTGTAGTTGAATGCATTGTTTTTCGTAACACAAATTCTGCCTTTTGCTGCAAACATAAGTATTTTAACAACAGCACAAGTGGAACCAGGCTGGGTGGTGTATTCCTCAAGCATGTGATAGATTTATTAGAGGATCTCAGATGTAGTTCTTCACCTACCGAGAAGTGTGTGGTCTACAGTGATTCCTACTCAGAGTGTGTTTACCTCAGTGTTTGTTTGCCTACGTACCAAATCTACCCCTATAGGAGAGCTCTACAGCTGTAGAATCCGAAGGTCAGAAAGTTCTAGAATTGTAGAATTGGAGTGCAAGTTCTGTGTGCCAGTGGAGTTGCACTGATTTGCAATGGCACGTGTGAAAGGCCTCTAACTGCTGGTGGCACCGATGCCAGCTGACACAGGCCAAATTTCTGTAAGCACTTGCGGTTTTGAAGGATGTGTGGGGTCGATCAAATTTTCCAGGAAGGGAGAAATTCTGCCTGTATCCAGCTCCATTCTATCACTGACATTTTAACATGGGCATGAGAAGGGGAGGGGGTGCAAGGATAAACATCAAGAAATTTTAACCTCCCTAGCTTTACCAGATTAAGACGAGATGGGGGCTGTGTTCGTTTTGTAGCTGAAAAAGTGTGCCTGGCTGCTACGCCTCAGAGCCCTGAGCTGCAGATTCCGCTGTGTAAGCGTCTTAGGGGAATGTGGACCACACAGCTCACGCCAGGCCGGGAGAGTGTGTCCGCACTGCGTGGGTAACCCGAACAGAGAGCGCGGGCGAGAGGCCAGAGTTAACGAGGGCCTTTGTGTCTCTGTCCCGGTACAGCTGACCCATTGAAAGTGCTGGTGCACCAGGCCGGTCTTCTCTCGGAATTTCGCTGTTCTTTGAATTCCGGAGGAAGGCGGGAACCCGTCGCGCAGTCACACCTCTCTGCCCTCTCATCCCCTGCAGCCCGCCGCGCTCTGATTGGCTGAGGAGCAGGGGTCCCTCGTATGGAGACATATGGGAGGGGGGGGGCGGGGAGAGAGACTGAGGGAGGGAGAGAGAGAGGGGGGAGAGGGGGAGAGAGACAGAGAGAGAGAGAGAAAGAGAGAGAGACCTAAATATGCCTGTGGCATCCAGAGACTGACAGTTTCGCCTTTGTTCTGGGGTTTTTTTTGTTTGGTCGTGATTCCCAATGTCTGCTCAAGGAGGTCTCAGGAGCTGCACCTCCACCGAATTTTCGGCACACCTCTTTATCAATTCCACCCTGGTGCCCCAGGCCAGCCAAGGGCATCCCTGTGACCTCACCCTCCTAACGTGCCTGCTCATTGGATCCTACAGGTTCTGTATCATTCCTTTGTTCGCTGCTCTTAACAGGAACGCCAGAGTCCAGCTGTGGAAAAGTAAGTCATCACTACCTGTTGTTACTGAGGCTGTTTTCTTAGGCGTTTCATGTTTGCGTCAGGAACGATTTGGGTGTATTTCTGAAACAAAGAATAAAACATTTCTTTGGCTTTTGGTTTTTTTTTTTTTTTTTGTCTGAATAGCCTTTGTCAGAGTGGTCCCAGGTGATGTTGGGGAGTAATAACACTGCTGTTCTCCTCCCTGTTTCTATGGTAATCTACCCTGAGGTGTCTCTACCTGCGGTTGCTAGTTCTGCTTTGTAGTATTATTAATTTTTTTTTTACCACAGCCTTTCATATAAACCTCACTTTAAGCAGATTTGTAGCTAGAGGATGTTGTCATGGTGATCAAGGGACTTCCTGAATGGCGTTGCCATGGGAACGTGTGCGCCAGATTTGTTGACAAATCTGGCTGATTGTGTCATGCGGCAAGATTGCTGCTGGTGGAAGGCAGCAGCGGAGACTGACTCAGTCACCATTCAGGCGTTAGCGCTTCTGTCATGAGGCTCCAGTCAAGACGTCATGGTAACAACAGCCGATGCAATTAATATTTTTACATAACGAAAATCAGCAAATGCTCGTAATTGCATCACTAACCCAGTTAGTACTAATCTCCTTTGAGTTCCCCAGTAGTGGATGTTTATTTTGATGAACGGGTGATTTAAAGTTTTGGATGCAATTGTCTGCTTCCATAATTCTGTTCATGTAACTGTTTTTAAATGTATGCCTTTAGAAATAGTGTCTGAATCTATTTCTAAATGTAACTGGCATTTTTTAGCAGATACTTTTAATCTGAGCGAGGAAAGTTTTCTTAGACGTATTAGAATTTCATAGCCAATACATAACTACATGAGAAAATTCTACATTTCAGAGAGATTTTTCAATACTTTACCGGGTGTATTAGCCATACCTGTTTCCTGTATGGATGTATTTTCTTTATTGAATATGTCACTGCATGTGCTGAGCATTGTTTCCAGCCCTCTGAACAGATGACCTAAATTAACTGGGTTGTTTATGCCATAAATGTGACCCACAGACACAGCCAAGCTGGAGTTCCTGTGAGTCTCTGAGCGTGTGCCGAGATGAGGGCTACGCAGTTACACTGCGGCTTTCCCTAACAGCGCTCATTACATTATTGTCATTTTAGCAGACGCTCTTGTCCAGAGCAACTAACATAGGTTACAGTTTTTACATGTTATCCATTTATACAGCTGGATATTTACTAAGTAATTGTGGGTGAAGTACCTTGCCCAAGGGTACACCAGCACTGTCTCAGTAGGGAATCAAACCAGAAACCTTTTGGTTACATTATATTACATTACATTATTGGCATTTAGCAGGCACTCTTACCCAGAGCAACTATCATAGGCTACGGTTTTTACATGTTATCCATTTCTACAGCTGGATATTTACTAAGCAATTGTGGCCGAAGTACCTTGCCCAAGGGTACAACAGCAGTGTCCCAGAGGGGAATCAAACCAGCAACCTTTTGGTTACGAGCTCTGCTCCTTACTACTATTCTGCCCAGTTCTTCACGTTTTTGTTTTTCCTTCCTTTCCTTAAATTTCAGCTCCAGCTGCCGGCCCGGCCCCCTGCAGAGACAGGGATAGGCCCCCACACCCCACTGTTTCAGCGGGCGCCCAGGTTTTAGAAAGACGTCCCTCCGGCAGGACCGCGGGGTTGAGAGTCAGAGGGCCGTCATTCACAGGGAAGAATTCCACAGGTGAGGAGGGGAGCCGAAAGGGGTCAGAGAGACGCTTTAGGGGACCAGCATGGGATTGTGGGAAATAAATCTGACCTCTATATGGCATGAGCTTGTTTCTGCAGTTCCTCTCTCTTACCAGTTACTGTGAATGCCGTCTTGTGTACTGTGAAGGCTGCTCTTGTCTACAGTGGAAATAAGGGATTTTCTTTGTGCTTTTGTCATTGGTACTTTGCTTACTTGTGGACTGTTTGTGTATTGTAGGCTTTGAAACCCCTCCAGAAAAATTCAGCAGGTTCACTGCGGTGATGGGACTCTGCTTTGATCATGTTTTAAATGGGGACTGGCAAGTTTCCCTTTTTAGGGAGTCTGTTGATGATAATGGTGATGATGATGATGATGGTGATGATGATGATGATGATGATGATGATGTTGCTGATTGTGATGATGACAATGATGGTGTTGATTATGATAATGATAATAATCATTGTCATCATCATTATTATCATTATTATTACTGTTATCATTGTCCATACTGTTATTGTATGATAATTAAATAAGACTGTTAGTAAATAAAAATAAATAATAAGAAGAAAGCAGGTCACAGTTTAAAAAATATTAACATCCAAAAAACACATTTCCCTTCAGCTGGGAAGAGAATCACTGTTGCACACACTCACACACACCCACTGTTGCCCAGTGGATAAAAGAGAAGGTTTGTTCATCAGACCAGTTTGACCCTTTGCTGGTTAATGTTGAGTCAGATGATGCAGGAACGTGTCTCAGCATATAGTATGTGCCAGTTTCTTCATGTTGATTAAACGACCCTCCCGCCCCCGCCAGCCCAGACAATGGCAGCATGAAGAGGCAGTTTCAGTGCCCCCAGGGTGTGGGCTGGTGAACTGCCCACCCCCCGCCCCGCCCCAGTTGATACTGAGCTCTTGATCAGGGCTGCACTCAGACACTCTTTAGCAGACCCGGAGTGCAATTGCAATTGCTTCAGACTGACTCCCTCCGCCACCATCACAGCCACAGCTGATCCCAGTTCAGTCTGCCCCAGGACCTGCCATTACAGCTCTGCCTCTTCTCCTCCATGGCACCAGGCTACAGGACTGCGGCTCTGTCCAATGGCGTGCTGTGTAGGCCGGGGCCGAGCTCAGCGCACAGGAGCAACTCCACCAGGCTCGCGAGACCCTCTGCTGCTCTGCCAGGTAACGGGATATTACTACTGTCGACCAGAACGCTCGGTGTGTGTGTGTGTGGGTGTGTGTGTGTGTGTGTGTGTGTGTCTCTGTGTGTCTGTGTCACCATATTTACTGGTAACTGGGTGAAGGCATCGATTACCATATTTACTGAATATGATGGGAAGGCATTGATTACCATATTAATAGGTTATTAGATGAAGGCATTGATTACCATATTTACTAGAGAGGAGGTGAAGGCATTGATTGAATTTTCTGAATATGAGATGGAGGCATTGATTACCATATTTAGTGGTTATTAGGTGAAGGCATTGATTACCATATTTACTGGTTATTAGGTGAAGGCATTGATTATTGTATTTTCTGTATATGAGGTGAAGGCATTGATTACCCTATTTACTGGTTATAAGGTGAAGGCATTGATTATTGTGTTTTCTGTATATGAGGTGAAGGCAGGCTCATGTTGGCATTAGTTTGTTGCAGGCCTTGCTGGTAATATAATGAAGATGACTGTCAGCTCATATTACAAAAGATCCTCACTTGTAATTCCTGGGAAATTGCATTAAAATTCAGGGCACGCGAGGATCTAACCCCCTGAGGTCTGTGTACTGTACTGTGCTCATCATTGTAATTCATCCCTGGTCCCTTGGGCACTCTGCGAAGGCTGAGGTTCGGTCCCGTTTCACTCTCGCGCTAGTTTCACCAGCTCTGTCAGATGATCTAAACACAACTTTAATATTCATCGTTGCCACCCTTTGCTTTGATGGTAACCCCAGCTGACAAACTCGCGGTAAGCAAACGGTCATAGATGAACACTCTGTCCCAGGGGAAAAAGCCTTCCCTCTTCCATTCTGTTGTGCCTTGTCTTCATTTAGAATCCAGTGGCTGTTGTTTGGATGTCATAGGTCTCTGGCAAACCTCACAGCTTTGAATGCCTTTCGCTGCAGGTCTTAACGGTCACATTCCGTCATGGACCATGTTGGTTTATTTTGGCCGAAGCACACAGTGTTTGAATTAGACCATGTAAAGTCTGGCTCACCTATAGTCCATTTGGATGGTGCTGTTTGTTTTAAGGCCGTGTTAATACAAGATATCCTTATCCACGGGGATAAGAAACAGAATATAAAAACAAAAAAACGATAAGAGTCCAGTATTCATGGTAAGGAAGAGGAACCACAATCACTACTAGCCTGCAGCGACTGTCAACAAGTCCACCGCTGGTAACACAAGCTGAAATCTGAACAGGCTGTAGGGGGAATGAATAGCGTGTGTTTCCCTCGGAACATGGCGCCGGTCTGAATGATGTGTGTGGTTTCCTCCAGAAACTCCCGCTCCACAGTAAAGGAGCAGTCTGCAGTTGGCAGGGCTGCAAAGTCCCACACACATGCAAAAGGGTGAAGAGGTTTTCTGATGGAAACGCGGGGTTAGGCCGTCGGGCTTGTCCATTTTGATTTTCAGATAGACTTGAGCCGTTTCTCCCGCAGACCTCTTTCAAACAGAGACGCGGGGATCGGTGCCTTCGGGGTTTTGAAGCGTGGACGGGTTTTGCAGGCATCAGCGTTTCTCCACACGTGTTTTCTGTAAACATAATTGCGCCGCAGACGTAATTACTGCGCGGATGGGGATCTCGCTCTGTTTGCGGCACACTGTGGCGTCGGAAGGGTGTCTCATCTGAGTCCTGCAGTCTTCCGTAAGAGAGTAGGATGATCTGTATTATGCAGATTTAGGTCTCTGGTGATGCGTGTTTAGATAATAAGAGAAAGACCTCAAATGACGAGGTTTGTTCCTATTAGCTCTTATAAGTCTGTAAACAGCATCTTTACTGTCATGCGAACAGGCGTGTGTATTTTTTTGGAGGACCTCCTGTTTTCCTTCCTCCTCAGTTTCTGTAATGACTTATATCAGATTATTTTAGACAGTGTTATATTCATGAATTGGAGTGCATATTTGAATATCAATAGTACGTCCTGGTATCTAATGACTGTATCAGTTTATCAGTATGCCATTTAGGCTCTGAAAAGCCACACAATCTGCCAGAAATTGAAGCAGAAGGTTCTTTAATGGCAATGAGACCCATGTCACGCGTGGTGTAACCTCTAAATAAATAGGAGAAAATCTTTGAAAAGCTTTACTTATTGTAAACAATCTTTTGTTCCCTCTTTCTGCACAGTGGCTCGTGGTAACTGAATGCCAGCCTGTTGGATATCTGTGCTTGTGTTTTTGTGTGTATTCCCTGGGGTCAGCACAGGACAATAAGAGGTTGCAGCTGGAAAACCTGCTGTCGACGTGCACTTGGGTCATATACGATGTTAATTTTCTTGCAGCCCCGACCCTTTTCCACACAGAATCGTATGGATCTGATTTGTGTTTTAAAGGCTTGTAAATTCCCAGAGACAATGCTGGAATGGAAAACTCACTGGAGTAAAAAGTGCCTCTGGCTTTCGTGTGAGCCTGAGACCCACGCTTTCACTCTCTGTCTCACTCTGTCTCTATCTCTCTGTGTCTCTCTGTCATTGTTTTCTCTTTCTCCCTCTCTCTGTCTCTCCCTGACTCTTTCTCTTTCTCCCTCTCTCCCTCTTCATCTCGCTCCCTCTCTCTTCCTTTCTCCCTCTCTCTCTGTATCAATTCAATTCACTTCAGTGTGCTTTGTCGGGATGACAAATGTGCATGTTCACATTCCCAAAGCAGTATCCAAAAAAAAAAGGTAACCAGTAACAATAATTCAATAACAATAATAAAGAACAACAAAAGTATCCAATTTCCATTTCTAATATTAATAATAATTGTAATAGTCCAAAAATGAAGATATATCTATGAAAATGCACAAAACAAACAAATAATTATAATAGCAAGGAGAGGGAAAGTATTAGTATTAGTAGTCTCTCTCTCCACCTCTCTCTCTCTCTCTCTCTCTCTCTCTCTCTCTCTCTCTCTCTCTCTCTCTCCCTCTCCCTCTCTCTCTCTCCTCTCTCTCTCTCTCTCTCTCTCTCTCTCTCTCTCTCTCTCTCTGCCTCGGGGAACCACACATCCCCCACCGTGGTAATGAGCTGTCTATGACTCTGCACTGGATGGTTTCTTAGCCTCAGTGTATTTCAGTGCTCCCCCCCCTCCACAATCCCTCCACGTGTTTCAGCTGTGTCCTGTGCACATGCTGGTGGACCCTGCATCACTGGGGAGACTATTCTCCCTTTCACCCTGCCTGCTCTGGCCGTTGATCTCTGGTGACTGGTTATACGGTTGCCTATAGATCTGTCACTATGGTGATGTAGCTTGTCGTTCAGTAAAAGCAGGGACAGAGGCTTCGGTGCAATGCCCAGTTTCCTGTTACTGCTTGTTGCTGCTGCTAAGCTCACTCTTTGCTGGCAGTGTGGTGTGGGAGGGCAGAGGCTGAGAGGCTGCTTGGTTTATCCTCCAGTGGGGCACTGTTGTCTTGAGGAATGTGCACAGTCTTATTTTCCTCAGTGAACAGCCAACTCTGTAAGTAGGTGGATAACATATAAGATGCCATCTATCCAGGTTCCCTCAGATGAAGGCTTCTGCTATGCAAATGTTGCAGTTTCATTCAAGTCATCTACTTTCCACTTTTCTACTTTAACAGCATTGCATGATGCTCATTCAGTCCCTGTCCCGTGGATTGCTTTCTTCCACGCCACACAAACATTTGTAGGCTGCTGGGAACAGTTTTATCCCTCATAAATATTCAGTGTTTGCTCATTAATATTCAGAAGCCCCCCCACTGGCGCGCGTTCGCCTCGGACAAAAGGCTCCCTCGTTCGCGAACCCCGCTGCGGGGAGTTTATCCGAATCGACGAGGCGGTGCGTGAAAT
Organism: Megalops atlanticus; assembly: GCA_019176425.1. Lineage (NCBI taxonomy): Eukaryota > Metazoa > Chordata > Actinopteri > Elopiformes > Megalopidae > Megalops > Megalops atlanticus. The sequence continues at coordinate 3,559,869 of CM032894.1, forward strand.
CCACCAGGCCGCCGAGCGCGTCTCGGGCCGACGGTGTGACGGAATATTCCAGACACGTTCGGATTATGAGGATTGTCGTTTTTTTTTGTTGTTTTTTTCTTTCTGTTCCTAATGCTCCATCGTCAGGCATAACCTTGTTATGAACCATCTGCCACCTCCCACTGCCCTCCCTTCCTCGTGTTTTCAACCCACACAGAGAGAGAGAGAGAGAGAGAGAGAGAGAGAGAAGGAGAGAGAGAGAGAGAGAGAGAGAGAGAGAGAGAAGGAAGAGAAAGAGAGAGAGAGAGAGAGAAGAGAAAGAGAGAGAGGGGAGAGAGAGGGAGAGAGCAAGAGGGCGAGGAGAGATGAGGAGAGAGAGAGAGAGAGAGAGAGATGGTGAGAGAGAGAGAGAGAGAGAGATGGAGAGAGAGATGGAGAGAGATGGTGGGTTCAGAGACCGCCCACTCCTGCCCCCTCCCTCCCTCCCTTGCTGCCTCTCTCCCCAGCATCCCGTTCTCTTCTGTAGTACTCCACTGTAGTGGCAGGCAGAGCTGACGGATGCTGCTGGTCTCTGACTGCGCGTGAGTGGATACAGAGAGAGGATTAGAGTCTGCTCCAGCCTCATCTGCCCGGGGTGTCCCCCATCCTGCTGGACACGCGCTGCTGCTGGCTTTGACTCTTCGGAGCAACGCCGCTACAGGGATCTGCAGGGTTGCTGTCCTTGCTTCTGCCGGGTTCTCCCTGCGTTCCTGCCTCCTGTGACTCCGAACGCGAGCGTCTCCTCGCCCCGCGCTCCTCTCCTCCTTTTTTTGGCAGGTCTTTTGGACTCTTTTCTTTTTCCTCCATTGCTTTAACTCCGCCGGAGTGGGGTCGGGGGAGAAATGCTATGGTCTCCGAGGACGTCCCTGTCGAACATCCGCGTCAAGCTGACTGCCAAGGGTTTGCTCCGGAACCTGCAGCTGCTGTCGGGATGTGGGAAGAGCACAGTGGAGTTTCACACAGGTCTGTGTCCCCCCACCCGCCGGAACACCCCCTGAGCCCTCCGAGCCCCCAGCGCTGAGGAAAACAGACACTATTGTCCCGTTTCCTTTGCCTCCAAAGATGGGTCCCGCTATTGTCCACAGCGGCCGTGGCTGTCTTTGGGGAAGGAGTTGCATCAGTTTACAGGTTTTGCATGCTGTTGCATTGTTTTGAACGCGAGAGAGCAGAGAGTCTCTCTGCAGCTGAGGAGAAACTCTACGTCAGCGCTGGGTGCATTCGCTCCTAGAAGGCATGATTCACAAATCCATAAATAGAATCCCAAAGCAGCTGCCAATCTGGAAATAGAGGGATCTGCACAAATTCACAAATTCAGTTTTCTTTTGGAAGTATTTAGCCACGCAAGCTAAATGGTGATTTCAGAATGTGAGCTTTCGCTCCGGCGGTTATGGTTTGGTGTTTTTGGTGTCCTGGCATCCCAATCTCACAGGTTTAGAAACCCACTTCTGTGGTCGGAGCATGAAATGTTGATGAGGTCGGGCACAATTCTCTGGGCAGAGTACAAAATATTTACTCGGAGAGAATCCCAAGCTGCCTGTGGACATTTCCGCAGAACATCTGAGCAGTGCTTGCTGTTATTTATAAATACATCCCTGTGGTGGGTCGTATTTTAAGGTTAGAAGCGTAAGAAATATTATAAAATATTAATGTTGAATCTGCTCTCATTGAAATGCTTGCTATTTTGATCTCAGTGGTTGCGGTTAGTGGATTTGTTGCAGCTGATACAGAGGTTAATTTAGAAAATTTGGTGGGAAATTGATGTTGTAGATGTTTTGCTTCAGTTTTGATGGTTCATGCTAATTGTTTGAGTGCAATGACTGCATGTCACTTTACCAGTGTACAGGAGTTTAGCAGCCTGGCACTTGCTGGCAGTTTAAATGTAATCTGGGCCAATGGGTCCCTGCAGCTGAACATGATTAGCAGATGTAGAGATTTGTGCCAGTGTGCGATGTTTCTGGGTCAGGATGGTCACGTGGGCACGTCGGAACACATGCAACATGTTGAGAATAAGCGACATTTTCAGTTTTTTAATTTTCATTTAACATTCATGCTAATACTGTCACCACATGTTTGTATTTAGGTTTCCAAGGGAACAGCTATATGAAATGCTAAAGCCATGCAGTGAGGCATGGTGAAGAGTGTTGTGGTTCTGCTTTTGGAATGCTGTTGTGTGGCCAGTATAGTTTTCCTATGTATTTCTCTGTGTAATTCCTGTGTATTCCTGTGTATTACTGCTTTATGTAGTGCCACTTCTAATACTTACAGTGCCATTGCTTAGCAGACACAGGTTTCTCTCATCCAGAGCAACTTATATAGTTTTTGCATTACATCCATTTATACAGCTGGATATTTACTCAGGCAGATCAGGGTAAGCACCATGCCTAATGCTACGACAGCAGTGCCTGGGAATTGAACCTGCAACCTATAGGATATAAACCCTGTTCCACACTGCTACCGAATACTACTGCTACTGGTTCACCTTCCAGCATGTGGAGCATGTGATCATTTGAAACGGGTTTTCACTCTGCTAAATGCAGATGAGAGATAAGTGGAACCGAAGGCTGTATTCCTATGAACGCGCAGTAGTTGCCTTAGTTACCTAAGCTGAACGTACATATCGAGCAAAAGCCTCGTAAGAGAGTACTGCACAGCAGGGGCTCAGAGGCTGATCTGCGGCACTGAGATTGCTTTCAGCTCCAGGCTGGCTGAATTGAACGGATTGGCTTTTGGGATTAAGTCACCCCGTTCTCCCGTTCGGCTTTTGGGACTTTCGGTGGGTCGGTGGCGTGTGTAATCTGTAGTGATGGTGTGGCTGTTTACTGTAATCCCTATCGGTTTAGTCAGCCTCAGCTGGCTCCCGGTGTCTCCGAATCCGGAGATTCTAAACAGAGGCGCTGAAATTTCACACTCACTATATCAACACACTCAATCTTATCTCTGACACAATCACATTTTAATTATATTTAATCTTATTAATGTCTTATTTTCTTTGGGAAATTGGAAAATTTCTACAGATTTCTGGAGATTTTAGTTTTTTCATTTTTAAAAAATAAAAACATTTCAGCGCACAGATGCTGTAGCAGTTTGAATGTGTTGATACAGTAAGTGCACATTTTTAACAATAGGCCTACGCTAAAACACAAAGATTGGCCTTTGGTGTGGACAATGACTGATATTTGCGACCTCTGCTTTCATAAAGAGCAGGACGCCGCATGTATCAAGTGTCTTTTCTTGTTTTGAAATTTCCTCTAAACAGGAAGTTCAGGTCATTCCACTGGATAGCGTGTCCTTTTGAAATCAATTCAGGGTAAGCCTTTAACAAAAGCAAAACATTTTCTGCAATCGCGTGTTTATAATGCCTGTGTAGAGCTGCACTTTTCGTTTTCTTTTTCATATGAATGCGTACCTGTCATTCTATAAGGTATGTTACACATGCCTTAGCTACCTGAATCCAACTCACACTATAAACCCCTATCAAATGAGTAAGAAAGGCATTTTTATGTGGCTGTGCTTTCACAGATCAGACGTCATTACCTCCATGTGTTGCTCTTCCAGGTAAAATTGTGGACAACAATAGCACTTCAGCTGAAGAGAGCTTCCTGGGGGCTCTGGAGCGGCACAGCCAGTTAAGGCACGTGTTCCGAGTAAGGGCAGAGTCCCAGGTTCGAGTCTGGGGTGCGTCTGTCATTGGCAGTGGTTGGTAATGAGGAGCAGTGGAACACGATTGGCTTAGTTCCGCTGGGGTAGCCTGGGTTTCATCAGTCCAAGGCCCATTGTCCCACTATAAGCCCAGATGACCCCTATGGAGATTCACCTACACTTCAGTTGGCATTTGACCGTGATGCATTGTGGGAATTGTAGTGTGGAAAAAATAGCCACTGACAACATGCAAGTCTATCAGAGCATTGCATTCATGTTGCTTAAGCGCTCCTGTGCAGGCACAGAATGGTGTTGTGGAAGGACAAGTTTAAATTAGCACCACTGGAGATTAAAAAAGATGAGAAGGGAGAAAGCTTAAAAAAATACTAAAAAAAGAAGAGGGTTTCCTTCTGTACTTCCTGTTTTTTTATTTCATTGATGAGATCAGCCCTGTAGCTGTTGTTGTTTCTATCTGTGCCTGCTTCCTGCCTGAACAGCCAGGAGCTTTCTGCGTTGGCTCTTGAGAAAGATCATTCAAAAGCTCTTGGCTTTTTGTGCTTTGTGTGAAAAGCCACCCGGTGTGTTTTCAGTGGCGATGGAGCACAGATGCTTTCTGTCCTCCTTTTAAGATTCATTAACGTGGCTCTTCAGAAGAGGCTGAAGCGGAACTAATTACCGGTCCTGTATCTCCCTGGAGTGTCTGTGGCACTTTCAATCTGTCTGCATTGTCCCATCCCAGTGCCGTGCCCGTATTCAAGGCAGCCCAGAGACATGGTCGAGATTGTGAGGTGTCTGCCTCCCATCATGCATTGCTCTGCAAGGCTCCAAGCCCTGCTGGGACCAGCGCAGACACCTCTCAGTGACTTTAGTTTCCCCATTCTAGGGTGACATCATTGCTGCGGAAAAATTACCCCAACTACTATTATGAAATTTAGAAACCCGAGGAATTTTTTTAGTTTGTTTTTGATTGATTTTTGAACTGTTGGACAGATATTTTAAAATGTCCCCCTCTCCCGAGTGGTTCTTCTTATGCACTGAGACACAGGCAGGCCAGCCAACCTGCATGGAAAATTGTTTAAGATTTTTCTGCCCTTACTGAATTATTCAGACGAGTGAAGATGAGCAACTTTTGAATTATTCACGGAAAAGCCATTTCCCTGTTTTATAAGGTATATTTTCATGTCTGAGTGTAGGTGGCAGACGGGGTGGAATTTTCCACACACCTCCGGATACCGCATCACAGAGCACACCTGACTGTGGTCATTAGAGGCTTGTCACGTGACCTGCAGGGACCAAAATAGATGCCATTAACCGCGCTGTAAATAGAACCTACGCATGTGTGCAGATGAAGAATGCTTTTTTCCTGGAAAAAGACGCCTGGACCAGTGGCTCTAACATTTACACCCGAGAAGGGTTTCCTGTGAACTCCACACGACAGTTAGAAATAACCATAATAGGAAAAGCACGGAAATTACAAAATTTAGCAGACTTTTGTAAATCCGCATAATCCTGCTATGTACGCGTGACTTGTTACAGCCAAAACAAATTACATATCAGATGGTGGTTTATCGTACTAATTGAATAAGATTTCACACTGGATTAAGCCAAGCTACTGTTTGTGTTGTGGTTTGGGATGGGGGAGGAGCATCTAGCATCCGGACTGCCGCTGAGCGTTCTCTGCTAATTACACATTGCTTTGCGGACGGGATTACTGTAATGCAGCTAAATGACAGATACTCTGGGGAAGCACTGTTTACAAGCTGATGACTGGATGTAATTAGTCTGCAGGTGAACATCAGGGATCTCAGACGTATGCAGCGTAGAAGCTGACGCAGAGCATTTTCACAACGTTTTCACAGTGTTGCGGTAATGTTGCTCATGCTGATTCTGCCTCACAGTGACATTGTGAGAATGTGGTGTCTTTGCTCCAGAAAACCTGTGGACTGTTCCACAGCGGGGGAGGGTGTGTGTGAGCGTGACATTGTAGAGTGGTCAAAATCCCTGGTCAAAGGGGGTGACCACAGATAAGGCTAATATGACTCCAGAGCTAACCTCACACTACAGCTAACCTCACACTACTGCTAACACCAGCATTAACATCAAGCAATGAATATTTCATGCTGGCAGAGTCACCCTGTCTCATGGATACATTCAAGACCACAAAACATTTTGCTGCCCTTAAAATTCGGATTTGTGCATTTGTTTTGTTCAAATTCCTGGAAAAAAAAGATTGATAAATGACCAGCAGAGGAGAGCAACCTGTACCTGGAGATATGAGAATATGAGCTTTATTTTTATTATTAGTAGTGGCAGCAGTAATATTGATATTATTAATGATCCATCAAGTGATCTCTGATTCACACTGTGTTGCAGCCTTCTTTTAAAGACCAGTGTTGGTCGGTGTTAACTCTTGGTCAGTATTGAATTGCACACATAGCCTGAGAGTTTCATATCAGAGTGAGCACTCCTATGGTAGAGTATCCCTACTCTCTTTGTCCATCGTTTCCTTGTTCTCAGTCTGACTCCAGGCTGTAGCATCAGATAAATAGCCCTTGTACTGTGACATGCTGCACTGACAGGGAGCCGACCAGCAGGGGGAGACGTAGCACCACTCTCTACAGAAGCAGCATGAGCATGCGGTATAAAGACAAAGGACTTCTTTCAGGAGAGTGTGAATATTATCATCATTAAAGTCCCGCCTACCACCTGTTTTAACTCATTTTTTCATAACGGATAAACCTGGTCGCATCTCATCCCAAAGGAAGAAGCACATTTTCTGTTCAGTTGAATGTGTTTCTGAATCCTCAACATGTGGCATGTTTTGTAACTTCTCTGATTTATTATTAGTTTTAAAATAAGGTAAATTGAAGACGGTTATTAATAGTCATTAGTAAACCATATGAATGCTGTTGTAAACATAATCATATCTGTGGCTCCAGCTGAAACCATCAGAGACTCCATGGCCTGAATGAGTCTATCTGTGAAATAAATTAATTTCACTCCCCTTGCGTTTGTGGGGGAGGGTGTACTCTAAGAAGGAACTGTGCCAAAATGCTTCTGGATCTTGTATTAATCCCCACACATCTCTCCTCAGAACGCGACATAGACACAGTCTGGGGCTAAACTGCAGTGAAAGGCATTTTCCATGTGATGCGTGGTAATTAGTGGCTGTCCCCTCATTGGAGGAGCTTTCCTGTCACCTACATTACATTACATTACTTAATTGTCATTTAGCAGATGTTCTCATCCAGAGCAACTTACAGAGGGTACAGTTTTTACATGTTGTACATTTATACAGTTTTACTGAGGCAGTTCTGGGTTAGGTACCTTGCCCAAGGTACAGCAGCAGTACCCTGGCGGGGAACTGAACCAGCAACCTTTTGGTTACAAGCCCTGCTCCTTACCCCTAGGCTGTGTGTGTCGTGTTTAGAAATAGAATTACCCTCACACATCTGTGTCAGTCATGCACAGAGCTTTGTGTGTGCCTGAGTTAAACAGCAGTGATGACACATGTTAAATAAATATTGATCAGTTGTCACTGTGTTTATTTAGAAGGCAAAGTATCCTGGTGATTATGCAGCGATCTTGTGTACATTTCAGCCTGTAGTTATCTGAGGGCTCGGTCTGAGTGAAAGCAGATGTTGCTTCAAAAGCAGATTCACTTCTCACATGCTTACAGGGCCTTTCCAAAAATCCTCAAATTGAATTTCATCATAAGCTGTTTCAACATGAGCTAATCCCATAATAATAAAAATAATTATAATGTCCGAGTGCTTACATCACTGATAGCTGCTAAAGTGAGTGCAGTGTTGTGCTTTCCGAAGAGCTGGTGGCAGATAGCTGAAAATTACACTTTTTGGAGAAGGGGAAATTATTTATTCTTAGCTGATTTGTGTCAATACAGCTAATTTTTGCTGGCTAGAGCAAAAATTGACTCGATTAAACTTCCGCGGTCATGTCGGAGTTTAAGTGCAACGTTGTTTGTGGTAGCCCCAGAGGCTCATCCACGAATGCAGACACCTTGGAATGCGTGAGTGTAACAGCTTTCAGCGTGTCTGAGATTAATGCCGTTCCTGCTATGCACCACGCATTACAGTGCAGAGCACGATAAGCTCAGCGCTTCTGTTGATCTTAAGGGCGGTAACCGCTAAAACGCGAGGATTAGTTTGGACCGAGATGCTGTTTACTCTGGCAGAACGCCTGCGGAGCGGAGTCATTTGGTGAGGTAGATCGCCGGTGAATGTCCTGTTGAAGGAGTTTTTGACGGAGCATGCAGGGCCTTCTCTTTGTCACTTATCTGGCGTAAATGTGTTACCCCTATGCTGAAACCTCGGCCTTTGCCCCTCAGGGACCTTGAAGCAAGCAGTCGGATAGTTAAGGCTGTAGGCCTTTCACTTCTGTTTGTTTGGGGAACGAGCAGAAAAGAAAAGTGACAAGCAGTGGGGTAACGTGTCCAGACTCAGACCGCTGTGATTGACAGGTCGTGAGTGATGGGGCGGGGCCAGCTCTCGGAGTTTTTCTCGGAAGGCCTTGGGTTGCGTGAGCGCCCCGCCCTCACCCCCAAGGCTGTGTGGTCTGTATTCCAGGCATGAAGCTGTCAGAGAAGCCACACCCTGGAGCTGAGGTTAGGGAGCGGACTGTGAAGGTCTCCACGGCTCCGTACCTCAGTACAGGAGGTGCTGCCCATCAGTGGCTCACTGTCTGGGTGTTTGTTGATTCATTAGGTATTATGTGTTTGTTTTGTGCTCTCTGTTCATACAGGGTAACCCACTTTTAGATGCTTTTAGATGCTCTTAGATGCCATTAGTTGGATATTTAGGGAAGCAATTTGGGTTGAGGACCGTGTGCGAGGGTATAAACGCTGTGTCCCGCTTGGGAATCAGACCTGCAACTGTCTGGGTGCCAGCCCAGCCCAGGGTGTTGCCATGACTGCGCCAGCTGCACCCATACCCCCCCAGGGTGGGGGATTTCCCTCGACTGGATTATGTGGTCTGTGTGACCAACAGTGCGGTCATGTTGCGTTCCAGTCCATTACAGCATGGGCGTCTCTCTAAATTACCTGGAATGTGGGGATAATGGGTGGCGGGTTCAGTCTCCCTCCTCTCCTCTCCTGTCCTCTCCTTCACTCTCCTCTTCCTCTCTCTTCCCCCTCTCCTGTCCTCCCTTCTCCTCTCATCTCTTCCCCTCTCCTTTCCTCTCCTCTCCTCTTCCTCTCTCTTCCCCTCCCCTCCCCCCCTCCTCCCCTTCCCCCTCTCCTCTCTTCCTGTCAGTGGTCCTCCAGAGCATGCCCATTCTGCGCTCGTGAGTCACATGGACACACCTCTCTCCTCTGTTTGTTGTTGAAATGGAAACACCACTGAGCCTGAGGGTGGATCCTCTCACCCTTTCTCTCGCACGAGGGCACGGTGACGCCCGTGCTGATCTGCACGGAGGGCAGGAGCGGGTCGCAGGGGCCGTGACTGAGGGCGCCGTGCTGTCCCAAAGTTTGGCGCTCATTAGCCGATCCTTACGTCATCAGGATGGCTCGTATCCTGTTCAGTCCGCTGACCTCATCAGCCTATCCACATGTGATAGAAAGGAGTGATTGTTTTCGATTGTTTTGTACAGCATGATTGCCCTGGACATGGCAGTGTCCTCTCCTCTCGCTCAGGACTGAGATAACTTCACACTGCTGAGGGTGAGGCCCGTGTTAATATCCCACATCCTCATCATCCCCAGAAAGACTAGACTCTATCTAAAAAACCGTCATCTGGTGTAATTTGGGGTTAGCGCCAAATTATTTAACGGTTCCTACTCATTTGTCAGTTTGCTGTTTGAGTTGCAAAACCTCTGCATGGAAGTCCAGCATCTTCTCTGTTTCTAAAAAAAATAAAAGGAATCACATTACATACTGTCAGCCTCTCTCATTTGTTATCGATCGTCTGGGTTTCCCTTTGATTGCGAGTCTGAGGAGAGCAGAAGCAGCTTTATGGCTGCTAATAGCGGTGAGTAGGCAGGGTAATGCACTCTGGAGAGTTCCCCAGCTGCATCTCCCTCCACTGCTCCTCAGACGGGCCGCTAATGCAGTCACCCTCCTCGCTCCCCCTGCCTGGAGTCATCCATGGAGCACAACACTCCAGACTGAGCCAAGCTGCAGGAACAGGGCGTGTGGTGTTTTGTTTGTCTCTGTTTGTTTGGTTTGGTTCGTTTGGCGGCCATGCTGAATGTTTTCCCGACGTTAAACGGATGTTCTCTTGCAGTGGACAAGACCAAGAAGCGGGCGGGACCCCGGATCCAGCAGCCGGCGCAGGGTAAAGGGGGTCTCCCGGCCGCCCCGTCCCGGGACAGGGCCGCCCCGCGGTCCCAGGGCGAGGATGTCCAGCGGCTCAGGAGCCTGCTTGCGGCCGGCGGTCGCAGGTTCGAGGCCGTCGCCGTGGTGATCCAGCACGTCCTCGCTGAGGTAGGAGACCCTCTGTCATTAATCTCTGCTCTGTCATGTCTGTGCTTTGCTTCAGGGCTAAACTGAGTGTGAACGTGCAGGTCTGTGCAGTCAGCTGCCCCTGTCGTCTCTCCAGCCTCCCTGCACTGTATGCAGTGCAATGAAGTCAAAATCAAAATCATGTTTTCAAAATCAAAATCTCAAAGCTTTACACGTGCTGGATGTGTTTTAAAAGAACTGTACGTTGCTCAGTGCGTTAGCACACACACATGTAAACACACACACACACACACACACACACACACACACACACATGCTCTCCGGCTCGTCCCCACCCTGTCCCTGCGTGTTGTTGTGGCGTTGCTAGGCGGCGGGTGTCTGTGCTTCCTCAGGGCTGAAGGCAATGTGATAAGGGAGCTGAGCAGAGAGAGCTGAGCTCACTGCTGGCCACGCAGGGGAACATTCTCCACGTGCCTTTGTCCTGCTGTGAAAATTAAAACATCGTGCCGTGAAGTAACTGTTTTCGCACCCGGGTTCGTGCCGATACCCCCGCGCGGGTCTGAGGCCTGTTAACGTCCCTTGCAAAGAGGCACTCGAGTGAAAGTCCTGGAAAATGTTTCTATGCAAAAGTAAATACTACACACTTCTGTAGAGAACTGTGTGTAAATAATCAGAAGTGAATTAGCAGCCTGTTATCCGTTGCCAAGTGATGTCACAAAGACATCCTGGACTGCATGCTTTCCATCTCGGATATCTCTCTGTGTAGTAGGTGTTTTTAATTGCTTCCCCGACCTTATCTTAGCGCAGGCCAATCACTGAGCTGACACAGAGCAGACACGGCTCTCAGGGACAGACGTTGGGCAGAGTCAGCTTTTGTGTTTGGGTTTTGGGTCTGCTTGTTATCTTAATCAGCTTGATGTCATCTGGAAGACTGAGAGGATGGATCCAGGGGACATCTCTGGGATACCTGTGGTGTTTTCACCCCCAAGGACAGACACCCTCCCCTTAACATGGAGTTCAGTATCCTCACAGAGGTTCAGTGTGCTAACTCGTACTTTTCCTGGGAGGTCACTAGAGGGCACTGTATTTGGCTCCAGGGTTTACCCAGTAAGAGATCTCACTGCGGCTAAAAACAGATGTGAGCTTAATGGGGTAAAATTTAGACACATCAAGGCTATTAATGGGAGTGCCAGCCAACATCAAGATGCATTCCAGCCTCACTCAGTGTGTTACTAATGGTAGTGAGAAACACAAGCTGGCACACACACCCCTGCATCAGTACAGCTGTGGCTCAGTGCCGGTGCGTTTCCCGCCATTGTCTGAAAGAACGTGTTTGGGCAGCAGTGTAGCATAGTGGCAAGGAGCAGGACTTGTAACCAAAAGGTTGCCAGTTTGTTCCCCACTAGGGCACTGCTGCTGTACCCTTTGGCTAGGTACTTAACCCACAATTGCCTCAGTAAATATCCAGCTGTATAAATGGGTAATGTTGTAAAAACACTGTAACGGATGTAAATTGTTCTGGATAAGAGCATCTGCTAAATACCAGTAATGAAAGAAGCAAGGCCTGCTACATGGATGAACAGGGAGTGTCCTTGCTCCTGTAATACCTGTGTGTGCGTGCACAAACGCATAACAATACCAAACACAAACCTGTTTCTTAAAACCATTGCTGAGCTGAAACAGTTGTATGTATCTTTGTGTGAATGGCTTCAGGCAGAAGCTGCCTGTAAATGCTGACGTAAGACCAGTTTTGCTGTTTAGCTGATAATGGTTAGGGTGAGAATTATGGGTGGGAAATCTGGCCCCAGATCAGTACTGATGGGCCACTTCTGCCTGGAGGTGTGTGATTCAGTCTGAGTCGCCATGCTTGTTTTTCGAGTCTCCGAACAGGACCAGCTCTGAACAGCATCCGGGGGCTTCAGTATCCCTGATGGGGCTTTGATTGACTTATAACACAAACAGAGCTTATAATTTTCACTGATATAGAGCGTGAATTTCACACATTCTTTATACACCAACGTGTTTGCAGGAGAAATTCAGTTTAATTTTCAGTGGCTGGCATGGGAATCAAACCTGTAACCTTCTGGTTATAAGCACCATGCCTCACTCATTACTACTAAATATCAGCCAGATCTCAAAGGGTTTAATGAGCATATGATGAGGGAGAAAGGGTTTGGGGGGGTGTTCTGTCATTTAATTGGTTGACAGTTGGATCATTACATTATTGGCATTTAGCAGATGCTCTTATACAGAGCGACTTCCATCAGTGACAGTTTTTTTACAATATCATCCATTCATACAGCTGGATATTTACTGAGGCAATTGTGGGTTTCCCAAGGGTACAGCAGCAGTACCCCAGCGGGGAATCGAACCTTAACCACTATGCTACACTGCTGACACTGCCAAATCACGTGATTGGTTGGATGGCCGTTTTATGGATCTGTTGGAATGCGTGTCAAACAGGAGATTAGAACACCCGACCTGTGAGTGAAAGGAAAAACACTGGGCCACATTTGCCTACAGTGATATATTCAAATCCGCATGCAAACACAGGACACTGCGGCTGGGCAATCACTGTGGTCATTGGTGGGAGACAGACACAAACGGCCAATCCAGACAAGAGCCTGGAACAGCCTGCTACAGATCTTTACTCGTGTGATTATGTCGGTTAATAATTCCGTCCCCCCTTTGGAGGGGACGGAACTCTCAGGAGCGCATGACGGCGGTTAACATGCTCTTCACACTCCTCATCAGTGAAAGTCGGTGTGTCTCAGAGTGTCTGTGAGCTGTGAGGGAAAGGAGGGGTGTGGGGGGCGGGGTGGGGTTGTTTGTGCCCGTTGGGTGGCCCCACCCCTCAGCTGGTGCGGAGCTTGAGGCACACCATATGCTGGGAGGAACGGTTTTATGCCAAAGCGAGTTGTTTACTCATGATATCGCCGCTGTGCCCCCTCCGCTCTCCTGAGGGGATGGGTGAGGGGTGTGCGTGAGAGGTACTCTCACTGCCCCCAAATGTCCCCATGAAAAAGCCCGGGAGAGAAGGGAATTAAATTTTTGGGGGGCCATAAATATTCTAAAATTACTGTGAGATGATTGAGTTATCCCTGGGGAGAGCTTTTGTTCGTGGCCTATAGCACAGAACCCTGCCTTTATTTCTTCATGTCGGTTTTTGATTTTGTAAGAAGATGAGTCCCCGTTTGGAAACGAGCCTCTCTCCTTAACTGGCCGTCCGTGCCTTGGTTACGGAGTCCGGTCGTGAAGGACAACACACGGAGTTCGGCCCTTTGGGACTCCTGTCTTCCCAAACGTACAAACATGTGGCGCAAAACAAAGTTAACTGCAGCAGAACAGGCAGCGTCTGTAACTTATTAGCTGGGGAGGGGGGGGGGAGGGGCCAGGCTACATCTGTAAAAGGGAACCTGACAGCTGTTACAGGAGGAGCAGGGCCCGGGGGCGTGTTCTTACGCATCACCTGCAAGCTGTTTGGCTGATGCTGTCAACATTCTTTTGCACATTACCACCCATCCGTTAATAGAGGGGCACGTGGTTTTCTCCCCTTCTAAGATTACTGTAACTTTCATTTTGAGGATGTAGATGGCAATCTCAGCTGGCTGAACTCGCTGGAGCAGATCAGGCACACCTACGGTGGTGAGACAACTATGCACATTCCAGGTAATCTAAAAACAATCTCAGATTCCAAAGACAGATGCAGTACTTGCCAAATGATAATTGTAAGATGAAACACTGGTGTTTTTTTGTCAGCGAACAGCTTTAAATAAGTGTGCTTTAAATTTAAAAAAAAAAAATCAATGATATGGTATGATGTGATATGATATCATATGATGAGAAATGATATTATATGATGTGACATGATATACTACATTCTGTTCTATTATGTTAGATAATTATGTTTTATATTATATTAAGATTACTCACGTGCCCAAACTCAAGAAGAAGGTGGATTTTTATCAGAAACAGAATTAACAGAAGTTAACATAATCACAGAATTAATTTAACAGAATTAAAGCAGTAAACAGACTTAAGAAATGTAACCCTGGACTGTTAAAAAGATGACCTCAGCTAACCTCTCCTGCTGAAGCAGGGAATGTGTGAGGACCTGACTCAGGGGGTTACAGAGAAATGTGAATTCAGTTAGCAGGTGACCCAGTGTCTCTTCCTATAAAGACCACCATCATTCTCTCAAAGCAAACGTCCGCAGTCATCTGAACACTGTGATAAGCGAATCTGTTGCACAAGTTTGGAGATAAACAGAGCCCCCATTCCTCTGTAGATCCTGTAACAGGCTTCTCCTGCGGTGCCAGTTCAGGAAGGACCATGTGATCAGTCTGTTATTAGTCTGTTGGTCTTCCTTCCCCACCTCTGCCCGTAACTCTGCCAGGAAAGGCAGCCTAGAGGAATGTGAGCTGCCCCTCTTTTAGGAGGAGTACGGTAGGGGGGCCATCCCGGAGGCAGTGGTTGGAGGCAGGGCCTGACGGAGCTGGCTCTGGGGTTGAGCGTCCAGGATGTAGACAAACCAGTTTCGGAGGAGCGCACGTCGGTGCGCCTGGGGAGAAGGGGCTCGAACCCGGGACCATGGGCTGCTCAGGCAGCAAGCCGCACCAAGCGGGTGCCCCCCGCACCCCCCACGGCAGGAAGAGGGTAAAGGACTCTGCTCTTGGGTGGTGGCGGGGGTGTTTCTGCTGGGGGGGAAGCACATGCTGCAGGTTAAGCGTGGGGTTTCCAGCGCTCTGCTCCTCAGTTTACTGTGCTGTAGTCTGTGGAGAGCGGGCGGAGATGTGTGTGAAGGTGTGATCTGTGAAGCACATGGGTCAGGTCTGAGCGCGCTCAGTTCCTTCATCTCACTGGAGGGGGTTCAGGGGTGTTACGCTATCTGGAGAAATGTGGGTGCTTTCCCTGTCTCTGAAGATTTCAGGGGTGTTTATCCCCTGTCTCTGTGGAAAGATTTGAATAGTTTATTCTAGTTGCGTGTCAAGAGAGTTGATGGGTGTATGGTGAGGGTATTCTAGGTGTCTGTGTGGGTAGAGTTGTTGGGTTTGTGTTGAGTATATATGATGTGTCTGTGTGGATAGAGGTGTGCATTTTTTCTCTGTAAGAAGAGTTGAGAGGAGTTGTATTGTGTGTGTGGAAACAGCTCTCCTGGGCTCTCCACTGTATAGTGTAAGGGCAGGACTAGATTTCAGCATGAGAGGAGTGTGTTAGTAGAGCGTGTGCATTAGCGGAGCGCGTGCGTTAGCCCCCCCCCCGGGTCCCGCTCGCACCTGTGTTTTGTACACTCATGCGATCGGGGTGCAGCAGTGCCTCCGGCCGTGCTGCGGGTACGGGACGGCCTCGGGGCGCGTGAGCGAGCCGCCCGTCCTGCTCACGGCGTCACACGGCGCGTTACTGCTGCAGATGTCGCTCGCAGGGGGTGTGTGCAGGACACTGCGCCTCTGTTTGTTTCCTAATAACGTTTGGAATTTTGCGGGCTGCAGTGTTCTTATTTAACGCCCTGAAGCAAACACTGACCTGGGACAAGTGGCCATGAACTTTAGCAGGGAAGGAACCATCAGACAGTGTATAAATCTCTGATCCTGGATCAGTTTAAATGTATTAAGAAAGGTAGAACGTGTAAGCTTACTAACCAAATGAAAAACATGAACCTACCAGATAAAAGTGTACATATATTTTTACTGATAGGCAGTGTGCTTTAACCATCGTATGCGTTGTTTGCTTCTGTTCAGACTGAAGAAGGGGTGTTTGTGAAATGTATAATCGGTGTGATTGCTGACAGGAGACAATCCCGCAAAAACAAATTTTCACAATTTTGTTAGACTGTCGTAAATATGAACATTGTGAGAATAATGTTCCTTGGTGTCTTGACGTGTCTTGTGAGAGTTCCACTGTTTGCAGACACAGCACAAGTCTTGTTTCAATATTTTTCTCCCTATGACAATGTTTGTTAAGAAAATATCTGTAATCTCAATTCCTTCTCTCTCTTTGTCTCTCTCTCCCTCTCCCTGTCCCTCCCTATCCCTCCCTCTCTCTCACCCTCTGTCCCTCCCTATCACTCTTTCCCTTTCTCCCTTTCTTTCTCTCTCTCTCACCCCTTCTCTTTCTGTCGTTCTCTCTCTTCTCTTCCCCCCGCTCCCTCTCTCCCCTCACTCTCTTTCTACCTCTCCTTCTCTCCCTCTCTCTTTTAATCACTCCATTTCTCATTCTGCCTCTCTCTCTCCCTTTTTCCCTCTCTTGCTCTCTGTCGCTCTCTATCTCTCTCTCTCTCCCTCTCTCTCTCTCTCCCTCCCCCTCTCTCTCTCTCTCTCCCTCCCTCTCTCTCTCTCTTCCTCTCTCTTCCTCTCTCCCTCTCTCTCTCCCTCTCTCTCTCCCTCTCTTTCTTCCTCTCTCTTCCTCTCTCTCTCTCTCTTCCCCTCTCCCTCTCTCCCTCTCTCTCTCCCTCTCTCTCTCCCTCACAGCGGGACAAGGCCCTGAAGCAATGCACGGAGCTTTCCCAGGAACTGGTGACCCTGCGGGAGGAGTTGGGTAAGGACAGAGCCATCAAACCCCACAGGGGCTGGCGTTTCCCCCCCCTGCACAGCCTAGCGCATGCCTACTCTGCTGCATTCCTACCCATGCAATTCCAAGGGCCAGTGTGGCGTGGTGTTAACCAGGAAACAGCAGACCCTTAACCTGATTGGCTCCCTCAGTAAATACCTCGCCGTATGAGTGGACGGCGTGGAAAAGATGCTCTGTAGCCTTCCTTGGATGAGCCCGTCTCCAGAGCACATAAACATCATAAAAGACACAAATAAAATTAAAAATTATGTGCTCTGATAGCCATGGGAGTGTGAGGCAGAAAACGCCTGTTTGTCAGGGTGGGCATGACAGAAGTTCAAAGCGGAGCTGTTATTGTGTCTGAGCGCTTTAAATCCTCCGTGCTCGTGTGTCCGGCATGCTCTTCACAGCCGTGTTGTGTGTGTACCAGGAAAGCTCTAATGCGGATCCGCTCTGAGGCTAATTGCGGTTATTTGCAGCTGAATGCAGGAGTCACACGGTGAATGAGGAACGGGACGTGCTGAGTTTGGGCTGAGCATACGCTCCCCGACAGGAACAATCTCTGCGCTGCAGATTGATTCATTCCGTCTCTGTTTATTTTTTTCCACCAATGGGAACGTGACATGTCACTGCTGGAACTGGGAGATGAATTTCATTGGTCCAGAGGTGTTCTGGAGGACTCGGGTTTGGGAGGACTCGGGATTTCATATTCCCTTGGGGAAAATGAAGATAGTGTAACTGATCCAGAATCAGCGGCAGGCTGGGCAGAGCAAGGCAACTATACGTTATCACTGGGGACCTTGCGTGTTTGAGACAAGGCCACTGATCCAGAAATAGCCTTGATCCCCTTTGATATTGTAACATGACAGCACTGTGTGGGTAGTTAGGTGCTATTTTTGAGGCATGCCTCTTCACACAGAAATGGCAGTGTCTAGGGGAGTTACTCCTTGCAGTCTTAAATCCAGGTACAGCTTCTGGATGAGCCAACGCTGTCCTTCCTCATTCCTCACGATGACTGAGGCCCCTCCCACAATGCACCCTGGTGCTGCCGACGTGTGGGGTGAGGGAGGGAATTTGGTAGCCACAGTCACCCTCCCACACGGAGCCAAACGCATTTGCGGGAGTCTCCAGGGATGATGTCAGAAGGAGGTGTTTGTGGAGTTCTGGCAGGTTGGCAGAGACCCTCCAGCTGATGTGTAAAAAAGTGTGGGGTTCGGTTCTGCTGAGGTTTGTTCTAAACAGCAGGCAGAGGTCATGCTGCAGGCTGGAGCCGGAGCCGGAGGCCTCCAGCCACACTCTGTCGCATGCCAGGGCTTGTGTAATGGTCTTAATCACAATGAATGCGTGAGAAATGATTGGCGTGATCGGCCCGCGACGAGACCTGGAGCTCCACCCTGCAGCCAGCTACGCTCGTGAGGGAGCTTCAGTCCCACGGCAGGAATTCACCCACCCTGCCCCTCGGGGGTCGAGTTTTCCTGGAAGGGTTCTGTGACCTTTGACCTCTCGCACACATGCTGGTGGAATGCAGGCCCCCCGCCGCTATGTTGTGATACAGTACTCCACCCTCTCTGTCTCTCTCCCCCCCCTCTCTTTCCCTCTCTCTTTCTCTCCCCTTCTCCCTCTCCCTCTTTCCCACTGTCTCTCTCTTTGTCTCAATCTCTCTTTCTCTCTCTCTCTTTTTCTCACTCTTTTCCTTTGTCTATCTTGCCTTCTCTCTCTCCTTCTCTCCTTCTTTTTTTCTCTCTCTCCCTCTCTCCCCCACACCTTCTGTCTTCCACAGGAATTTAAATCATTCCAAACAGAGCAGCCCGTGGGCCTCAGGCCTCAGACGGTGTGAGTGTGCAGGGTCAGGGTTAGAGTGGGAGTCCTCCTCACTGCCTCACGCTGCTGTATCAGACACTCAGACAGCTCCGCTCAGACTCCTACATTATCCTCACATTCCGCACACGTTCCGGGCCATTACAGCGCTTTACGGCTGTGGCGTCTTCGGCGCTGGCCCCTTTCAGCGGGAACGGTGTGATTTTGGAGTAAAAGAGCGGCCTCACCCCTGCCAGCCGTGGTCTCGACCCCGTGCCTCTCGCCCCCTGCGCCTCTCGCCCCGCATTGCCTGCCGCTGGCTGCAGAATATTTCCGTCCCGGCGTGATTGTGTTTAGCTCGGCAGACTCCCTCAGGTCCCGCAGTGTGAATGGGGCACACACGGGGCTTTGTGTGCCCTCGTGTTTTTGAGGATGGCTGGGCTGATTGAATTAGCTCTCAGCGTCCCGGACTCCGCTGGGATTCAGCTCCTTACAGCTTCCTGCACGGTCCTCATTCCTGCCTGAACTCCTCACACTGCATGTGCTGACATGTCTGAACCACATCATGTGACATAACCATATTCATGTCTCAGTGTATTATTATTATTATTATTATGCTTCATAATCTGTCTGATTATCCTGATGATCACAGCTAAGGTATCCCTTTGAACAATGCAGGTTAGGAACTCTGCTCAAAGGCTGAACAGGAGTCATCTTGTGCTTACAAATCCTACCCACTATGCCAAAAGCCACCCAAAGTTTTTTTTCAAGAGTTTTGGGGTATATCTGCTACAGGTGTTTACCTTTGTTCGCGTGTGTGTGCGTGTGTGTGTGTGTGTGTGTGTGTGTGTGTGTGTGTGTCTGTGTGTGCGTGCGTGTGTGTGTGTGTGTGTGTGTGTGTGTGTGTGTCTGTGTGTGTGTGCGTGTGTGTGTGTGGGTGTGTGTGTGTGTGTGTGTGTGTGTGTGTGTGCGTGTGTGTGTGTGTGTGTGTGTGTGTGTGTGTGTGTGTGTGTGTGTGTGTGTGTGTGTGTGTGTGTGTGTGTGTGTGTGTGTGTGTGTGTGTGTGTGTGTGTGTGTGTGTGTGTGTGTGTGTGTGTGTGTGTGTGTGTGTGTGTGTGTGTGTGTGTGTGTGCGTGTGTGTGTGTGTGTGTGTGTGTGTGTGTGTGTGCAGTGTCCTCGGCCTCCTCCTGCCAGCAGCTGGAGAAGGAGAAGGACGAGCTGCGTGTCGTGTTCGAGGGGGTGCTGCAGAAAGCGCAGGAGCAGCACCAGAGCGCGCTGGCTGAGCTGGAGGAGCAGCTGGGGGAGTTCTACTCCACCGAGTGGGACAAGGTGCACCAGGCCTACCAGCAGGAGGCGGACAGGTGCAGGAGCCAGGCGCAGCAGCAGGTGAGTCCGAGACCGCCACGTCCTGCGGACCTCTCTCTGCGCGGAGCAGTGGCCTCGCTAGCTAGCCAGAGCAAAGCTTTTAACTGAAATATTCGCTCGCAACAAATGGCTATGACCATTTGTTATTTTACCAGCTGAGCACCAGCTTACATGCTTCTCCAGATCTTCCATATGTTCTCGCTGAACAATGATCTGTTGAAACACAGTCTGTGTTTGGCAATAAGAAAACACAAATGTGTTTCATTGGCTCCCAGAGAGCTGCAACTTCTTTATATTGTGCGTTTTATCTTGCTGAGTTTTGCCAGATCCAGTTTTCCCTGTAGCCGGAACTGAGATTAATTATCAGGAAAAGGGATCGTTTTCTCACAGTGGTGAAAAATGGAGGCTCATATGGTTTTCATATGCTTTCCATATGGTACCAAACCATCCACACGTCTTACATCTCCAGTTGTAACTGGTCTGGAGCGCAGATCCAACAGGTAAAGGCAGTTGTTCATTTCTCTGAAACCTTTTCTTTCCTCTCATGCAGATAAATGACTTGAGGTCCAAACATGAGGCTTTGGAAAAGGAACTGAGGTCAGGGCACGCTGAGGAGATGGAGTCTTTCAGACAGCAGTACGAAGCGTCATTGGAAGGTTAGTTATGGATTCTGGGCACCGTATTATCCGTAGTAAGTCGCCCCTGTTGAGGAACTGCCTTTGTACTGGAAAGCTTGATAACCTCACATTCCTCAGCTGAAGTAAAGCAGAAATGCAACTGAATCCGGAGTCTTGTTTTGACAACGTGAGATTGTATCAGCACCGAATGACACCGTCTGCGTTTTATCTTTCAGAGCTGAGGAACTCCCACGAGCAGGAGCGGCAAGGTCTGACCAAAACGCTGAAAGAAACAGAAGCCACGTTATCTGTAAGATAATTTATCTGTAATAAAACACACCTCTGTGGCACAGAAACACCACAAGGTGCAGCATACTGTGCCATTGAATTGTTACTGTTATTATTATTAATGCCTTTGTTGTTCTAATCACTACAATAGTAATTATTACAGTAATTAAAATTATGGTAGTGCAGAGTGGCAGTATAGCATAGTGGTAAGGTGCAGACCTTCTAACCAAAAGGTTGCTGGTTCGATTTCCCCTCTGGGGCACAGCTGCTTTACCCTTGGGTAAGGCACTTAATCCACAGTTGCCTCAGTAAATATCCAGCTGTATAAATGGACAACGTGTAAAAGCTGTGACATTTGTAAGTTGCTCTGGATAAGAGTGTCTGCTAAATGACAATAATGTAATGTAATAGTGATGATTTCACATCCCATCACAAAGAGCTGTCGCACCCTGTGAATTGTCTGTGCTGGTACCTGGCAAGAGCTCTGGGTAAATTCAATATCCCAACAGGAGCGAATAGAAGAGCTAACGAGGAAGAACAAGGCCCTAAACGAGAAGCTAAAGGCCGAAGAGGAACACAGACGGCTTCTGAGAGAAAAAAGCCAGGTAATGCCACCGGTAATGCTAAAAATGCTAACAGATGTTAGCACGGATTTTCTGTATTACGACCAGATACTTGGCTATTTTGTTCTTTCTGTCCTCCTCGCTCCTTTGTCTAGGAGATTCCAGCTGTTAGCTGAAGTTGCCAGTTATTTCTACATCGCTTTGCTAGCTATGGGTGCTCCGTTTTAGACCACGCCCCTTTGAGAATGTCGATAACGAGCCAGCGAATCACAGCAATTAGTGCTTCAGCAATTGCAGAGACAGACCTTACAATGTAAAGCTCAGGGAGCTGAATATCTGGTCTGTATATAAAATTATCGTATCTGCATGGCGTCCTCCACATATTTATATGGCATCACATATGGGTCTAAGAGGTTTAAGCATGCAGTTTAAAACCTATGGCTCATGTGATATGCAGTGTCAGATGCCCTCTGCTGGAGCCTCAAGGAACTGCAGTGAATGTGTCCTATAATCTCAGATCACCTTTACAGATATAAGCCTGTTCATTTACCTGATATGAACCTGACATGCATGCAATTCAAACTCATCCCCACTGGTTTATCCTCAGAGTGTAAACAACAATTTGTGTGTCGACAATTTGAACGATAAGTGAAACTGTCTGACCAATTGTCTGTCTGTGTCTATGTGTGTGTGCATGTGCACATCTGTGTGTGTGTGTGTGTGTGTGTGTGTGTGTGTGTGTGTGTGTGTGTGTGTGTGTGCAGAAGGACTCCCACACGCTGTATCTGGAGCGGGAGCTGGACAGTCTGAAGGTGGTGCTGGAGATGAAGAACTCAGAGCTTCACCAGCAGAACAAGAAGCTGATGGAGCTGGAGACTCTGGTGAGGAACTGCACAGACAGGGGGCGCTGTTACACAGGCGATAACAGCTGTCACAGCCACGGGTCGACAACATTCAGCACTAAATATCCACTAAGTTTGGCCTTAGAGGGTGACACGGCTGTGTTTTCCAGAGCAACACCACCGAGCTCTGAGCCATTAAAAGTCACACTTACTTCTGCTTTAGAACGAAACGTGTTTTTCAGGATAGTTCCGTCTTGTGCTTAAACACTTAGAGGTTTGGCTTAAAACCAAGAATGCTAAAACTCCATAAATATGCCCGGGAGGCTGGTGGGGAGAGATGAGAGGTTTGTAAGGTCTGTGCGGTGAGGAGGAGAGCTGGGTGAGAAGGTGCCCCTCGTTTGCCTTGCAGATGGAGGCCAACATGAAGCTGGACGGGGACCTAAAAAAGAGCCAGCAGGAGAACGAGGACCTGCGTGCCCGCCTGGAGGAGCACACAGCCCTGCACAGGTACCGACCGGAACCCCAACCCCAACCCTAACCCTAACCCCTCACCTGCGGGGCCTCCGTCAGTAGCCCCACCTGCCCCGGCGTTGGACTGGATCACGAGACAGGCAGCTTTGGCTCCTCTCACACGCAATGAAAATTTGCATTTGCATAACTGTGTGTAAACATGGCTGTGTGTGTGTGTGTGTGTGTGTGTGTGTGTGTGTGTGTGTGTGTGTGTGTGGGAATGTGTGTGTGGGAATGTGTGTGTGTAAACACGCCTGTGTGAGAGTGTGTGTATATGTGTGTCTGGGTGTGCATGTAGGTATGTTTGTATGTAAACATGCCTGTGTGTGACTGTGTGTGTGTGTGTGTGTGTGTGTGTGTGTGTGTGTGTGTGTGTGTGTGAGCGTGTGTGTAAGTGTGGGAATGTGGTTATGTAAACACGCCTGTGTGTGTATGTGTGTGTGTGATATGTATATGTAAACTTGAATGTGTGTGTGTGTGTGTGTGTGTGTGTGTGTGTGTGTTGTGTGTTTGTATATGTAAACATCCGTGTGTGTGTGTGTTTCATCTCTTCATTTCCTTCTCCTTGCTCTCGGTTTCAGGCAACTGTCCACAGAGCAGGCCATGCTGCAACAGACCATCCAGAAGGAGTCCAAAATGAACAATCGCCTCTCCCTGCAGAACGAGGAACTGCTGTGGAAACTGCACAACGGAGACATCTGGGGCCCCGGAAAACTGCCCCCCTCCCCGTCCTTCCAGCCCACCCGCAGCTCAGGGTCCTTCTCCGGCACCCCGCTTTCATCCAACTAACCCCCCCCCCCCCAGCACCCCCCTGACACGCAACCCCACAGAGGGTACCAGGAGGAGGTGCGTGTTGGAACGGGACGCTCTCTCTCCGCTGACGTTTGTAAAAAGGAAACGGTTCTAAAGACGTTGCTAAAGACGATAACTGCACGGACGCACTTCCCGAGCAAGGCCGGCCTTGTTCTCCGCCCTTCCTCTTGCCCGCTATCGGAGGAAAGAACGGAAATCTCAGGACGTGAGGATGACTTCTCACCAAAATCGTGACTCATCCGCTCTTTTTTTTCCTGTCTTTTTTTAGGGGCTTGGTGCACTGGGCTTATTGGAGCAGCTGTGGGTCTAGGGGGCATGTTATCGATCTCCTGACAGAGGCGGGAGCAGGACTGATTTTTTTGCATTTAGAAAATCCAAAATGCAAACACCAGTTGCAGTGGTGATGAATCTGCTGTTGCGTATGCTCAGATGCTGTTAGCACTTCACTTTACAGCCCTGATACAACACTTCATTTCAGTGGATCTGTTACCATGCGCTCTGTATCTCTGTAACAGTCCACGTGTCCTGGGGGAAGTTCAGGTAACCGCATGGTAACGTTGAGGTGCCATTACAACGCTAGTACCCCTTCATATGAATTCATACGGAGCTGTAATGTAAAGTGCAGCCCCAGACGCTATCGATTTGTGTTTCTTTGTGGCTGAATACAGATGCGTGTCTGCTAATCAGGCCTCGATTTCGTTCCTTCTCAAGGTAATTTTTTCCACAATTTTCTAAATCTGTAAGTGTGTATTGACTAATGCAGTGTTCACACTGACTGATTTTGCTGTTTTTATTTTTCAATTGGAAAATAAAGAAAAATCCAGTAAAATCACAAGAACTTGTCCGCTTTGAAAGGCTGGGTTTCTGCTTCCTGGTTCTTTTACTGCACCAAGCAAGCTCTGAACTGTAGGGTTTCAGGTTTTGGGGCCTAGTTCATGTGTTCAAGCACGTCTTGTGGAAAATCAAACTTGGAACATGCAGGGTCTGAACTCTCCAGCTTTTGGTCTGAAGAGCTGAAGTCCAGGTTTCCACCACAGAATAAAGGATCATCATCCTACAGGAGAGAAGACTAACAGCTCTTGCTGTTTCACAGGCTGGGAGGAATTAAGCATATCATCACCTGAAAAGTAGGCTACAGAGTTAATGAGGGAAGGGATTGTGGAGTTAAGGTAATCCGGTTTAACCAAATCTCTAGACTTCCATGTCTGGGTGAAAATTAGGAAAGAAAAAGGAAGTACAGATAAAAAGTCCTTTTTCCAAATTTCTTTTGTGGACTTTGTACCCTCATCATCATATTATAAGAAGAAGATATCACCACGTGCAAATCTGTCAGCCAGAGCCCAGGGAAATGTGGTTATCAGTGGGGACGTGAACATCCAGGCAGGTACACAGCCTGAATTCACAAATGCTAGGAAGGAGACAAACATATTTTGGAGACAATTTAAAAAATGTGTATATTTATGTTTGGTCTGGAACTATTCATCATTGGTATACAGCAGCAATCTTTGGGAAGATAAACACAGAGCACATCTCTCAGTAACAGCTCTATTGATTATGTGCCCACAGGCCGACATTCATTCTCTGTCAGTACGGTCCATGTCAAGCCAATAACATCAGTCTGATCACCCTCACCTCACTGAGTTTTCAGCACACATACCTACACCCAGCCCAGCAAATCAGACAACCTGCAAAAATCTTACAGATGCACTCAAGACAGCTCAGCCAATCACCAACGACCAGTGAATGATCAGAAAAATTCAAACACAACTGGACACCTTTCTAACACTCACATACCCTCACATTAAAGGAGTATAACGATGCAAAATATAAATACATGTATTCAAAAAGGCAGTGTTGATCTCAAATTTAAAAATGAAAAACAATATTAAATTGAGGGAAGAAATGAAAAACATAATGTGACAAAATAGTTAGATAAAATAGACAAAATAGATCATTTTCAGTCCAAAAACACATAAAATAACAAAACCAGGACTTGCACCTTTCTTACTGTGAGACATGGAAACAAATATAAGCACAGTACATGCCTAGACTAGCAGAGCACAGAAGAATAAGGGCAAAATGTATGCCTTCATTTTGACCCTTCTGTGGGAAAACTGCAAAAAAATTGAGTTATATACATGCTATGTTGTTTTTTAAATAACAAAACATAAGGATCCAGAGCTTAGTAATTAATACTGGGGATGGCAGTGGTCAAGCAGTTGCCTAGAAACAGGAGGGTGGTAGGATTGCATCACTGCATGGGCAGATGGCCAAAGTGCCCCTGAGCAAGCCAATGTACCCCAAAATCTCTCTAGGGGTGCTTCACTGTGGCTCACCCTGTGTCTCACTCTTGCCAAGTTATAGGTCTAAAAAATGTAAAAACGTAAAGTATAAGGATAAAGTATAACTTACCTGTAAAGACAAAAATAACCTTTCCAATCCCTGTGTACTTGGTAAAATTTCTAAAGAGATACTGAAACACAACAGTCACAAGCTGTAGGTGTATGTTCGTGTTTGTGTGTGTGTGTGTGTGTGTGTGTGTGTGTGTGTGTGTGTGTGTGTGTGTGTGTGTGTGCGTGTGTGCGTGTATGTGTGTGTCCGCGTTTCTGTGACTAATGCCTTTGTGTGTGTGTTCATGTCTGTGTAAGCGTACGTGTGTGTCTCAGAATTCCACAGTTTACACAAGATTAAACACATCTCTGAGATCACAGCTAACTTTGAAGACCTTCTGTGGTTTGTAGGATTATAAGTAAAGTCCTTTAGCAATTGTGGATTTGCTATTGTATCCAGGAAACACCTGAGAAAGCAACAGAATCGGCATTCTGTGACAGTCAGGCCAAAAATGTCATATCTCCAGTATTTCACATATCTCCTATCGTTGCTTTATACCATATTCATTAAATTCAGTTAATGTTTCATGAATATTTGTTTTTAAATATATAATAGATTTATCAACACATACAAGTTCCACTATGGGGCAGAATAACAACTTTCCCTGAGCTATCTGAATCATACGCGCAGTCGTCCACATACATCTGAAGTTCATTTGGTTCGGCTTGCTTGCTGTTTCTGTCGTGATTCTCTGCTGTCATCTGGTGGAAATGACGGAAACTTCAAGCAAGATCAGGGACGTGGAGTTCTTTTAGACAGGACGAAATGAACGGAGGAGACAACACTGCTTGGATGAGCTCCGTGCCTCTCTCAAATTACACTGCTCGCAGGCGAATAAGCGAAATACGACAATTGAGCAAAGTAATTTTAGGGAGTACATATTGGCCGGAAAAGCGATGCAAAACATGAATCCCAGGATCCCCTTTTACACTGAAGCAGACCTGGGAATTTACCGGGTCAGACCCAGCTCCGTAGTCGGGTAACGTTCCCGGGTCTCATAACCTGGAAAAACCCATTTATATTAAAGGCACTCCCAGGAAAAACCCGGGCTGCCAGACCAGTGCAAAAGTGGTCAAAATCGGGTCTTGGTGAATTGATTGATTGAATAGTAAAACTATCATAATGAATGGTATAAGCAAGACAGATTTCTCGTGTTGGACTACTAGCGCAGTAGTCCAACATTGATGCATCGAACGCATACAGTATATTCAGAGGACTTAGCACCCTTTTTCATTTTAATTTAATCTAATTATTTTGTTCTCTTCTATAATACGACTAGCATTTTCCCCAAACGATTTTTCTTGCTTTTTGTTTTGATTACCACTAATACTAGCCTAAAGGAAGAGGAATATGATGATGATGATGATGATGATGATGATGATGATGATGACAACGGCCGGTGCTGTCCTCCCCAAATGTACAGGCGTTTGTGGCGCTTAAACTAGTTACCAATTGGTTTCTCCAGCCGAAGTAAAGAAAAAAAAGAAAAACACGAAAGAGCGGACCCTTGCGTCAGACCAGCAGCCGCTCACAGGGCAGGCTTTAAGACCGCGTTGTTCTCATCTCCCGATCCGAGAGGCTGATGGGTGAATCTCCGACGGCACCGCAAAGAGGCAACCATGGGCGCCTTACCTGAGGGTAGCCCCAGCCAATAACAAAGCGCACCGATCACGCCGAATATTTTATTCATCTCGTTTTGGGCACGAGAATTAGAATGTCCGAAACCCTCACGTCGTTTGTTTTTATCAAATCATAACGACTTTATCAAATCATCGAATTCATTTTCAGACGCGCTTTCTGTCGGACCATACAGTGATGGAGCATATACGAACTCCGAAGGTAAACCAGCCGGATATTTCTTGCGATGATTGTTTTTTTTTTTTTTTAAATCTGCTGTTTCGCCGTGTTCTTGGTGCATTGATGTGTTTTCATATTTTGTCGGTGTGTTTATCTTGAAACGGTTTTCCACATCGTGTGTTGCCTATGCTATCATTAGCAATGAAGCACAACATATGTGCGCAGATGTTATTTTATTTATTTATGCATACGTTATATGATATCATAACGCAATTTCGATATTATTCCGAAAATGTAAATATCGTGTCCAAGCGCATATGATCATGCGCATTTAAATCGCCTACGTCTTATTGTTACGTCTTATTGTTTGGCTTTGCTTGCTCATACTGCACGTAGAGAATATAAACCGATAAGAGGCTAAACAATCGCGTGCGTGAGGAGGGACGGAAACTCTCTGGCTAAATTATTCATGTGGTGTCATTTTCTCGGCATGCAAATATCTAACAGACGCATTATCTGTTCTGAAACGCTGTTGTTGTCTCTATTTTGGGGCGTATACCCTTCACGTAGTTTTTCTCTCATTGCGAACGTTATGCAGGGTCTTGTTTGTATGGCACTATCTGTGAGGCCAGATGTACAGTTTCACAATTTAACCGTAATCCCTTGTGTAAGTGCTAAATCATACACTGTTTTGGCGTTGACAGTTTTGGTAGAAGTTGAGAAATCCAAATTATCTTAGTCATTCTGCACAGTTGACATAGTTTGACGATGACCAATTAAAAGACATTACACTGGAAAGGTGTCAGAGCAAAACCTTTGAGTCCACCATAACTGCGACCTCTTACAGGCATTTCTTCAATTGTTGTTTTGGCAGAGTGGTCCATCGTAACGATCGATAGCACGAGGTTCCATCTATGACAAATATGAAATAACGTGACCACTCTGTGCCAAATATGGATATGAAATTTGCGCAAGGATGATAACGACGCAACTTCATGTCCGTGAATCATTGCTGCGGGACTGCGAGTGTGTAAGAGAAAAAAAAGAAGAAGGAGGAAGAATGAGGCCAAATAAAAGGATAACATGTGGTATGAACAGTGTGTGTGTGTATGTGTGTATGACAGAGGGAGGTAGCAGTGATGAAATATGAATTGAATAATGTGTGGTTTTGTATTTTATGTTTTTTACCAGGTTGAAGGCGTTCGTTTGATTGACAGAGCCTCCCCCCGCAGAATGTGTCTGGGCACCCTGTATCTAACGGGGACGCACACCATCTTTGTAGAGAACGCATCGGAGATTCGCAAGGAAACCTGGGTAGGAAATGAAACTGTTGCTCATTGTCATATTTTGTCAGTGTGGTTTCTCTAATTTAAGAAAACTTGGGGAAACGGGAATTTCCTTTTTCTTGTCATGGGGTACTTTTCCGTTGTCCCACAATTTCGTTTACTGCATTTAATGGGATCCTAGTTTAATGTCCAGCTAAATACTTGAATTATAAAGTAGATTATTTCTTTTTCCACATAACTTGGATTGAATTTCAATCTTTCATCACATGTAGGCCTAAGTAAAGTGATGACAGAAGCAAAAAGTACTGTTTCATTCCAAAGAGACATCCCCATTTACCTTTCAAAAACCATAACTATTGTAATATTTGCTGTTGGGTTATGTTGCAGGTGAGACTCCGTTAGGGAGACAGCAGATTGTTTTCAGTCACTTCCTTTCCTTAAGCACACAGCCATTTTCGTAACCTCTCTCTCTTTAGCACTCAACTATCCAAGAATATCAACATCAAGGCAAAACTAATCAACAACATCAGCATCAGGATAACAGCTCTTTTAACGTTTAACAAGAGAACCCATTATTAACGCTAACACTATGAAAATGATGAAGTCAAGGCAGATGTGTTTAACAGAAACAATAAATAACAGTTAAGCTTGTTAACACTGTCAGAATAAAGGCCTTGTAGATAGTGGCTTTCCAATGCACAACTCATTTACATACAGACACCTTCATCCATGGCCACTAGCAGTGCACAGCTACATAGGACATATTATTATATTACTCTTCTAAAGCTGGGCATTTACTGTTCATTTCCTTGTTTATGTACAGCACAGGCTTAGAAACATTCCTGACGTGCAATGCGGTGTTTGCAGGTTAGCCACAGGCTAACGCTCAGAGTCCCAGAGCAGGTGAACTAAATGCAGCACCACACATGAAAGCCTGGGGCAGTGTAGCTGATGTAGCTCAGGTGAGGAGCCCTGCTGGAGGGGTGACCGAAAATCGAACCCATGACCTCCTGGTCACAGGGTCCTTCTGTCTCTATCCCACCGTGCTGCTGCCCAGAGCTGTGGAACCAGACTGTACGACGCTGGTGATTACACAGTTAACTCACAGTCAGGAGCGCAGAGGCCCTGACACACTCACAGTCAGCGAGCACAGAGGCCCTGACGCAGAGGCCCTGACACACTCACAGTCAGCGTGCGCAGAGGCCCTGACACACTCACAGTCAGGGAGCGCAGAGGCCCTGACACACTCACAGTCAGCGAGCACAGAGGCCCTGACGCACTCACAGTCAGCGAGCGCAGAGGCCCTGACACACTCACAGTCAGCGCGCGCAGAGGCCCTGACACACTGTAGTGATGCAGGGTGACGCTGCTACACGCCGGCGCTCCGGTTACGCTCCGGAGAGGGGCTCCCTGGGAGGGAGAACTGGAGGCCTGTGGATGACCCATGTTATCAACACACAAAGCAGCCAAAGCGCTTTATCTCTAGTCTACCTTCCTCTCTGTCTGTCCTATCCATCCTTATTTTCTATCGAAAAAGCACTCTACGCTAGTTTAACTCTTGTAGTATTTTACTGACCTCTTGTAGTACTTTTCGAAAACTACATCTTAGCATTGTGGTGCACTTATTTGGAGGTCGCTCTGGGTAAGAGCATCTGCTAAATGATGTAGTGTAATGTAATGTAATGTGTGAAGAGAAGATGTTTGAAAGATCTGGCTACTTCAGTACTGGAGGTATTTTGCTTCTTTCTGAGTGCTTACAAGAGCTCTGCCATGAGTGTAACCCTTGCGGGAGAGCGAAATGTAACCGCAGGAGGTAATAAATGCCTTTTTTTGCAGTAAAGTTGAACTCTTTCTTTTTCACTCTCCTGTTTGATGTTGTTAGGCTAGGTGGCCTGAGTGACTCCACAGTGGACATGCTCATTAAACACAGTTCAGCCTTCATACTTGCACACTCTTGCGTCTAAGATCCCCCCTCCTGCATCATTCACAGCTTGCAGAGTGCTGTGTGGGAGGGTAACCCCTGTGCCCCCCCCCCCCCCGTTCTCCCGCAGATCCTGCACAGCCTGGTCAGTGGCGTGGAGAAGCAGCCCCCGAACCCCTCAGGCTGCCCCCTGCTGGTCCGCTGCAAGAACTTCCAGGTCATCCAGTTCCTCATCCCGCAGGAACGGGACTGCCAGGATGTGCACCTCTCTCTCGCTCGCCTCTCTCGGCCAGGTGAGGAACCCACCCCCCCCGGCCCACCCCTCCCCACAGTCAGGGAAGGGTTTCCACGCGGCCTTCTGGGTATCGATCTCGTGCTTCTGTTCCCAGTTTCACTTCCACATCAAGGAGTCTTCAGTGTTGTGCGTGACAGAGTAAAAAAAGGTGTTCCATAAACAGAAACTCCGGGTGCACTCTGAGAGAATGCTATAATCCTTGGAAAGTGTCTAAAGCTGAATGTTTGGAGAGCGTAGAGAGTATCTGTGTCATTGATGCATTTGTGTCTCCTTGTCTGCAGAGAGATATGGAGAACTCTACTGCTTCTCCTTCAACCCCAAAGTGGACAAAGAGGAGCGAGAAGAAGCCTGGAGCTTCATCGACCTCAAAGCCGAGTACAGCCGGATGGGCGTACCCAATCACCTCTGGCAAATCACACACGCCAACAGCGAGTACAGGGTCAGTATTGCCTTTCTGCCGAAGCCCACAGCATCGCCAACAGCTGTCAGATCAATAACGAAGCAGACTGATACAGTCCAAAGCAAAGTGTTTAGCTGTGGCCACAGTGAGGCCCACCAAAGATAAGGATAAGTTTATCTTAGCCAACTGAGTCCACCATTAACTTTTCCAGCCTTGAGACCTGTAGAATGGCGAGGGGGTAAAATGGGTTGGGCCTGATTCTGACTCAGTCCACCAATCACTTTTCCAGATTTGCGACACCTATCCCTCTGAGCTGTACGTCCCCAGATCGGCCACGCCCCCCATCATTGTGGGCAGCTCCAAGTTCCGGAGCAGGGGCCGCTTTCCCACGCTCTCATACTATCGCCGTGACAACCAGGTGAGTTCTGCAGCGCACCTGTGTGTGTTCTCAGCCTGTTCAGACATGCTCGCGAATGCACTGTGTCTCCACCGGCCAAGAATTTACAGAACACAGGAAGGTTACGTCACAGGTTCAAGCCAGACAAATTAGGGATTAGGACTTCTTTTAGTGATTACAGAGTCGCCCCAAAGATTCAGCGTGGTCCTCTTGACCGTTGACCACACACGGTCCCGTTTGTGCGGAACGGTGCTTGTCCCAAGTGCCCTTGGCTGTTTGACAGTCATTACATTACATCGTTGTCATTTAGTGGGCTCTCTTATAAGGGGCTCTCATGTAACATAGGTTACAATGTTTACATGTCATCCATTTATACAGCTGGATATTTACTGAGGCAATTCTGTGCCAGTTAGTACCTTGTCCAAGGGTACACAGCAGTGCCCCAGCTTGGAATTGAACCAGCAACCTTTTGGATACAAGCCCTGCTCCTTACCGCTACACTACACTGCTGCCCATGATGGTGATGATGGATGCAGTTGAGCTGCCGTGTGTTTCAGAGGGCAACATTTGAACACGCTCTCTCTCTCTCTCTCCCTCCTCTCTCTCTCTCTCTCTCTCTCTGCATACACACAGGCCTCTATCTGTCGCAGTAGTCAGCCCCTCTCCGGGTTTAGTGCTCGCTGTCTGGAGGACGAGCAGATGCTGGAGGCCATCATGAAGTCGAACCCGGGCAGCCAGTTCATGTATGTGGTGGAGGACGACAGATGCAGGCCATCATGGTGAGCCCGGGCAGCTGGCAGCTGGGAGGGAGGGGAGGGGAGGGGGGCATCCCCCCAGCCTAACAGTCAGTGGTCTGGTGTAGCTCTGACTCCTCCAGCCATTTTAGGACATACTGTGATTTTTTTAAGTTTCTTGCTCAGGGTAAAATGTTAACATCAAAATATTTCGAGAAATGTCAAAGGGACATTATCTTTGTTGCTGTTTTATCTTTATTTAAAAGTTTGAAGAGCTGTGTGACTGTTATTGGTGGTGACTGTGAGTGTCAGCACATCCTGGTTCCATTAAATGTGGCGCGGGCGTACGCCTTTGTTTCCAGCTGAACGCCATGGCCAACCGAGCGGCGGGGAAGGGCTATGAGAACGAGGACAACTACTCCAACATCAAGTTTCAGTTCATCGGCATTGAGAACATCCATGTCATGCGGAGCAGCCAGCAGAAGGTTCTGGAAGGTATCTTACCGTCCTCTCGACGTTTTATTGTGAAAAAGTGAGGGAACGTATCTCACTGTATTCTGGTCGTTTTATTGTGAACAGTGAGGGTCGGTTCTGGAAGGTATCTCACCTTTCTCTCGTTGTTTTATTGTGAAAAAGTGAGGGAAGTTCCTGGAATGCATCTCACTGTAATACTACCATCGTTTTATTATGACAGACGGGAACTCTGTGTTCTTTTGTTTTTTTTGTGCGAGTAATGACTTCCTGTTCTGCGGTAATTTTGCGAGACATAACGTCCTGTTCCGCACCATGACTTCCTGTTCTGTGGGTGGTCTGCAGTCTGCGAGGCCAAGTCTCCCTCCATGGGCGACTTCCTGTGGGGGCTGGAGAACAGCGGCTGGCTCAAGCACATCAAAGCCATCCTGGATGCAGGCATCTTCATCGCCAGGGTAAGACCATCATCTTCATCACCAGCATAAGACCAGCATCTTTATGGCCGGGGGAAGATCAGCATTTTGTTTCTAGGTTAAAGTTAGCATTGTTATTGACAACTATAGCCTTGGGCTTGGCACCAGGAGAAAATACAGAGGGGTGCAATTGCAGCCCAGGGGGGTGCATGAAAAGTCATAAATAATACATAGACATAGGGAGATATGGAGACAACTGGGGGTGCACTAAGGTCTGTGTGGGGGTGCAGTGCACCCCTAAGCACCCCCATAGCGCCAGACCTGTATGGCCTATCACTAGTGTGAGTGTAAAGAATCTGGCTGATAATTTTCACAAAAAAAAAAAAACAGAAAGAGCAAACAGACAACAAAAAACATGATTTAAAAATCAATAAACAAGGAACCAGCCTAAAAACTGCTGAAAAAGAGTGAACCTCTAGCTGCCTGCAGTCACACATCTGTATTTAATGTGGATTGGGAGGTTTAGCTATTAACTGGTGGAATTTAAAAGTCAGTTGGATCAATGACTCATCAGAAACAGATGAACTGGTTTGAATGGATTGTGTTGAGATGGATTGGGAGCTATTGGTAGATTTGAGTTGGATCACATCAGATTAGAGGTGGGGTTAGAGGCAGACATTTCAAGAATTAACACATTAACATGCAGTGTTTGGCGAACAGATGAAGGAAGATTGTCATCCTGTAGGATCCTGTAAGATATTCCAAGGCTGGACTTTAAAATGAGCCTTTGTTCTGCCTGTTTTTATCTCTTCTGTGTGTGTGTGTGTTTGTGTGTGTGTGTGTGTGTGTGTGTGTGTGTGTGTGCCTGTGTGTGTGTGTGTGCGCATGCGTGTGTGTGTGTTTGTGTGTGTGTGCGTGGGTGTGTTTGTGTGTGTGCGCCTGTGTGTGTGTGTGTGCGCGTGCGTGTGTTTGTGTGTGTGCGCGTGGGTGTGTGTGTGTGTGTGTGTGTGTGTGTGCCTGTGTGTGTGTGTGTGCGGTGGCAGAGTGTGTGTGTGTGGTGGTTTGTGTGTGTGTGTTCTGTGTGCACTGCTCGCGCATGGGTGGTCTGTCGGGGCCAGAGGAGGGGGTCAGTGTTCTGGTGCACTGCTCGGACGGGTGGGACCGGACGGCTCAGGTGTGCTCCGTGGCCAGTGTGCTGCTGGACCCATACTACAGAACCCTGAAGGGCCTCATGGTGAGAGACAACTGACAGCATCTACCTACCACGCCTACTGCAATATGTCCTCTGTCTACCATACTGACTGTAATATCTGCGCCACTTTTGCATCTACTGTGAATACTGCAATATGTCTTTTACCACATCTACTGTAGTATCTATACCACTGACCTACATTGACCATATCTACTGCAATATGTTGTTCACCTACCATACCTGAACTACTGCCTTATTCCTGTGATACCTGCTGTTCATGTCCACTGAAGTTTCACATTGTTAGAGTTTAGCAAGTTTAAGTAGTTGAAATGAACCCTAGGGGAAATTGCCCCATGCACACTCCAAATCACTGTACGCTGGCGCTACCAGTATATGCATGCTATGTAGTACATGCTGCATAGTATATTTTGAGCCTGGCTATCTTAGCCAGTTTGGTGAGTAAGCTAAATATGTTAGAATTTTGTTCTCATAAATACTCCAACTGTCAAGTTGACTTACATGACAGTATTTCAAATGCTTATGAGGGTTAAAACCAAATGTGCTTGTCCAACTGTTTAGTTTTGCCTGGGATGCATAAAGTCGTTAAACCTCTTTACATGTTCTTAAAGGCTCTGTCTGAACACAAAGGGTTACTTTAAGGACAAGGGATGGATAAGGCTGCCTTTCTGTCTGTACAGGTGCTCATTGAAAAGGACTGGGTGTCATTTGGCCACAAGTTCTCCCACAGGTGAGTGCCGTCCATCTTTTGTCTTCAACAGGGCTAGGGAACAGGGAGTACAGCTAAGCACGAATATTCAAAACCACCAATCACAAACCTAAAAAATAGCAAAGGGTCTCCTGTAAATCCCGGATGGCACCCCCCACTGCACCCATCCCACTGAGCTTGACTTTGGGTGTCCCCCGTCTCACCCCTCCACAGATACAGCCACCTGGACGGGGACCCGAAGGAGGTGTCGCCCGTGCTGGACCAGTTCCTGGAGTGCGTGTGGCAGCTGATGGAGCAGTTCCCCTGCGCCTTCGAGTACAACGAGCGCCTCCTCCTGCAGGTGCACACGCACACCCACTCCTGCCAGTACGGCAACTTCATGGGCAACAGCGAGAAGGAGAGGAAGGACCTGAGGTACGGGGGGTGAGGGGGCGGGACTGAGAGGGACAGGGGCGGGACTGAGAGGGACAGGGGGCGGGACTGAGAGGGTCAGGGGGCGGGACTGAGAGGGACATGGGGCGGGGCTGGGAGAGACGGGTGGGACTGAGAGGAGCTGTGGTATCAGGGGTGAGGTGGGAGGGGCTTATTATCAATCACAATCACATACCTGAATTCTCTCTTTCATCACTGCAATCCTGTAAATCAGTGCTGTTTATGCCGTGTGTCCATAAACATGTATTTTTTGCAAATTATTTGTTAAACTGACTGTACCTGTACCTATACCTGTAAATCATAAGCAGAAAAACTGGATTCAGTCCACCTGCAATGCGTTTTGTCCTTAATGTTTCTCTCTCAGTAGTTTATTGATAATTTCAGCCTTTGCATAACTCATAACATTTCTGAAAGAAGAAGAAGAAGAAACCCAGACTTAAGAACAATGCACATTGAGATTAGTTTTGTTGTGGGAATCTTTTTCTTTGTTTCTTTTGTAAAAACTCCAATGTCACTTTGTCGTTGAATAGCTTTGTTAATAGTACACATTTTTGTGGTATGTTTTATATTCTTACCCATGTTATGCAAAAAGTTTAAAAATCTGCTGTCTTTGTGGTTCGCTGTCTTTATTCACAAACATTTTCAGAGTCAGTGTTTCCCTGAAAAAGAGCTTTGGAATACACATTTGTTTTTCTTGTGGTTTGTCAGATTGAATGTTTAGCCAACCATAAAGCAGAGCCTAGGTCTGGCATGGTTACTTACTCTCAGTCTGTAATATGTCATCCACTCTGTCCACAAAGTACAGCATGACCACTAGATAGGTAGGTATTGTGAGCACAAATTAGCTTGTGTTCTGAAAACATGACAGTACAAAAACAGCCAGCAACTTCAGGTGCAAGTCTTGTCTTGCAAGACGTGATATATAGTACCTGTCAGGGGTAAAGAAGAAATTCAGGTCAATCTGCAGCCCCCCTGTCTGGTGAGCACAACTTCATGGAGAGTTAGCAGAACAAGGTGGAATTTGTATGTGTGCATGTTTGGTCACAGACAGTCTTGGCTGGACACCTAATTTTCTGCTTTTCTGGCCCTCCTTGAATTTTGTGGCAGGATTCGGGAGAGGACCCACTCCTTGTGGGCGCACCTGTGGAAGAACAGAGCCGACTACACGAACCCTTTGTACAGATCGGACCACAGCCAGACGCAGGGAGTTCTGCGGCCCGTCACCGCCCCCTACTGCTTCAAGTGGGTTACTGCACGCACTCTGTGTGAATGATCAGCATTGCCAATCCCCATTGCTGACACATTGACTCCTCTTTGTAGTGCTGATTGGAATGGTATAGGATATAGGTTAACATATAATTGTATGTTTTATCGCAGAGGTAACCGTCCCTGGTCCTTAAGGGTTGCAATGTCTGCAGGCTTTTATTCCAGCCAGACGCTTAACCTGCTCAGTTCAACTCTTCATTGACTCAGTTAAACCAGATTAGACTCCCTCCCCAACTATTTCAGAGAGCTGGAGCCCCTGTGCTGACCTGCTGACCTCCAAGACCAGATTTGATTTTAGCGGCCCTGCTGTATGGACAGGCTGAATTCAAAGTATTCACACTGACTGAAGTAGCATGACAGGAGTTATCCAGTGTTGCCAAAGCATTTAAAGCATCATTATAACAGATTAACCCTCCTTCCTTCTATCTGTTCTCTCACTTTTAGATTGAAAAAGGACTGATTTTCAGATTTAAAATGTGAATACCTTGAAACATGCATGTGGTTCATAGGAGATATTCCACTAGTGAACAGTCTGACCATCTGACTCCATACTTTGAGAACTGTGGCACTGTCACACTGTCACATTGTCCCAGTGTCTCATCCTCACCCCCTCCAGCTGAGGGCGGAGTTAGGGGAGGTGTGTGGGCGTGGCCTGTGCTTTCAGCAGTCCCGCATCTCTGTCCCTGGGTTTCAGGCTGTGGAGGGGCATGTACAGCCGCTCGGAGAGGGGCATGCGCCCGTTTCAGTCGGCAGTGGATTTCCTGATGGCCGTGAAGGAGGAGACGCAGCAGCTGGAGGAGGAGCTCGCCACCCACGAGGAGGTAAGAGGCCACGCCCCCTATCCACGAACGACGCACTCAGCCACACCCACTCGCCTCTCTGACTCCTGGGTGGCGTACTCGGCAGGGCTCCTGTCTTGAGTGCAGACTGAGCCCTGTGTTATGGTTTCAAAACCAGCTGCATCCTCTGCTGACAGCGATGGGAACCCACAGTGGTGGGACAAATTGTCTTTGCCTCCCCAGTAATGGTAGAGTTTATTGGCGGGATGGGTAGTAACTCCTACAAAAAAGAATGAGTGTCACAACATGTATTTTTAAACCATATTAAAACGTTACAGCAGCTTTTGAAACTTTTACTGCATTGTTGTAAAAACTGCCTTTCAGCAGCCTGGATTTATGTCTCTGGAACTGTTGTGTTGAATAAGCTCCAAGCCTCCCATCTGCAGCCATGTGTTTCCATAAAAACAAAAAGTTGTAACGACATATTGCACTTGCACAGACTTCTCACGCTCAGACATGCCTGGATGTTGGAATCCATGCTTGCATTCAAAACCTCTGTATCCTTCGCCAGCTCAATGTTCAGCCTGTCTCTATGGAAACAAATGTGCAGTGCGCAGATGGTTCAGATTTAACTTATTGAACAATATGGGACTAAGACTACTAAATTGTTTCTTTTACTGTTGCCTATAACATGTTTAGGGTGTTAGCGATACCTTTAATTGGAAGAATGTGAATGGAAAGTGGTGACTGTCACTTTAGCATGTGTAAAAAGGGATGTTTTAAAGTCCTCTGCATTTTCCATTCACTGTTAACTTTTGTTATTTAGTGTGTAATGGTAATGACATAATATAAATGACCTCCTGTCATGATGGAGTAAATCATTTGATATGTGCCTTGTTTTAAAAACCAATCACAGAAAATTGCAAATCTGGAGAAGCAGGGGAAGAGAGTCCAGGCCAAGGAGGGCACAGCGGGTAAGAACAGCGAGGCAAACACTCCCCAGAGCTACACCGGCAGCCTCCCCACCAACAGCCCTGTTCAGCAGAGGGAGCTGGAGAGCTCACAGCTGATCCTGCCCCGGGATGTTCTGAAGAGCTCTGATCCTGACCTCTCAGTCAACAGCGATCAGGAGTCGGGCGTGGCCGACCTGAGCTGCCTCTCGCCTATCGGCGGGGAGGGGAGCGTCAAGGACCCTGACTCGGACGAGGCTGCTTACTGCACTGCCTGATCACAAATTGTGCGCTGGCATTGCATTGTGGGTATGTTTCCAGAGGAGTGGACTGTGAAATAAAAAATCAGGCAAGGTCAAAGACTTTAAAACAGAGGGCCAGTTTGACTTTAGCTGAGAGCAGGGATTGAACTCTGTGTGTAAAGATGGACTAGTCACTGTATGTGAATTACCAGAGTGATCAGTGTACCCTTTCAGCTAGTCTCTTTTCCATGTAATACAGGCAATTTTGTCTGTGCTATTTATTTCCTTTGGTACGAACAAACTCCAAATAATTTAAACTTGATCTTTGGGTCACTTTTGAGGACAATGTTTACACCACAGGCAAGATGCTTTTTGGTGCAATATTTAATGTATATTATGAAATTAATATCTGTAGTCTTTGTAGTTAGTCAATGAATAGGATAAAAAAAATAAAAATGGACAATTTTAGCAAAATTTTAGCAAAAT
Source organism: Megalops atlanticus (assembly GCA_019176425.1). Lineage (NCBI taxonomy): Eukaryota > Metazoa > Chordata > Actinopteri > Elopiformes > Megalopidae > Megalops > Megalops atlanticus. The sequence continues at coordinate 3,599,464 of CM032894.1, forward strand.
TTTCCACATGTGCTACAGAAACAGATGAAAAGTAGTGTTTAGAGGTACAGTTAGCCGACAGAGTGCAGGAACACTGGAAATATGTAGGTTCACTAAAGTATAGGGTTACTTCTTTTTCTCTAGTATCTTTTTAATATGAGAAGCACATTTCTGTGACTAACACTTTCTTGAATTTCCTATTTATTTTCTTATTTTAAGGGTAAACATTTTGAAATAAGAAAATTCTCTAAATTTGTGAAAAGTGGAAGCCACATCATTAGATACACTAGACTAGACACAGATGAGAAAACACTGAAAATGACTCCAAATGCATTCTTATTTAACAAATTTTGTAATTATAAATATTGTGGAAAAATCCCCTTTTCAGTGCAGCATATGATGTGTGTTCACTTGAAGGGAGACCTGGTTAGAAAAAATAAGTGGTCTGACGACAACCGGAGGTCAAGACGACCATGCTGCTGAGAGCCATTCAGGACCCACTCTGGGACCAAAAATGTAAACCACTCTCTTTTTAACTTTTTTGTCATAAAAATGTTGCTTCTTTCAGGATCTCAGAAATGCACTGTTTCTTAGGAAAAGAATCAAAATTAATGGTGGTAAGGAAACACTTCTTTACACATTTTTGTTACCTTGACAAGTTATTTATTTCATATTAAATTAAGACAATATTGTAAATTGCCCACAGAACTTGTAAGACTGCATTACATGACAAAGTATTTAAAGTGTTGCATTTGTCTGTTTGTATGCTTTTTTTGGTTCAGTAGTATTCAGTAGTATTTCTCAGTCGTACATGCCAAATATCAAAGATGCACTAAAATGTAGAAAAACATGTCTCACAAATAAAATCACGTTGCTGCCCACTCAGTTTTACCTCTTGAAAAAAATTATATTATTGTTCATAAAAGATCAGCTCCCACCATTCCTGAATAAAGATAAATGCTCAAACTTTTAATGTTTGTCTCACCACTTTCAGCAATAAAATGGCGTGGCTTTGTTGGCAGGCCTTTTTACATCTAAGTGCAATCACCACAGGTGATTACAGAGAGAATGTCAAAGGGGGATTTACAAAATACTTACTACACGGATGTGAATAATTATGACTTTGTGTTCTCTTGAACTGATGTAATTATTTGTGTACAGTTATCCTTTTTCTCAGTGAAATACTGTTATGCCAAACGTGTTGAGCAAAGTAAGCGAAGATTACGCAGCTCTTCACACCGGTGAAGATGGCAATCGGTTCTCACGGTCATGGGAAATTCTGTAATCTCGCCATCGGAGAGTTGGTTGTCCTGACATCCAAAGACCAGCAGATGTCACTATGGTGCAGAAAGTCCGAGCGTCTGGAACCAATGAAGTTGTTCAGTTGTCCAATTAGCTCCCAGAAGTCTGACGCCCAACGGGATCCCACTCGGAAGGGCATTTTATGTCTAAATATTTCGGATCGAATCTGGTTATTTATGTATTTACATGAAATTAATAAATCTTATGTATAAATTACTTTTTAAAATGTTTAACCGACAATATTCCGGTTAGACGTGGTAATGAAACAAGCCCAGTTAAATTAAGAGATATCAATACTGTTTATTCGGTGAAATGTCGTTTACTCGTTACTGGTAATATGCTCTCTGTCTTGTAAAAGAGTGTGTGTATATGAGTGTTCAGCATTACTTATAACCCCATTATTAGTTGTAACCCCATTATATCCCATTGCCTTAAAAAAATCCATGTGTCTATTATCTTTGACATAACGCCTAGAAAAAGCTTGCAGTGTATCAACGTTAGCTGACATACGAGACCGCTATGTGCGCCCTAGACGCAGTCGGTCAATACGGCTGAACGAATGGTTGCCAGTCGAACTCCAGCTCCAGGGAGAAGTTGCCCGTTATTGCTGATCTAGGACCAGTTTTGCTGTTCATCTTATAGTGCTTACGCTTACAAATGTGATTGGAGGATGTGGTCCTAGATCAGCGCTTACAGGAAACTTCTTCCCCGCCGTGATTGGTCGGAACGGTGAGGCGGAAATGAGTCGGGATTCCGCTCATGAATATTCATGTTACAGCGCGGCGTTGTAGGACGCAGACTTCAAGTGCTGAAGTTAAACGCCAGGCGACTAATTAAAAATAGTATAATTTACATTCCGATCTAATTCCTTCTTTATCTAGCCAGATTCACTCGATTCACTCGATTCTGTAACTTAACATACAAAGATGGGACCTAGCGACATTGTTAGTTAGCTAGACAGAAGAGATAAATGGGCTTTAAGGAGCTTTGGAAAAGCAATACACCGGTGGACTACTGTTTTAGGTAAGCTAGCTGGCTAATTAGCTAGTTGTCTTGTTCCGGCTTTATTAATATCCATGTAAACCTTTTTTCTGATGAACTGTCTTACTGATTAAATAACTTGACCTTCCGACCAGCAGAGGTTTCCGCACGCCTTGTAGCTAGCTATCTTACTATGTTATCTAACTATAGCTGGTTTTAGTGAAGTCATCATGTGTAAAGATGCTAATCTATATTACTACTACTGCTTGTTAACAGGTATACCATCTGTCTGTGAAACACATTAGGTTTCAGTTGTGATATGTAGCGAGTTAATATTAGCTGAAGTCGAACTGCATTGGCTAGCTAGCTGTCAAACTGTCAAAACCTAGCAGGTAAGGCGTCTGACTGTTTTCTAAGACTAGATTAGATTAGCTAACGTGCAGTCAGTTCATAATATAACACAATAAAATAATCAGTTTAATTAAGCTAATGTGACACAGAATGCTGAACAGAAGGTAATTGATCCCCACGTGAATGGAGACGCTGTTAGCTAGCAGTTTCGTTATCACGTGTAACCAACGTGAAGATCGTAGCAGCTGAAAGATAACGTTAGCTAAAATGCAACTGTCTAACACCAGATCACAATTCCCAGTAGAATAAAAGACCAGGCCATCACATAACTGCACAACAAGCTAAAATTTCACACCACTGGCGGTTGTCTGGAGAGTTGTAAAGTTGCGATCTGTCTGACGTTCTTAAACCGTCTGAATGGACGTTAATCGCTGAGCGCAGCCATGCCCGGCCGTCACTGGCCGTGTCACATGCTCGGACTCGGGGATCAGGTGTGACTTTTAATGCAATCCGATCACTGCCCTTCACTTTAGGACGCTGGTGGTGCTCGTCCCGAGTCACACTACGCTGCCAGTGGCAAAAAGTTAAAGGTGTCTGAACGATCCGATTTCCATCTAAGAAATAAATACCAGGAGTCCGCCGTGTAGGCAGCTAATTGAACTAAATTAAGATTCCCCGCAAGTCGCAGCCCACTGTCTTCTCGTTCCGGAAGCGTGTTGAATTTACAGATCTCGAAGCAAAATTGAGATTAAAATCCACTAATGTTTGTTGGAGGAGTTCGTAATGGTAATTGGCTGGTAATTTTCCGGTAGAAACCCCAGATTAATTAGGTGGATAAAGACGCGACTTTAAAGACGTTAAATCTCTAGTGATGATGCGAACGGGCAGTTAAGGGGCGGTTTGGTCAAATTACATGGCGTTATGGGATCTGTTGCCAGTTTCGTTGATTGAGACGACCAGCTCTTCTTCAGCTGGTGTGATATCCCATGCACAGTACTTGAATGAGGATATCGTGATAAAATAACATATATGAGCGCCAGTTTGAAGATTAACTTGACCTCATCGGTTTCTGTTACATGCACAGGCTTGTCCGGTCTACCGAGGGATTCAGGTGACGGATGCGCCATCGTTTGGTGACTGAGCGATCCGTCAGAAACTCGTCAAAGTTCGGCATCCGGTCCACCGAGGGAAAGAGATGGGGAAGTACTTCGTCAGCGAGGTGGACATCAAGAGCACGTGGGACCAAGTGTTCTCTGCCTTCTGGCAGAGGTACCCCAACCCCTTCAGGTACTGTTGCCTTGGTAACAGACTACCTGAGCTTCAGCAAGGGTGGTTGGTAAACCAAAGCGCATGCATTGTAGTTGCAGGTCATATGGTCATCTTTCTGAGTCTTGTTAGAATGTGCACAGCTTGTGTGGCCAAGTATTTGAAAAGGTGGCAGTCAGCACTCCTGAATTGTGTGAAGGTGTTTGTGTGTGTGTGTGTGTGTGTGTGGGGGGGTTTGCTGTTACAATGGATGCTGTGAAGAGACTGGATTTTTTATGTTGATCATAGTTGAAGTTTGTTTATTTTCTCAGTTTCATGTATGGAAGTGCTTTGGAGAAGTTAAATTAACATCAAATGAGTGATGTTCAATAATGCGTCTGATTGTGTATTGTGCCTGAACACTGAAGGCCTTTGTAAATATTTAAGCCGAAGTGAGAGTGGTGAGGAAGTGAAACAGATCTCGCAGATCAAAGGGAACTGAGGAGAGGTGAAAATGACTGCCGGCTTGTGACGCTGTTATTCTGAGCGTTGTTTGTTTCTTGAAAGTGCGGACCGCTCCGCTTGCCCCAGAGAAACAGCCAACATCCTCCTCTCTGAATGAGTCCTTGTTCCTTTTTCGCGTCTCGTCTCGTGATTCTCTCATAATTTGCCTTGCAGTGATCAGTGCTAATTAATGGCAATCAGAAGGAATCAGCGCGTATTAGCACTTAATACCTATGCGGAGCAGCGCTTTTCTGACCAGGGCTGTATCGTTGCCTTGAAGCCTTTCCTCAGGTTAAGGGAAGCAGTGTGGTGCAGTGGTAAGGAGCAAGGCTTGCAACCAAAAGGTTGCTGGTTCGGTTCCCCACCAGGGCTAGGTACATAAACTACAATTGTTTCAGTAGATATCCAGTTGTATTAAGAGGATAACACTGTAACCTGTGTAAACTGCTTTGGATTTGAGCATCTGGCAATTAACAATAATGTGATGCAATATGAGAATAATTGCCAAATAACAATAATGTAACAGTAGAGTTATTGAGGGGAGGCTGAGGAGAGCAGGACAGTGCCTGGTTTAGGGAATGAAGGGACTGAGTTTGTCATCAGAGCCACCAGACCCAAATCCAGCTGAGCACCTTTGGATTCAAACTGCAAACAAGGTGCTCGAGTGGACCCAGAGAAATTAAATTACTGTGTTAACACGGTAACCTGACCTTGTTTCACTGAGTGCTGGGGAGATGTGAAGCTGTCCTTAAAACAGGAAATATTACCATTGTCATGATATTAAAGCCATTTGTGGTTCAGTATATGGTGTCAAAATCAAGTTTTCCATGGTCAAGGAGTTACCTGTCAGGAGAGTGTCTCTCTGTGATTGCAAATCGAATATGTTGGCACTGGAGGGGTCATTTGTACCTCTACTGTATGTAGAGGTAGTGAAGGTGATGCTGTCTGATCCTGTTCCCGCTGAAATGGCCTCCTCTGTGTCCTTCAGCACCCATGTTCTCTCGGAGGACGTGGTGTTCCGCCAGGTGACGGCGGACGGCCGGCTCCTGTCCCGCCGCCTCCTGACCAAGACCAACCGGCTGCCCCGCTGGGCGGAGCGCTTCTTCCCCTCCAACCTGTCCCGCTCCGCCTACATCCTGGAGGACTCCATCGTGGACCCCGCCAGCAAGAGCCTGACCACCTTCACCCGCAACCTCAACCACACGCGGCTCATGGTAACCATTCACATCGCCCACTCGCTCCTCACACACTGACACTGATTCCATACACCGGTCAGGGTGAGGCCTACCTCACACGCTGACACTGATTCCACACAGTGATTGTGGTGAAGTCTGCCTCACATGCTAGTACTGATTCCACACACCGCACGATTCGGGAAGGTGCATCATTCCCCCTCAGCTGTACATAAGCAGCACTCGTGCAAAGTGGAGAACGTGTAGTCACCCTGCCAGATGTGCCCCACACACCAGCACCTGAAGCTAAGGAAGACCCTTAATATCATTAATATGAACCTGTATGGCTGCATTACAACAGGCCTAACCCTGTCTGCACGTTGCCATTGGGGAGGCTGACTGGAGCATACAGAACAGGCAGAAAGCTGGTATTTCACTGAATTGGCAACGTGAAGTCCAGCTCAGATCACTGCTGAGTTGTATTTCGTGATATAAACAGCCAGCTTTCGCTTCACACAGCTCCCAAACCAGTGTGCGCTTTATTTATGGTGGCACCCTGCTCTGTGCCTCGACCAATCAGAGACGTCACCCGGTGGAAATGGGCCGTTGCAATGGAAGGCATGTTATCGTGGTTCAGGCTGAGAGCACATGACCCGGCTCCTGTTCTCCTGTGTCCCCTCTCCCTCTCCGCTGCCCTGCCTGTGTGCACACAGAGGTTATTCGCACTGACTTGGCGTCTGCGGTCTGTCTGTCTCCTGGCCAGTGACCCGCGCCTGGCTGGCCAACAGTGGCTGCAGGGTTGAGCTGCTGCATATCGTGGCGGCAAAACCGCAGACTCTTCCTATTGTAAGCAGCGGGGACTTCCTTTTTAAGGACGGCAGGTACCCACTGTCCCCCGTTCGCTTGTTTTCACAAAGGCTGGTCCTTTCGGTTCCACGTTCCACCACCCCCCCCCCCCCTCAGGGGAAAGCCGAAAGCCACAGGCCACACTCATTTTCCTGTGGTTTACGTTCTCAGGCCCTGGCTCTTTGGGCCCCAGAGGCGTCTAATTACAGGTCATTGTTTCAGGAGTAAGTTTTTCTGAGCCCTGCTGAGCCAGTCTGTCTGGGGGGGGTCAGGACAGGCAGTCTCCTCTGTCCCTGTGGTGTGTGAAACTGGATGTTGCATTACATTAAATTATATCGTTGTCATTTAGCAGACACTCTTATCCAGAGTGACTTGCATATCTTACAATTTTTACATGTTATCCATTTACACAGGTGGATGTTTACTGAGGCAACTGTGGGTTAAATGCCTTGCCCAAGGGTTCAGCAGCAGTGCCCCAGCGCTGAATTGAACCGGCAACCTTTCTTTGGTTATAAGCCCTGCACCTTACCTCTATGCTACACTGCTGCCCCCAGAGTGAATGTAGGTCCTCCCGACCCCCCCCCTTTCTCCAGCTGTGCCTTCCCTGCATCACCATCCAGAACTCGGTCAGTACACATCGGCTCTCTGTCAGTCTCACACGTGCCTGAATCGCTGGAGAGCGGGGTGTTTGGAGCAGTGCTGATCCTGGATAGGTGATCGTTTAATAAGCATGACTGTGCCCCGATGTTGCCCTGTGGAGATTTGAGGAGGGGCTGGGTTTGCTTTGAATGGACACCAGAAGGCCACAAAATGAAGATGTGCTGTAAATATACATGGCAGTGATGTGTCTTACAAAATTATATATGGAGTGCATTTGGGATGGTTATGAACTTCCTGGTATTCAGTTTCTCATTAATAACTGCAGCTGAGTAATGCATGAAAACAAGTAACACACATAAAAAACAGATTTTTCATGCTAAGCTTCGCAAACTAAAATCACAAGCCAGCCCAAACATAACCTACCCTGATTCCCCATTAGGGGTCAGCGTTTCCTCGTCAAGACACAAATCTGACCAGATGAAGTTTCAAGAGCAGCCAAACAGCAGCTGTGAGCTAGCATGTAGCCTCATAGCACAGCTCTGTGTGGAATCGTGTGTGTGTGTGCCAGTCAGTGACTCCGCCCCTCCGGGTCTGGCATACGGGAACCAAATCTGCTATCTGTTCTGAGCTGGTTTGTGAGTCCTCTCTCAGTGCTGGCATTATCATTGGGGGTTATTTGGGGGTGTTATTTTTAGGAGGGGCAGTGTTACTTGTTGAGGGGGTGAATGTGTCCTTGGCTGACAGTGGGAGAGAGAGGCCGGAGTGCCAGTCTGCTCAGGGAAAGCACTGCCTCAGCTCCTGCTGCTTGTGTTATGTTCGTGGTGTCTCGCGATGGGATCCCAGGCGAGAGGACATTTCGGCTGCAGAGAGAGGGGAAGTGCTTCAGGGAGATGAAGCTAATTTATGTTCTTCTTTTTCTGTTCCTCTGCTCAGCCAACAGAGCCGCAGTGTTTATTCTCAGTGTCATGTTGCTGGTAAACTCATTATGTTCACACAGCCAAGATGGAGAGAATCGTGTTTGAAAGTGAGAGCTCGGCTTTACTGTTAATGAGTATCCAAATACTCATTAATGTTTGAAATGGTTTAAATAACACTTCAGGCTTTTAAGGGTTTTATTTTTTTGTCAGCTGTGCTTAGAGCTGGGAAACCTGGCTTTTCTTCTTCATTTGGTAACCACTTCTGCTTGTCTGCGTTTCAAAGCCCCAGATCAAAGTCCGGGTGATGAAAGCTTTTGACATGATGTGCCTCGACACTCGAATGCAACGCAGCCTGGGAAGATGACATGTTGTGTCTGGTTCCGGCGAGGGCTGGAGGCATTTCCTTGAAAGCGGGGTCCGGCGGAGGACCGGCTGAATTAAGTGCAGGAGCGAGGGAGTCTTCAGACGGGCCACATCCCCTCTGTCCCGGGGTGGAGGGGTGATGTCAGTGTCCCAGCGATGCTATCAGGACACGGGATTTTCTCCACTGTCTGGGACAGTGGGGTGGGTGTGGGGGGGGCGTCTAACTTTAGTGATTCCCCTCTGCCGGGAAAGGCGAGGGTACCTTTGTGGGGGACATTTTGAGTAAAAGTCCCGCAGTTTATTTCTGCTGTCAGTAGATGCCAACATCTGGAGCAGCTCCGTGTCACAGTAACACATCTGCACACATGCGTGTGCTCTGGCATTCAGGAGCTGGGCTTGGTGGCTTTGAATGGTCACCAAATGGCCAGAAATGTTCCATAGATACACATTGCAATGATTCATCCTACAGAACTGTATGGTGCACATTTGGAATGGTGGTGAGCTTAGGAGTTTGTATTATATAAGTGAAGCCAGAGCACTGTGCTCAGAACCAGTGTCCCAGTCCTACTGAGAGTCCAGGTTCAGTCTCTGCTAGCCGTGGCTAGCAGAACCCATTAAACGAAGTACTGTACTTCCTGTACCCCCTGACTGGACCAGGTTAATGACCCAGACCACTGTGATTTCTGTAGTACTGTACTTCCTGAACCCCCTGACTGGACGGGGTCCATGGCCTCCACTGGCCTTCACAGGAAAGCCCCTCACGGAGCAGTGCTGCCCTGTCCCAGGGCCAGGTTATGCATGCCATCTCATTAACACACACAGACGCTGTGGCCGTCCTCTACGCTGCCTGTTAGTAAATCACGCGTCCTGTGACGTCGTGTGTCAGTCTGGAGCAGGCAGCGCAAGGCCAGCTTCACCTGCATACCCTTCAGTTTTCCTCACCAGCTCAGTAGGCTGCGACGGCTTCTGCATTATTTATCCTGACCTTTGAGGGACACACCCTTTCCCAAATCTCTGACCCCCCTCTCTCCCTGCAGACCGTGGAGGAGCGCTGTGTGTTCCAGGCGGATCCGGACCGACCCGCATGGACCCGGCTCAGCCGCGAGGCCTGGATCTGCTCCGGGGTTTTTGGATTCTCCAGGCCCATTCAGGTACTCCTCCGGAACCAGGTTGGCCCAGTCAGTGTGTCACGGATAATAGCTGTGAGAATATCCTAATGCTCAGGAGAAGAACATATATTTTAGTGTTTACCACTCTACTGTGAGTCACAGACACTCAATACTGAGTACAAATCATCCAATGTGTGTAATGTATACTTGCCTGTGAAGTGAACTGGAAACATTTTCACGTTATGTTATGTTAGATTTTGGCACCAGCGTGCTCGTGTTTGAATGCGGTCCGCCTGCAGGCCTCTCTCCCGCTCAGGAATGCACAGGCTCTTTCTCTGACCTTGTCAAACAAGCTCTCAGACTTTTTCTCCCGTTTTCGCACGGTTTGTAGGTCAAGTAGTATTACAGAAGGTAGAGTGGGAGGGGGTTTGGCAGAGGCCGGGACGGGACGGGAGGGGTGAGGGGGGTGTAGTGTGTTATTTGAGGGCCCCCCCCCAGGGGAGTGTCCCCCCAGGGGGAGTGTCCCCCCACGCTCGTTTAAGTGACTTCCTGTCTGCGTTTCCCAGGAGTTCGGCCTGGCCCGATTCAAGAGCAACCAGGTGAGGGCCATGAAGGGGCTGGAGTATGCGCTGTCCTGCCTGAACGGTATGTGCGCCAGGCTGCCCCTGCCCAGGGGGACTGCCACTGCCGCCTCGGCTTATTTCGGGAGATGTACGGGGGTGGGGGTGGGGGCACAAGGCTTATTTTGGCTGGTGCTGTCTCTCTCTCTCTCTCTCTCTCTCTGATTTTCCACCAGGGCTTATTTGTTCCAGTCTCCCCTCTCTCTGAAACACTGATTACACGGTGCTTTCCTTCCCAGAGCTGCCTCCTTTGCCAGCTGCTTTTTGCTGCTGAATTATCAGTGTTGAAATGTAGGATACTGTCATGCAGTGCTTTCAGCAGGTCAACACTCCAGCCCCCATAATGCACCATTCCTCACCAGGTCAGAGGTCAGCTCAAGGGCTGGAAACCTGCTCCTGCCACACTGTGTACACTGCAGTGCACATGTATCCCAGCATGCTCAGCTACAGCTCCCTCAGCACTGTGTGATGGATGCACAGCTCTCTCTCTCTCCCTCTCTCTCTCTCTCTCTCCCTCTCCCTCTCTCTCTCCCTCTCTCCCTCCCTCTCTCTCTCTCTCTCTCTATCTCTCCCCCCTCTCCATCCCAACACTGGAGAGGTGTCACACGTTCTACTTCCTGCTAAAGCCTCTAGCTTTGGTCTGGCTACAGCCTATACAGTAACCCATGAGGAGTGCTGGTGCTGTTTGGTGTAAAATTAAGACCCAGAGTCGTTCCTTTGGGCTGTGTTGTGGCACCCGACCTGTCACAGATAAGTGCAGGGCTGGAGGGGAGTGAGCCGTGCCCACGCGGGGACAGCGCTCTGCAGAAACCGAGGGGGTTCTGTCAGTGTGGCTCTGTGGGACGGTGTGTTAAAGAGCAGTTTTCTGTGTGTAACTTTGTTTCCTGCACTGTCCCTGTAGCACGGGACTCTGGTGTAGTGCACTGGTGAGTATGACTCTGTAGCAGAGCAGGCCTTCTAGAACCTTCCCAGCTCTGTGTTCCAGTCCATTCCTCAACAGTGATTCTAGAACCTTCCCAGCTCTGTGTTCCAGTCCGTTCCTCAACAGTGATTCTAGAACCATCCCAGCTCTGTGTTCCAGTCCATTCCTCAACAGTGATTCTAGAACCTTCCCAGCTCTGTGTTCCAGTCCGTTCCTCAACAGTGATTCTAGAACCATCCCAGCTCTGTGTTCCAGTCCATTCCTCAACAGTGATTCTAGAACCCTCCCAGTTCTGTGTGTGAGTCAGTTTTAGATAAACAGTGGCGGTCGTTCTCCGAGCTGTGTGTTGTGGTTGTTTGTGTGCACAGTGCAGAGGCAGGAGGCAGTAGGTGTCATGTGATAAAAATCCTCGCACGCCTTCATTTACAGATTCTCTGTTTTTAATTAGGTGGTTTTGGCATGCTCTGCTCCAAGCTTTTATGGAATCTCAGCCAGATTTGAGAGCAGCTAGACTAAGCTGGCTCACGCTTGGGGTTCAGGGCACAGCAACACATTGTCCGGTGGGCTTGGAGAATGGTCGTTGAGTGGAACCCTTGGGCAAACCTTGAATGTGTTGCTGCCTGTCACCAAAGTGCCATTCCACCTGAGGTCTGCAGGCTTACACAGTGCCAGCGGCTGATTGGATGAGAACTTGAGTCACCTGTTATTGCCGGTTTTAACTGGCTGCTGGCCAAAGAGTGCTCTGTCCTCAGGGGACATATGAGAGCTCTTCATAACCGAGTTACGTTGTTAATCACAGTAAATACTGAAGTGAATTTAAAGGCGTGCAGTAGGCAGCAAGGCAGAGTGGTAAGGAGCAGGGCTCACAACTGAAGGGTTGCCGGTTCGATTCCCCGCTGGGGCACTGCTGCTACGCCCTTGGGCAAGGTATTTCACCCAGAATTGCCTCAGTAAATATTCAGCTGCATGAATGGATAAAACTGTAACATATGCAAGTGGCTCTGGAAAAGAGCGTCTGCTAAATGGCATTAATGTAGTAATGTAATGGGGGTGAGGCAGACGGGATGTGCTGGCCTCCCTCCCTCCCTCCGGCCGTCCTGACGCTCCCCGCACTGGGCCTGCCAGTGCCACATACCAGCGGGGCGCGGCCGCTGCCAGCTCCCTCCCTCCCAGAGACGCTCTGTTCTGCCCCTTACCCCAGAGAGACGGGAAGCATGCGGCTTCCCCTCAGCTGCCCCCGCCCCCCGCCTCTCCGGGCGGGACGGGGTCAGCCGAGGCCGCCGGGCCTGGCATTGCCTGCAGCCGGTCAGCGGATCAGAACCGCTGCGGGGCAGAGAGTTCAGGCCGAGATGCTGCCCTCAGTCACCCTGTGAACACACTGCACGCCCTTCCAGTAACGCGCTGTTCCACATTAACGACAGTCACTCTGCTAATGCGTGTTACACCCCAGAAACACACTGGACGCTTTGTGAATAACACAGTTTTCCTCATATTAGCTGCTGTGTATTACGTGTAAAACCCATTGTGTTCATACAAAGTATGTTAACTGTATGAAGCCTACCTGCAGCCTTCCTTTCCCAGTGTGCGTGCACACACACACACACACACACACACACACACACACCCTTTATAACCATGCACACACACACACACACACACACACACACACACACACACACACACACACACACACCCTTTATAACCATGCACATAACACACACATACACACACACACTCTCACACAAACACATACCCTTTGCAACCTGTGTATTTCACAGACACACACACACACCCTTTATAATCCTGCAAATATATATAATGTATATAAAAAACCCTTTACCACCTGTGCATCACACACAAACACACACACACACACACACACACACACACACACACACACCCTGCCTTTTGCTGCTAAGGTCTCAGATCAGCTGAGGACACGGGCGGGAGGCTGTAGCCCCTCCCACTCTCCAGCACAGAGGAGTCCCGTCCCGGTGCCAGAACTGCGTGTCCTCTCCTCTCCTCTCCCCCCTCCCCTCCTCTCCCCCGAGTTCCTCCAGCTCAGACACATCAGTGCCCAGGGCCTTCTTGCTGGTCCGCAGGGACAGACAGACGGTCAGACAGACAGACAGACAGCCAGACGCGGTGTGTTCCCTGGCCTCAGACAGTGCCCCTGCATTCCTGTGTGATTGACAGCAGGAGTCAGGGGGCTCTGCACTGCAGAGTGGCAGCTTTGACAGGACTCGGGTGTGTGTGTGTGTGTGTGTGTGTGTGTGTGTGTGTGTGTGTGTGTGTGTGTTACTGCAGCCGCTGCAGCAGGGAGTTTAAACAGCACTGTAAATGTGTCTGAGATGAGCAGGGGAAAGGAGGCCGCTGTGACTCTCACCCCCCTCCAGGGGGCGCTGTTTAGCACACCCTGATTTAGGCCGCTGTGCTGGATGGGTTTCCCTGTCCTTGTGTGACCTGTCCTGTACAAGAGACAGTGTCTAGTAGGGCTTCATTTAGGCTGCTGTGCCAGTTTGTGTTTTTCCTCTCTGTAGAGGTAGTGTGTGTGTGTTCTCTGTAGAGGTACTAAGGCTCTGTCCTCTCTTTGTGGAGGTAATATGTGTATGTACTCTCTGTAGGGGTAACTGTGTGCCCTGTCCTCTGTCTGTAGGGGTAACTGTGTGCCCTGTCCTCTCTCTCTCTGCAGGGGATTTGGCTCAGAGGCTGCGCAGGGACTCGGTGAAGGAGGCCTCTGAGGCAGCTAAAACCCTGGCCTCAGCCGCCTCGGCCGCGTCCTCCCAGAAGCCTCAGCAGTTCGCGTGACGCAGGCACCGCCACAGCCGACACGAGGACCAAGCCCGAGCACACACACACACGCAGACGGGCGTGTGAAAGCGCCCCTCTCGGAGACCCCGGACTCCCCCGGGACGGAGCGCTCCCCTGTGTGTCACCCCCGAGGCCACCCCGGTCCCCTCCGCTCGGCCGGACTGCGGTCTGGCGTGCTTTCAGCTGGCCCGCGGTCTCCCAGCGCCGCGACAGGGGCTGCACTCTCTCACAAACCCCTTCCTGTTTACAGCGTCTCTGTCGTGTCTGTGCACTGGCCCCCAGGTGCAGCCCGGCCCCCTCCCCCATCCGGCCCCTCCCTTCACCACCGGCCCCGCCCTGCCCCCATCTGGCCCCGCCCGACCCTGCACGCACACGGACACATCGGTGGACTTACTACCAGCGCACGGTCACACACCTCCTGACTGTGCTCTCTCTGTGAGTTTGCCGTGTGAGGACAGTCACACAGAGAGCTGTGCTGAAGTGTGCAAAAGGAGTCCGCAGCTGGGAGAGAGGGCCTGAGGCTCAGGAAATTCCTCTGATCTGCAAACTGGCACAACGTCAGACCAGTTTATACGGGAATCTTCCACATCCTGCAGGGCACCAATAAGTTTATCCACCTCTGTGCTGCGTAAAATTTCATTTTTCAATTTTTAGTTAGGAGGTTGTTAAAGTGCACAACCTGTCTGAACGATTTGTATTTTGTTTTTTTTTGTTTTGCAGAGGTTGTTGCTGTAAATGGACATCCCCGTCTCTGTTTTCATCTATGCAGCCAGTCTGAAAAATCTGTCAGCATTCCTTTTAATATGTGAAACTGAGAGCAATCATTAACTTTGCTGTGAAAGGTTTGGGTTACAGAGTGAGTGAGATGGTTGCATTTAAACTAGAGCTGAATTCAGTCTCAGCACCGTGGTGGAGACTAACATGAGAGAATGTCTAATCCATACACAGTAGAATTATCTTTGCATTTTGTTGTGATAAAAGTGTGTTTGCGTAGATGAAACTGCCGTAAAAGTGTAACAGGTTTTAGCACTTCATGCTGTCTTCTGTCAGGGCACTCGGGCTGATGTCTAAGCTTAGGTCGTCTCTGCTGAGGATGTTTATGACTGTAGTCTGTGGTCTTAGAGACTAAATCTCAGAACTGACACATTAGTACATGTGTTAGAGTGATCAGCCACGCACTGCCGTTGATTACACGTTGGGCAGTTAAGGGGGGCACAGTGGTTAGTGAAAAGCCCTGTTTTTGCTGTGCGGGTATATCAGGAGGCGGGAGTCTCCCACAAAGCCAGTTACCTTTACAAACACTGTCAGTCAGAAAGAGAACCGAGTCATCAAAGACCTTGGGAGGAACCTGGAAACGGTGCAAAAGTAAAGAATACGAAAAAGAGTGCAGTCCTGGTGCAGTCGTGTTGTGCTTGTGTCTGGGGAGCACTCAATCACAGCTGGTACCAAAGGGCTCAGCGGTGGGCCTGGTCTCTGTGCTGCAGAGAGCTCAGCACTGGGCCTGGTCTCTGTGCTGCAGAGAGCTCAGCACTGGGCCTGGTCTCTGTGCTGCAGAGAGCTCAGCACTGGGCCTGGTTTCTGTGCTGCAGAGAGCTTCAGTTGACCCTCTGTAGCCAAAGGCACTCAGTCATTGTGAAAGATGAATGTGATGAAGAAACAGTGAATGATAACACCCCCCCCGCACCTGTTTTAATCAGCCACTGGAATTCTCTCTTCCCCTGAGAGAACCCTGCACTTAATAAAGAGGCTCTGGACTGTCACTGCTGGTGTGCACGGCCTTGTTTTTATCACGATTACCGGCTGCCAAGTGGTTTGAGACGCTCTCTTCGAGGTGAAGTTTTCTTGCAGAAAAGCAGCAAACGTGCAGCAGAATGGAAGCACCGAGGGAGGTGTCCTCAGCTGCTCCCGTGCCGCTGCCAGCTTAATGCTCAGCGCTGTGGTCCCGCAGGCCAGCCGGCAGCAACGTGACTGTGCTAGCTGTTAGCGCTGCGGCGTGTAGCACTGCTGTTCTGCAGGCACCACGCCGGTAAGCTGTGTCAGCGCGTCTGGACGGATCGCCGCGTGGCGGTTAAGGAAGCGTTCCTGTCCGCTCTGCTGAAATTTGCCTGGAACCGTGTGTTTGTGGTGGAGCTGGTGCGTGCAGTTTCAAGTATCAGGCAACAGAGGGCGACGTGGAGGGGTCCCTTCAGCACACACGTCTTTAAAAACAAACGGCAGTCCAGGCAAGTACACAGTCCATCCCATTTAGTGTTCTAGAACTTGTCGTTATGTCACAGTTCGTGCAGTATGATGCTGATATGTATCTTGTAGTGGTTTAGGAGAGTTTGTGTGCTTAATGCCTGTTATGTTTGGTTAATGGTTGAGTAAACAGTGCTCCAGACAGTCATTTAAATACAAAAGTTCAAGTCAGGTCCAGTGTTTTATTTCCTGGGGACTTGGCATCTTAGAGCACGTGGTTCTATCCTGCTTGGTACATACAAAATGCTGCACAAATATTTTTATCTGACAGTAATACATGCTGCTCCTGTACTTCCAAATTCTTAATATATTCAATATACAAAAATACATACAGTACCTGTCAAAAGTCTTTGTCTTTGAATGCATCTTTCCCATTTCGCTCTAACGACTTGTGCTTAAGTGCTTGAAATTTGTTTCTTAGACAAATACGAATAGGGAAGCTGATGCCTGCATATGAATTTCTTTCCAAAAAATGAAATTTTAAAGAATATTTTTGGCTACTTTGAAGAGTCTAAAATATAAGACAGTTCCAACACTTTTGGTCACTGCATAATTCCATTTGTGTTATTTCATGGCTTGGATGTCTTTACTGTTATTTTAAAATGTGAAAAATAGTGAAAATAAAAAACCCTTTTATGAATAGGGTGTGTCCAAACTTTTGACTGGTACTGAATATATATGTATATCTGCATATAATGTATGGATATAATGTATGGATGCCTTCCCATTACAAAGCACTTCATGTAAATAGGACAGTGACAACATATAAAATACGTATAAAATTTTTTTTTATTACAATGAAAGAATGATACAACACAATACCTTCAAGTGTGTGCTAGAAAATGTAGCCAGCACCAGGTAAGTATGTGTACACAAAATGAACTTATACAATATAATACACCTTGAGAATGCACAAACACACCTCCTCTAAAAGGTACATATTCACAGGACTCCGGCACAGAACCCCCCCCTCTTTCTCTGAGCTCTCCTTAAACCCCGCCCCTCCGCCCTCCCAACAACCAATCCAGGCTCTCCTTGCAAACGCACAGCACTCAATCAGGAGTCTCCTCTCATCAACACTGGACGACATCTAGGGAACGGACGCTCCACGACCCGATTAAGGGGGAAAACATTCCTTGTAGTAACGTGGCAAAGTTGCAGGTTAAATTACTAGCGGGAGACGGGTGACTGAAACTAAAACCCAAATCTACAACAAAGTGTGAAAGTGAATATTATTATGATATAATAATATTTATATAGCAATAATGCCATAATGATATATTTATTAAATAGTAAAAATATAATATTAAATATTTAAAGCCCTGTCATGTTAGGCTGGACAGCACAGGGCTCAAAGTGTCTGGTTAAAAGGAGGATTTTGGTTTATGGCAGGTATGGTGGCAGGGGATTCTGGGATATGGGTGTCCCCTGTAACCCCCTGGGTACCTGGACTCTCCTGGCTCTCTGGAGGAAGTCCAGCTGTAAAGCGTCTTCAGTTACAGGCTTCTATGGCCTCAGAGCGACTCCCCGAACAGGGGTCACCACTGGCTGTGTTCTCAGGGCAGTTGCCCTAAACGTGTGGGCCCGTCCCGCGCTTCAGTACAGTATTCGCAGCACCAGTAGGCTTTTGGCTTTTAAGTACGACATTTTTTTCCAGGTACTCCTCCTCCAAGCAAACAGGATTTCTTGTTCAAACACACTCGTTTAGTGTTTCAGAGCTCGTCTTTACAAATCCAAGAAATCCTTTGACAGTTTCTGTCATAAAATGCAAATATATATATATATATATGGTTTTAAAATAGTTTTCAATAACTTCACTGTAAAATCTCCCTGTACCTCCAAAAGCAGTATCAGGAAGCCAGTGGTCCGTGAGAAAGACGCACACTGAGTTCACGGGTCAGGTGACCACATCCCTCCTATCAGAGGGAACACTGTTTCCCGGGTGATTACAGAACTCGCGTACCTCAGAGTGTGCGTGTGGAACTGCAGCGATACTGCGCTGTGATTGGCCAGCAGTGCTGACACTCACGTCCTATTGGGTCCCTTTCTCACTGGTCCTCTGTATCAAGCACTGCTGCTAGAAGGGTCTGTGCACGGGTTTGGTTTATTATTATTACTATCATTATTTACAGTCACCCAGTTGTTCATCCGACCAACAAACTGAAATGGTACATTTTTTTCACTATTAACAGTCATGTGTTTACTTGACATGAATGTAAACTTCACAATATATATTTTTTTATTTCCTTGCTTGTCTCCCCATTAGTCTGGGAGAAAGTGGAGAGGTAAAAATCAATACGATGACTGAAATGGAAACAGTTGGTCACAGAATGCACCAAAGAAGTTCAAATAATCCTGTTTTCCCCGTAAAACAACCCCCACCCCACCCAACCCCAAACAAATGAACCAAAACCCCCCCTCCCCACAATCCTCATATTGCTGTGATTTGCCTCTAAATAACAGAGGGATCGGCTGGCCTCTCCCAGCGCACAGTAACACTGTCATGGAGCCGGCCTCTGGGAACAGGAGGAAAGCCTTCAGCTGCCTTTATTGGGTGCGTTTTCCCTCCACTCCCAGAGGCCTCCTGTTCACAGGAAAAGAACAGGAAAAAAAGGAAAAAAAAAACCACCAAGGGGCTGCTGGTAGGTTGTTGGGAAGTAACAGGCATCAGCCGAAATGGTAACTAGGATGTTACAGCTGCCATGGAGTTACCAATGTGGTCAGTGTGGCGGGGGGGTCGTGGGGGCGGGGGGAGAGGGACGGGGGGAGTCCCAGGCTGGGGGGTGCGTGGGGTCTCTCAGTGCGAGGGAATGAAGTCACCCCTCCCTCAGAAAGGGGGGGGGCGGCTCTGAGGGAATGTGTAGCAGGCAACGGGACCCGAGGAGGGGGGGAGAAGGGACGAGGGGGGTCACTGCAAAGGTCACCGAGGCTCACAAAGGCACAGAACGATGGGGGGGAACCCCCTCTGTCCCCCCTCTCCCCTCCACAAGCCCGGCCTCTTGTCTGTCTGTCGTTCCATATACAGATATACTCTTTCTATTCTTCTTTTAAAAGAGAACATTTAGGAAAATATCATACAAAAATCTCATACAGGAAATATAGACTACACTTGCTAAAAATCACTAAAGAGTCTTGATAGCTGTTTTTTTTTTTCATATGGAGGATTTTGTTTTTGTGTTTTTTGTCTTTTTTTTGTGAGACCTGCCTTCAGAGGCTGGTCCTTTTTTAGCGCATCAGGAGGCCACAGGAAACTGAAAGAGGAACACTGAGCGTTACACCGTTACATGTAACACAGTGTTACATCAAAACCGCCTCTACCCTAATGGCAGGAAGAAAAGAGTGCAGGGTTACCCCACATAAATACATTACACTGGTCTGATCCGCAATGCCCAGGGGCTCCTGAAATCGCTTCACACGCGTAAAATCTCTTAGGTAGTGCCGAGAGAGCGTTGTTACTCAGGACAGGAGTCACGGGAGGGAAAAGCAAAAAGGGGGAGTCGATTCTGACGAAACCGGGAGGAAAAATCAGTGTAATCTCACTCTGCTGGCGGCTCGGCTCTCTCTCAGAAGAGCCCATCAGCACAGCTGGCAACAGCTGCTTCTACACTTCGAGCTGCTGGTACAGGATTGACGTGCCAACTAGAACCAGCACACGCAACACACACACAAACACACACACACACACACACACACACACACACACACACACACACACACACACACACACACACACACACACACACGCCAGGGCATCATTTGTGAATTCAGGAGGTGCGACTGCTTTAGACCCTCTTTAATCTTCAGGGCTGAGCGAGGAGATCCAGTCTCCCCCAGGCTCCCCTGTGCTCACTCTCCACCCACACCCAAACAGGCCTCCTCTTTCCTCTCTTCCTCCTTCCTCTCTTCCTCCTCCTCCCCCTCCTCCCCCGTGTGGGGCCCTCCTGCTCTGATTAACGCTCCTGTGGGCAGTGTCCTCCAAGGCTTACTGTTGCATCCCTGCGTTACCGTGCTCACCCTGGGGCCAGGGAGGACAGCCTCGTAGCCCCGCCTTTTAACTCCCCCGCAGCTAAAGCCGCACGCTAACGATGGGAAAGCAGGGCCTATCAGACGCGGACGCCGGCGCTGTGCTCCCACACCGCCTGAGGGGGTCAGTGCAGCGCTCAGCAGTGTGGAGCAGTGCTTTCAGGACTGCACTCTTACCCGGGGTTGCAGGTTTGAGTCCGGTGAGCGGCGCAGCGGCAGCGCCCGGAGGTACAGCCGTATATGGGAGTGACGCAGAGCGCCCCGGGTATGTCAGGAGGAGTTCCGCTTCAGCTCGGGTACGAGAGCGGAATAAACAGGTTCTTTTCCCGCCGATGGAGAATGGCAGGTGAAAACAGGAAGTGCTTTTCAGGCCGGTCTTTCGAACCCCTGCACGGTGTGCTTCAGAAAGGGGACGAATGGATAACCCAGGCAAAGAGACACGTGAGGCTCCTTTCGGTTTCTGCCCATTCTCTCTCTCTCTATCGTGTGAAACAGGAAGCACTTTTTCTCACACACACACACACACACACACCGCATGGCACGTGGTTCTCGTTGGCAAGTCAAAGCCGTGTGCCACACCGCAGAGGCCCCCCCACGGAAACCATGAATTGCCGAGCGATCCGATCCTGCGGTGGCAGCGGGGGGTGGGGGGGGGGCCGGGCGGAGTGGGGGGTGTGGGTGCAGGAAGTCACGGGGGCCTGCTTCCTGGCCTAGTGCAGGCGCGGCTGCAGTCTGTGGGAGAGCGTGTAGCTGCTGTCGCTGGAGCTGCCCTGCAGGCTGTAGTGGTCCTCCCCGTCACTCACGCTGCTGCCGCTGTCCACCTCGCCCGGGGTCAGCTCCATGCCCTCGATATCCACCTCTGCAGCACACACACGCACACACACACACACACACACGCACACAGGGTCAGCTCAGTCTCAGTGTACTGGGATCGGTACGGTGCTGTATTGGGATCGGTATGGTGCTGCACTGGGATCAGTATGGTGCTGCACTAGGATCAGTATGGTGCTGTATTGGGATCAGTATGGTGCTGTACTGGGATCAGTATGGTGCTGTACTGGGATCAGTACGGTGCTGTATTGAGATCAGTGTGAGGCAGTGCAGGGCTGTACTGGGATCAGCACCTTGCTCGGAGTCGGTGGAGATGGTGGAGCCCATGCTGTCGGTGCGGACGCGCTCCAGGCCCTGCACAGACAGCTGCTCCAGCCGCCGTTTGAGGTAGCGATGCTCCCGCTGCAACTGCTCCTTAACATTCAGAGCCTTCCTGTCCTGCTCCTCCAGCTTCTGCAGAGAGAGGGGGAGGGAGAGGGAGAGAGAGGGAGGGAGAGGGAGAGAGAGAGAGGGGGAGAGAGAGGGAGAGAGAGAGTGAGAGGCAGAGAGAGGACGGGGGAGAGAGAGAGAGAGAGAGAGAGAGGAGGGGGGAGAGAGGGAGAGAGAGGGAGAGAGAGGGAGACGAGGGAGAGCGAGAGAGAGAGAGAGAGGGGGAGAGGGAGAGGGAGAGGGAGAAAGAGAGAGGGAGAGAGAGAGAAAGAGACACACACACTGGTCAGCAGCTGACGGGAAGGCCCACCCTCTCCTTGTCATAATGCCAGCTCGTCGCCGCTGTTAGCACATGGAGGTCACGTGTGTGTCACCTCCACCAAACCTGCATGACACTGCAGAGGCTCTGAAAGCAGAAGTGAGCTGTGTCCGAGCCACTCCCCTGGCTTTACCACTGTGACAGAGAGTGGCAGAGAAGTTCTCACGCTACAATCAAACACAGGGCCAGTGACACGGACCCAGAGTGATGTGCAGGAAAGTCACCAGGTTTTATACAGCATGCTTATCGCAAACTGTGGCACATTCAGTTTGATAATAAACTTCAGCAGGCTCTACACTGCACTGCTTCCCCATCCCCAGGGTTTAAAGAGGAAATCAGACAGAGAGACGCCACCCTCTACCTGCATACTGTGTATGTCTGTTATGTTTATGTTTATGAAGGAGCAAACACAGGTGGAGATCCCCTTGGTCTTCCTTAATGTGTTACACACCTCTCCCCTTTCTGTTTCTCTTTGAGATGGCCTGGAGTCAAGGTGCGGCTGATCAGCGCTAACGAGCTGTGTGGCCGATCAGCACTAACGAGCCAACTGGTCGCACCTGTGCACTCCTGTTAAAAAGGAGCAACTTTTGCCTGCAGGAGAGACACACAGGAGACCCCCCGAGAGACTTCCAGAGACAGTTGCTCCCCAGCAAGTGGTCCACTTTTTGTGGCTTGCTGGGGTTTTTTTTCTCCCCAGTTTATTTCCTTTATTGTTTGTGTTTAGGGCTTCCCTGCAAGACGTGAGAGATCCTTCTGTCTAGCACAGTGTAGATAGAAAGTGTAGGCTAGGAAGTGGTCCGGAAGACACTGTTTTGTGAACGGGAGAGAGGTAAAGATTCACAAGACATTTAGACCAGCCTAGCCTAGCTCTCACGTCTTGGCCCTCAACTCAGGGAAGCCTGTAAGCCTGTAGGTTTGTACCTTTACTTATGACTCATTTGCTCTTTTTTTGTGACGGCTTCTTATGTTGGGCCCATAGCTGGGCCGTGACAAATGAGAAGAGCGGAGAACTGCTGGGCAGAGCAGCAGTGATGGGGGACAACATGCACGTAGGATTCAAACTGGCAATCTCAGGGTTCTGAGCCCTGCTCCTTACCACTACGCCACACTGCTACTTATTAAGTTGTTCTTTTTTTTTTGGTACAGCTGCGCTTGTCTGAACCACATAATGCACTCCAGCATATCAGACAGCCCTTCGCTGCAAATGATCAAAAGAGAGCTTTCACGCACGCATTTGCTCTAGAACGTGTCCAGCTTCCTTCCATCTCAAAGGCATAGTGATTACCCACCAGGAGAGCTGCTTAGTGTCAAATCAGCAGTACACTGACAGAGGGAGTGAGCAGCAGTGTCTGCTTCAGTAGGGACTGACTGATCTTATTCAGCAGCAGTGCTCTTAAGCACAGCTGAGCCACAGGGCAGCAGTGTAGCATAGTGGTAAGGAGCAGGACTCATAACCGAGAGGTTGCCGGTTCGATTCCCTTCTGGAGCACTGCTGCTGTACTCTTGGGCAAAGTACTTAACCCAGAACTGCCTCAGTAAATATCCAGCTGTATAAATGGATGACATTGTAAAAACTGTAACCTACGTAAGTCACTCTGGAAAAGAACGTCTGCTAAATGCCAGTAATGTATGGAGTTTGCACAGTCCAAACTTAGACTGTGTGATGTGAAAGCGGCAGGCGGTTTCCGCAGGGCCTGACTGGCTCAGACCGTTCTCTCTCTCTCTGGGACAGAGCACATGTGCAGTAAGTAGGCGAATGCATTTACTTGAGTGGTGGGTTATAGGTGTGACTGTCTCTCTGGGGCCCTCTGATTCTCCCAGCATTCAGCTGCATTGGGCACAGGGTCAGAGAGTGAGAGATGACATGCCAAGCAGACAACAGCAAACATCTACACAACCTGCACACCTGAGAACACCTAACGCATTCAGAAAACACCCGAAGAGGCCTAATGTCCTCACATAGTCACATTACATTACGTTACTGTCTTATCTAGAAAGAATTACATAGATTACAATCCATTTATACAGCTGGATATTTACTGAGGCTAATCTGGGTTAAGTACCTTGCCCAAGGGTACAGCAGCAGTGCCCCTGTGGGAAATCGAACCTTTCGGTTAAGAACCCTTCTCCTTACCACTGTGCTACACTGCCGCCCACAAATCACCTGCACATGTGAGGACACCTAAGGTCCCACCGCAGTCAGAAAGCATGTCTGTGGACATGAGAAACTGCTGGCGAGTCTTTAAGAAGCCACTGAACAATCATCTACATCCAAACTTACAGACCAACACAGAATAATAATCTGCAGATGATAAATGAATCGGCTTTTTCTATCGTGAGATATTGCATGTTATGCAGCAGTGGTTCATTTCCTGTGTGAGTGCTGGGCTCCTACAGGCAGGAGAGCGGGACGCGCAGCCAGGAGAGCGGGACGCGCAGCCAGGAGAGCGGGACGCGCAGCCGTGTGAGTGCGGGACGCGCAGCCAGGAGAGCGACGGAGCGCAGCCGAGCGGGACGCAGCCAGGAGCGCGCAGCCAGGAGAGCGGGACGCGCAGCCAGGAGAGCGGGACGCGCAGCCGTGTGAGTGCGGGACGCGCAGCCAGGAGAGCGGGACGCGCAGCCAGGAGAGCGGGACGCGCAGCCAGGAGAGCGGGACGCGCAGCCAGGAGGGACGCGCAGCCAGGAGAGCGGGACGCGCAGCCGTGTGAGTGCGGGACGCGCAGCCAGGAGAGCGGGACGCGCAGCCGTGTGAGTGCGGGACGCGCAGCCAGGAGAGCGGGACGCGCAGCCGTGTGAGTGCGGGACGCGCAGCCGTGTCGAGCGGGACGCGCAGCCAGGAGAGCGGGACGCGCAGCCAGGAGAGCGGGTGCAGCCAGGAGAGCGGGGACGCGCAGCCGTGTCCGTGTGGGTGCGCAGCCAGGACGCGCAGCCGCAGCCGTGTGGGACGCGCCAGGAGAGCGTGTCCGTGTGAGTGGACGCGCAGGGACGCGCAGCCGTGTCGTGTGAGTCCGGGACGCGCAGCCGTGTCCGTGGAGTGCGCGGACGCGCGCCGTGTCCGTGTGAGCGCGGGACGCGCAGCCGCCCGTGTGCGTGTGGGACGTGTGGTGAGTGCGGGACGCGCAGCCGTGTCCGTGTGTGAGTGCGGGACGCGCAGCCGTGTCCGTGTGAGTGCGGGACGCGCAGCCGTGTGCGTGTGAGTGCGGGACGCGCAGCCGTGTCGTGTGCGCCGGGACGCGCAGCCGTGTCCCTGTGCGTGCGGGACGCGCAGCCGCCGTGAGTGCGCCGGGACGCGCAGCCGTGTGCCTGTGCGTGCGGGACGCGCAGCCGCAGCCGTGTGCGTGCGGGGACGCGCAGCCGTGTGCGTGTGGACGCGCAGCCGTGTCCGTGGTGAGCGGGGACGCGCAGCCGCAGGCGCGTGTGAGTGCGGGACGCGCAGCCGTGTCCGTGTGAGTGCGGGACGCGCAGCCGTGTCCGTGTGAGTGCGCCGGGACGCGCAGCCGTGTGCCTGTGCGTGCGGGACGCGCAGCCGTGTGCAGCCGTGTGCGTGTGAGTGCGGGACGCGCAGCCGTGTGCGTGTGCGTGCGGGGACGCGCAGCCGCGTGTGCGTGTGAGTGCGCCGGGACGCGCAGCCGTGTGCAGCCGTGTGCGTGTGCGTGCGGGACGCGCAGCCGTGTGCGTGTGAGTGCGGGACGCGCAGCCGTGTGCGTGTGGGACGCGCAGCCGTGTGCGTGTGAGTGCGGGACGCGCAGCCGTGTCCGTGTGAGTGCGCCGGGAAGCGCAGCCGTGTCCGTGTGAGTGCGGGAAGCGCAGCCGTGTCCGTGTGAGTGCGGGACGCGCAGCCGTGTCCGTGTGAGTGCGCCGGGAAGCGCAGCCGTGTGCGTGTGGGACGCGCAGCCGTGTCCGTGTGAGTGCGGGACGCGCAGCCGTGTCCGTGTGAGTGCGCCGGGAAGCGCAGCCGTGTGAGTGCGGGACGCGCAGCCGTGTCCGTGTGAGTGCGGGACGCGCAGCCGTGTCCGTGTGAGTGCGCCGGGAAGCGCAGCCGTGTCCGTGTGAGTGCGGGAAGCGCAGCCGTGTCCGTGTGAGTGCGGGACGCGCAGCCGTGTCCGTGTGAGCGCGGGACGCGCAGCCGTGTGCGTGTGCGTGCGGGACGCGCAGCCGTGTCCGTGTCAGTGCGGGACGCGCAGCCGTGTGCGTGTGGGACGCGCAGCCGTGTGCGTGTGAGTGCGCCGGGTACCTTGATGTGCATCTTGGCCCGCTTCAGCAGGCTTAGTGTGGTATGCCGGGTGCTGTCCGGCCCCAGAGGCACCAGCTGCTTCAGCTGCTCCAGGTACAGCCTCAGTTTGGCACGTCTGCGACACAGAGAGGGGGGACACAGTGAGGGAGTGACACGGAGAGACATCCCAGCGCTGCACCCTGAGCGCCTGCCCACACACACACACACACACACACACACACAGCTACACAAGCTACAGCCTGTTCCGCACTCCCCGCTGTGTGAGAGCGGTGACCAGGCCGAGCTGTACACAGCACCGCCCTGACAGAACACGAGGTCAGACGCAACATTTCAGACTGTTCCGGAACACAGTGGCACTCCACACTGACAGGAGACGGGAGACCCCCCTCACTCCCTCACTTTCCATCTGGGCCCGCTGGTGTGTACTCACTTCACAGAGCAGACCGACTGCAACGCCCTGCTCGGCTGCAGGACGGAGGTGCGTGTCTTTGCCTCAACTGCATCCCTTTCATCCCTGTCATGATCTGATTTCACAGCCCTGACAGATGTTTGAAATCACTGTGTGTCTTTCCTGCCCGTCCTCTGAGACCAGCGCACTGCTCGGGGACATGTTGAAGCGCTGGAGCCGGTGACGTGCTCATTGACGCACGCAACACTGTCCTAAAGCAGAGCGCCCTCCTACAGCAGCGTCACGGGGTCAAAGGTCACGGACCAGATCCGTCTCTGAGGTCCAGAGAGAGGCCCTGTGTGAGAGCGCAGCCAGGCCCTCCCTGTTCCTGTGAGCTGAGATGCGCAGTAACATGTCCTAGGCTGAGTCTGCGCGCAGACAGGGGGAGCAGGGTGCACGCAGAGTCCGGTGAGGTGTGTGTACACGTTCCTCACCCCTATCCTCACTGCGGCTCCACAGGCAGCTGTGCTGCTCTGGCCTGAAGCCCCACTGAACAAGCCTTCGGCCTGCAGCAAGGCATGCTGGGAACATGGCAGAGACCTCAGACTACAGGAACCAATCACGTTTAAGGTGCAAACATCACCACTGGGGACGCAAGTCCTTATAAAGGGGACTGAAAGGCAGGCTCAAGTATCTGTGGATACTGCCAGCCAGCCTTTGGCCTTTAGCTCCCTGCTGGCACTGGACACACACACACACACACACACACACACACACACACACACACACACACACAGAGTCTGCAGACACACCGTCTGTCAGGTCCAGGTCACACACAGGTTTAATGGTCCATACAGAAAGGCGCACGGCTTGCGTAAGAGGGCACCGCAAGCTGACCGCTACAAAGTGCCTTGTGAAGCATTATATAATTTAAACCAAAGCGCAACGCTTGAGTTTCCAAAGGAACGGGAGACCGGGCCAAAAGGGCGCCTGCAGCCGGCCGCCGCTGACGTCACCGCGGAGACCGTCCCGGGGCTAACGAGCTCAAACGAGCACAGAGACTCACGCTCCCCGATCCCTCAGCCAATCAGAGGCCTCCCCGGCCATCAGAGAGCCACACAATGGCCGACCGAGAGCGGCCTCTTCAGCACAAGATGACCATTTATGACCAGCCAAGAGTGAAGGGACCCCTGGCGACAGCGACGGGACGCACAGTGAGGGCATTGTTCTCGCCCTGCGGCCCACTCAACAATGGAAACGTATAGAGAGAGAATGAGTACGCGTTCGATATGAGCTGCGCTTATCTGATGCGAATGGCATCTCCTGAATGCAGAGAAGCAGCTCCTCAGCCCCCGCTGTCCTGCTCCCGGCTCATTTCCCAACGCTTCTGGCTGCGAGTGACAAACGGCCATCGTGGTGGAGAGGTCATGAGATTCATTGTGCTGGTGAACCATGGTTCAGTCAGGAAACACGACCTGGTGACAGCGCTTCACTCCCAGCGTGTACTCCTACTTCTCGCCTTACACCCCCTGCGTGCTCGCACACACACACACACACACACACACACACACACACACACACACACTCCCGCATGCACGCCCATGACCCACCACTGTATGGGTGGGCCGGGTCCTTCTGTGACACAGTGACCTGAATGTTGCAGAAGCCCCGCCCCTTTGCGAGGCTAAGACTTTCTGAGGAAATGCAAACCATGTGCTTTGAGTGAGGCTGTAATATGAGACCAGGGCTGACAAAGGGGATGGCAGATCATCGCTCACACACGCCCTGGACTGCAGCCCCAGGCTAATATCATACTCTCACTATGCCCCTGAAAGAGATGGAGGCTTTTTCCCTGAAAAAAGGTGTAGGTTGTTTCCCTGAAAGAGGTGGAGGCTGTACCCTTGAAAGAGATACAGGTTGTAAACCCTGAAAGAAGTGGAAATCAAACTCCTGAAAGAGGCAGAGGTTGCACCCCTGAAAGATGTGATTTCACCCCTGTAAGAGGATTGGGTTGAATCCCTGAAATAGGTGGAGGCTGAAACCCTGAAAGAGGTGGAAGTTGTACCCCTGAAACAGGTGGAGGCTGCACCCCTGAAACAGGTGGAGGCTGTACTGTCAGTGGAAGACTGCTTTCCTCCCCCTGCAGCCCGTGTGCACCTGCACCTGACACAGGTGCTCTTGTGTGACTTGTGTGCAGAAGCGGTAAGCCACAGGAAGTGGTCCAGGCCTCGGAGACTCACCGACGCCAGCTCGCGTCTCTGCATATCGGGCCCTGTACCGAGCTTCTCCTTTATCAAGTCTCTCTTTTCAGCGCACGTATGTAAACATCGTGGCTCTGCTAACATCTCAAATGTTAGCACAGTGCAGCACAATCTCTGAGGCCTACGAACAGGGCCCCTGTGTAGGCTGAATGGCATCACACAAAACAGAAACAGCCCATGCGATGTGTGCCGCCCACTGTTTTTCAGTCTTAGAAAGAGCTGCACCAGGACTATGTCAGTGGGAGGGCAGACACACGCATACGCGTTCTGCCTGAGCACAGTTCGTGTTAGCTGCCATCTTTAATGACAAGCTCAGTCGGCAGGCTTATCGTCAACCACCTCGAAACATGAAGGGACCTTCGGATTTAACGTTCTGAGATGGGAAGGGGGCGGGGGGGCATCTATAAAAAGTCAACCGCCGAATTTGAAAAAGCAACGCTAAGTCAACATCTCTGCCGTTCACAGGTGCAGACAAACATCCTCTCAGGAGCGTGCGAACCGCCAGAACCCCCCACCACCCCGCCCTACAGGAGAACAAGTGCTGGTGTTCAGAGAGGAGAGGGCGGGGGCCCCACCTCCAGCGCCCCCCAACCTCCCCCCCTCACAGCCACATGAAGCAGCTGGAGAGGGGCCAAGGGAAGCAGGCAGGCCGAGGGGAGAGGGGAGAGGGGAGAGGGGAGGGGGGGAAGAGGGCTCGGCCGGGTGGGAACGGCTCTCCTCCGCTGAGAAAGAGGCCATTGAGTGCAGTGTGCTCAGCTGCAGAGGGCAGGGTTTGCCACATCATCGGAGAGTAACCCGAGCCCCTCGGCTCCCCCTCCACCCCCAAATATGCACCCTGCCCCACCTCCTCTGCAATTTACTGTTTTTTCTTTTTTTTTTTTTTTTTTTTACCATTTCCACCTGCGCTACTGACACCTTGGCACAGAGAGCCGAGAGGAGAACGCCAAGGCCTCTGGGTTCAGCTCCAGCTGAATGGAAAATAGCGACACGGCAGCCAGTAAGGATGGAGGTTCCACGGCTAACCGCGGTGAGGCTAGCCCGGGGGAAGCACTGGGGTGTCTGACCCCCGGGGCCGCGCACTTATCTGCTCAGGAAAGGTGGTGCCGTCATGGCGACACACAGGAAGTGACAGCGTTCTGAGAGGTCCCCCTGTTACTCAACCGCAGCTGCGTGCGGTAAGACAGCGCGTTCACTTTTCATGTGGTTTCCCCATGGCACACGTACAATGACAGACCGACTGATCTCAGGTCAGCGGAGAGCATGCTCTGCTCCACAGCACCTGGCCGTGTGTGACAGACAGGCTGATCTCAGGTCAGCGGAAAAGCGCGCCGCCGCTGCAAGCATGCACTGCTCCACATCTCACACCTGGCCTTGTGACAGGCAGGCTGATCTCAGGTCAGCGGAGAGCATGCTTTGCTCCACAGCTCACACCTGGCTGTGTGACAGGCAGGCTGATCTCAGGTCAGCGGTGAGCATGCTTTGCTCCACAGCTCACACCTGGCCTTGTGACAGACAGGCTGATCTCAGGTCAGTAAGTGAGTGCTCGGGGGCTGCGGTCAGGAACAGTGTGGGAGCCCGACCGGCGGGGGGAAGGGGGGAGATGCAGTCAGAGATGCAGTCAGCCACATGCAGGTGTTCGGGTCGCCCCTGCAGTGGGTGCCGGTTCCCGAAATGTGTCACAGGAAGCGGAGGGTTCCTCTGTTCTCACCGAGACCTCTCAGGGCTCTGCGCTGCGCCTCCGACGGGGGCCGAGACAGGTGCGTCACCGCCCAATCACGCGGCCCTCCCTCCGTTTGGGCTGCTCCTTTCTGAGCGCCTCTTGCGTGTTAATTTTTAGTCAAACAATGATTATTACACGGTATGCCGGCCGTGTAAGGTCCCGGATGAGATCACAAGAAAAAGAAATTGGTGAAAAAGATTGTGAAAAGGAGAGTACAGCACAACGCTGTCACAGCTGGTTGTAGTACTGACTGTTTTAGCAGACAGTATTCAAAGCCCTGCTCTATGCTGATGCTGTGGCAGAAAGAGCCGAGCCAGTCGGTCTTTGGAGCTACATTTCCTCTGTGTCAACGCTGGCCTCAGTGCCTCAGTCTGCAGGAGAGAGATCAGAGAGGCCGCTAATGGAGGTTCACTTTTCCACCCCGAGGGGAGGGGAATCACTGCGAGCTGGGGCAAGACCCCTCCAGCGTTTACTGGCGTTATTAACAAAACATTATGTTAAGGTCTTTAGGATCACACAGGAGTCCAGGGCGGTAATGGGCAACACAGGGCCGTTAACCTGCCTCCCTGGTGTGTTGTGATTGGTGGTCGTGACCGGGTCTCCGGGTTTAACAGCCGGTTTTCCGCACACTCACGCTGCGAGGTGCTGTTTGAGCACTCCTCCTGCAGGTCAGAGCCCCCCCCCCCGAACACCCCCCTCTTTCATCTGACAGGAAACACAAACACAAGACTTCCCACTAGCCCTCCTATAGGACATCCCAAAGTCAGTAGCCATTCCATCGTTTGGCCCGTGCTGCAGAACGATGCAGCTGAGCAGAGGCTTCTAGAACACTCCACTTCGGAACCCTGACAGAGAACGGAACTCGGAACACGCAGGAACTCTTCCAGCAGTCTGCGCTTCGGGTGGAACGCCTGCAACAGGTCTGCAGGGGAGCGTGCAGGAGTCTGCAGGGGTCAGCACTGAATCTGTGGGGCATTCACGTGTGCGCCCGGGACGATCTCTCCTCCGTCTGTCCGCGGGACGGTTTGGTGAGCGCAAAGAGGCGGCCATGAAAAAAGCAGCGCGCAGCCCGTGACCCCTACGCCGAGGGTCAGCCGGCCAGACCCCCGCAGCGGAGCACCTCCTCAGGTCCACACACGGAGCCGACTCTGGCCACCGGGTCAAAGGTGAACGCAGCCCTGCCACGCTCACTCACCAGAGCTGGCCTGCAGCCAGCCAGTGACGTCTGAGGGAGGGCTCCGACCCGCGCGAGGGGCCCCTGTTTTCACTTGGAACGAGGCCATGCATTTTTCCCCCATTCAACTGCGAGGGGCAAACACACTACAAAGCCAAAATGCACACACAGAATTCAGAAAACAAACACCAATCCAGCCCTCACACTTTAAACATCAACTTTACCAAGCTCCATGCCAGACAGAAAGCAACCACTAAAGGAGAAAACTTAAAAAAAAAAAAAAAAAACTTTTTGAGCGTAGAAAACAGTGTAGAAGGTTTTTAAGAGGTACGAACATTGTTCCAAAAAGAGGACACACATGCTTGTGGTGGGAGGCAGAGTCGGTGTGAATACTGTAACCTGCAGAAGTTGCTGCCTCTGTCTGACAGGATCAGAAAGCTGACGAGGTGTGAGGCTCGGAGGCCCTGCCCTGACGCAAACAGAGTGACACACCTTTGTGGTGTCTGGCGTGACTGTCTGTGTGTTTATGCTCAAAAACAGAAACCGAGTCACCCCCTCCGAAACCCGCCAGGCCGACACGACGCGGCCCACGCGCCTCCTGAGGGAGAGAGAAAGAGAAAGAGAGAGAGAGAGAGAGAGAGAGAGAGAGAGAGAGAGAAGCCGCCCCCGAGTGAATAAATGTCACCTGGCTGGGACAGTGCGTGTGTGCGGGGGTGCCCCGCCCACAGAGGACGGCTCTGTACGGCAAACGGAATCACCGCGACAATCCCCAAAAGACAGGGGAGTCACCACGGAGACGACGCTCCCCTCCCACGGCCTGTTTTTCCATAGACTCAGAGCCGCTGACGGCGCTCCGAACCGCCCCGCGCCGGCCGGGAGACAGCTCCCCTCACCCACCCCGAAACCTGCAGCTGGCCGCAGAAACGTTCCAGCAGCTCAGGGGTTAAAGGCCTCTCCCGCTGCCAGACGATGCTGTCAGAAAACAGCCAAGATGGAAAACAGATGTTCGCGAGCACGCACTGTGAAAGAATGGAAATGTTTGTGTTTTCATATCCTACGCTACGACACTGACGAAAGTCAAGACTCCTTTTTTTTTTTTCTTTTACATTACATTGTTGGCATTGAGCAGACGCTCTTATCCAGAGTAACTTACATGTTATCCATTTATACAGCTTGATATTTACTGAGGCAATTCTGGGTTAAGTACCTTGCTCAAGGGTACAGCAGCAGTGCCCCAGTGGGGAATTGAACCAGCAACCTTTCGGTTATGAGTCCTGCTCCTTAACCAATATGCTATACTGCTGCCCCACTGCATCTGTGTCCCATCTGTGTCAGTCAATGGACCGAAATTAACTATCTTTACAGACTCTTCCGCATTTCTCCGAGCTGCTGGAAAGCTTTGACTGACCGTCAGAAGCACATTTAGCAGAGGCAGCACATTCCCGCGGTGGGGGAACGCTCTGAGGGAGACAGGCCTGACCACATTCTGCTGTCAGTTGCGGCCAGGGGCAAAGTCGCCTGGCCAACCCCAGGTGTCTGGAGGCCGTTCCTCCAGTGACACTCGGAAGGTGTGAAGGCCGCCTGCGTGCGGGTGTTTCAGTGGGGGGTGGCTGTGTCCAGGGTCCCGGGAGGCACCAGCGACAGCGCTGCATAGGGGCACAGTCGCAGGCCCGCAGCGGAGTTTCGGATCGCACCCACTCTCCCTCTTCCCCTATACATTCTAGCGCCTGAACCGGGGCGACCCGAATATGTGCCCCCTGCCCTGCCCCCGGCCACTGCTACACGCTCTCTCTCTCTCCCTCTCTCTCTCTCTCTCTCTCTCTCTCCTCCTCCCTCTCTCCCTCTCTCTCTCCCTCTCTCCCTCTCCCCCCGTTTCTCTTTCCCACTCCCTCTCCGCGGCTGTACTTTCACTTTTGTGACTGCAGGGCTGTTAGAATGGGGGTTAAACAGTAACTTTATGAGCCTGCTGTCAGCTGCTGCAGCACTGACAATCATCTACTGACAGCAAGCCAGCACTGGCTGAGCTCTGAGGCACACACACACACCCACCCATACGCACGCATGCACACACTCACACTCACACTCACACACGCACACACACACACACCCCCATACGCGCGCATGCACACACTCACACACTCACTCACACACACACACACACACACACACCCCCATACGCTCGCATGCACACACTCACACACTCACTCTCACACACACACTCACACACACACACACACACACACACACACACACACACACACACCCCATACGCGCGCATGCACACACCCCCCATACGCGCGCATGCACACACACACACACACACACACACACACACCCCCATACGCGTGCATGCACACACTCACACATACTCTCTTACACACATGCACATACACCCCTACACATGCATGCATGTATAGATGAGCACCTCTGTATTCATACACAGATACGCAGGTCAGCTGCAGAGACGGGACAAAGAGCAGCAGGTCTGTCACTCTTCCCAGGAAGAGAGAGACAGGAACACACTCAGCACAATCAGGGACATCCTTTACATCCCGCTAACAGATTCCGCTAACAGAGTCCGCTAACAGAGTCCGCTAACAGAGTCCGCTAACAGACCCTGCTAACAGAGCCCGCTAACAGAGTCCGCTAACAGAGTCCGCTAACAGACCCTGCTAACAGACCCTGCTAACAGAGCCCGCTAACAGAGTCCGCTAACAGAGTCCGCTAACAGACCCTGCTAACAGACCCTGCTAACAGAGCCCGCTAACAGAGTCCGCTAACAGAGTCCGCTAACAGAACCTTCAGGATGGGTCATGATAGCACACATGTAAGCCCCGCCCTGACAGACGCCCCTCCCCCCCCGATGCTGCTAAGGGTTAAGGATGATATTCACATGAGGTACAGCTGCCACTTTAACTATCAAAACACTGCATGTTCAGATTACCCTGTAACATTTAATTTGTGCTAACCAAACAATCATTCTTCTCATATAATATCCGTGAGTGACAGCCATAGCTCTTATCAGAGGTCAAAAGTAGCTATAAAGTAATAAACTGTTATAAACTGTACACTGTAAACACAGCTAATGATGGAAAATTTCTTAATCTTAATCAAAATTCAAATCTGCGTGGCACACAATAGCCCTGCTGCAGTGAAAAACCGAGCAAACCCAGTGAGGCTGTAGCACAGTGTGAGGTAACCGGCAGCTACTCTGCTCTGTCGGACACCGCTGCCAGGCCCGGCTTCATGTGACAGAGGGAAAGCTCTCTGACTGATGCATTCTGGGATTGGTATCCTCCCGAGGAGCATGTGTCTGTGCGCTAAATGACCTCCTCTCAAACGCAAGGCCGGAGCAGGGGTGAACGAGAGGGCCCCTGCAGCTTCCTGCCACAGGTTTGGGGGTTGAGGGGGGAGCCCCCGGCAGCGTGGGGCGCTGGGACAGGCGTGGTGCAAACTCGCTGAGGGAGGAGGGATCTCCAAAAGGCTGAAGCCCCGCCCCCTTCCTCCGAGTCGCTGCTGAGTCAGCTGGGCTGCTGGGTCTTTAACAACACATGTGGCCACAAGAGCATGAGAAAGAGGGGGCGGACAGAGGGGTGAAGTAACCTCACCACACACACACACCCAACCTGACCACACAGAGCTGCAGAGGAAGCAGGGACGGCCTCAGAGAACAGCACTGCATGCACACACACTCTCTCACACACACTCCAACACACACACACACACACTCCAACACACACACACACACACACACACACACACACACACACACACACTCTCACTCTCACACACACACACACTGGCATGGTGATCAGCTGCTTCCAGTCAGCAGTGACTTACAGCAGAAAATGCTGCACACAATGAATTGGAACCAGCTGCTCTTCAAAAAGCACCTCTCAGAAATGTATTTACAATAAATGCAAATTCCTCTGCTGGGACGGAGAATGAGCGTCATTAATAAATACAGCTGCCAAGGTCCCAGAGCACCAGCACGTCTTGGTGTTTACCAGGAAACGGTAACGCTGGTGGAACGAGTTCTTCATTCACGCACCAAATATGCCATTGGCAAATTAGTAGCTTGACAAAGTAAAAAAACAAACAGAAAACCTTCTTCCCGTAAGAGCGCTCTTGATCTGCCCATGCTGACCGTTTCCTTCTGCAAACCGGGACAGAGAAATGCGTAAGAGTGGCTTCCTCTCCTGACACGCCCACCCACTCTTTGGTGGTACTGTAACAGTCTGATCGCGTAAGCTCCCACCTTTAGCCTGTGGCATCCCGTGATATCCCACAATATCCCCTTGGTATCCAGTATCTCGATGTGACAATCTGAATCTTTAGTCAGTCTGCACAGAGGTTGTGCCTACTGGCTGGCCCAATCTAAGATCTCATGTTCTGATTGGTCACAAACTGTGGCACAAACCCTGATTGGGTAGCTTCCTGATTTGCTTCTGCTCTAAATATCACGCGATCTACATTATAAAATCTCTGGAAGAAAAAATCGCTTTCAAGTGTACAAGAACACCGTGTTCTTCTCACGTGCCAAGTGTTTATTCTCTTTAATTCGGTAGAAAGACATGCAAAAACAGGCGTACCATTAGAATTACTGATATCAAAATGAAGCTGACTTACATTAAACAATTTGGGTGGCATGACCTCACACAAACTGGACGAACACTACTGCAAAGGAAATATACAGTGTTTCATGCATTTCTAAATCTAAATAGGTCCTGTGGTTTTTTCCACAGGCATCTTACGGGACGATCTGACCTGGACGTTGACAGATAACTATCAAAGGCCGCTCTGATTGGCTATTTGCGAGCAGTGGGCGCCGTGTGAATTTAGCTGCACAGTCATAACGGAAACAGCAGCAAAGCCCAGCTGCCTCCTCCAAGCCTGTCACTTTCCATCTTCGGAGTCATCGCTCTCCCTCCTACACCCTTGGTTTTGCTGACCTCATCCCACCTGTCCGCCCCTCACCTGGGCCCGGCGGCACCCACCACAATCAACAGCAGCGAAATGAGCGATCAGCCCCCCCTCCCCACGGGACGGGGGTCACCCAATCACAGATCACATCCGAGTGTTCCCTGGAAGGGATCCTAAAAACAGGAGAAAAGCCTGGCTGAGCTGGCCTGGCTCGGGGCAGAGGCTGGCTGGTCGATGCCAGCGGTAACCACGGCGCCACCCGCGTTCGGCCGGACCGCTGCAGGGCATCCGAACCCGAGAGAGAAGCGGGCGAGACGCAGGACATGCGGGCGCTGCGTCGCCCGGGCAACGCTGCAGCCTGCACGGGCCCCACTAACGACAGGAGAGCGGGGCTTCCTGCGGCTCCGGGCTGGCCCGAAGCCTGAAAACCGCATCCAGGTTCAGAACGGTTTCCATGCAACGGCGGGCTCTGTCACACAGGTAGCCAGACTGTCCCTGCTGGCACGGCTATCTGCGAGCCACATCAAAGCGACCTTTAACATCTGTAACGCAGCTCCGCAAGCCACCTGTCTAATTACCGGGAGACAGTCGCCTAGATGGGGCTGATAAGGGGTGAGAGCACGCCTCACGTGCCCTGTGGGTTTCGACAGGGATCACTGCAGATGGGACAGTCTGTGCCTCCCTCTCTCCCAGCTTCGCGAAAGAAAAAAGGAGAAAAAAAAAGAGAAAAAAAAAAACACAAGCGGGTCCAAGACGTTTATGAAAGCAAAGGAGGGCAGCCAGAGTTGAGGACACTGTAACCCGACCCCTGGGTCCGCCCGATTGGCCGGCTCCCGGCCTCCTTTGCACATGGGCGGGGACGCCAGCCTGGAAGCGTTAGTCAGCGGTTTCCTCGGCGCAGCCGGAGCTGGACCTCGCTTGTAACGGGACAGCGCCCCGTCCAGACCTCCGCTTCCTCCTCTCTGCCTTTATGGTGTCCCGCCGTGGGACAACCACACCCCCCTACTCCCCCACTTTACAAAATCTGCAAAATCTTTGTTACATCCTCTCCCAGCTCTGAGGGAGCGAGCCGCTGCAGTAACAAACAGCCTCTTCACCAGCTTCATCAGCCGGGTTTTAATGTGCAGGAAGCTTAAGGGCCTGCAACATCTGGAATCAGGCTGGGAACTCCACCCAGAAGAGGTGAGGCTAACCCAGACACCACCGTCACTCCGAGAGCCCGAGAGTCACGCTAACTCCCGGTACATTTCCACAGGCACAGGGCTTGTTTTTGGAGGCCCGTGACTCCCTTGCTTGTCACGTGAGTGAGGCAGCCTGTTTACCAGCACTCCTGCACCTCTCGCAGTGAAACAGGAAGTCTCGTGGGCCGGCAAGGGCGCTGTTCCTGTAATGCCCGCTGGCGGCGGCCGCGGCGGTAATTACATGACTTGGCACCTCGCGCTGCGAGGGAGGACGCTGGGACTGCGGCCTGACGGGCTTCTCTCAGGTCTGAGGGACGTGTCCCAGCATGCCTTTCACAACGCCACACTCCCCTGTTACTCACTCGCTCGTGACCAATCCCGAGCCCTCAACACGACTGACAGCGAGTCACGCGCACACACCATCACGACTCACACGTGCGCTCACACACACAGGCACACACACACACACACACACAGGCACTACCACACACACACACACACACACACACACACACACACACACACATCCCACCAGAAATCACATGTGCACACACACACACACACACACGCACACACATATATACGCACACAACACCACGCCTCACACACATGCATGCACTCACAGGCACACACATCATACTGCAAGTGGCACTGCTGCTGACCTTCTCCTAATCCTTATCCAGCAGAGTAAGGTTAATGGACAGAAATCTCCCTGCATCAGCCACGCGAGAGATTACTCTCACAACCAGAAAGTCGTTTGTACAGATAATTATTCTCTCTTTTAATCGACCCAACAGCAATCACTCTCCTCATCCGGAGAGACCTTTCCCCTTAAAATGGCCTTAATTCTGCATTTATTCATTCATTCACTCATTCCTTCACTCATTCATTCACTCATTCCTTCCATGGCACAGAAAGGGTGAGGGTAAGAGATTTGTCACACACTCAGATGGAGATAAGCTGGGTGCTGATCTCTGTCACAGCGACCCTCCTGTCTCCTAAGGCCTACAGCTGCTCCCATTCAGACTCCAGCCAGAAACCTGCTGGCGGCCAGCGTTAGGGAACCTCTTATCACATCAGCGGGGACGTGACGGTTGATGAGCCAAACCCCAGGAACCGCAAAGCGGGCGGGGCCGTGGCGTGTCAGGAGTGACTCACTGGCCCGGACCAATCGCGGCGCTCGGTACGGTCACCCGTTTGGCCCGTACGAGTCTGACTGACGTCGCACGGCGGCTCCGCCCACTGTAGCCCCACAGGGCTCAAGGTTTGTAGCGCGGGGGGGGGTCAGAGAGCCGAACTCCTCCCTGAAGATCAACGGCCTGTCGTTAAACGGAGCTGACAGAGGTGAGGACGCCCCACCCCCCCGGCCCCCGGCAGATGGGATTATCTCATCGCTGGCAGGATTCCCCTGCCTTACAAGGCAAGACGTTTGAGGTTTGAGGGTTGGCGAGTGGAAGGGGGCGATGGGATTAGTGAAGTGACCCTTCCGCAGCACGTGAGGGGGCTGATGGGAGCCGCACGCGTGAGAGCACCGCTACGCTCCAGCGCCGTTACCGCTGTTACCGCCATTACCGCTGTTACCGCTGCGCCCTCTCAAAGCACTAAAACATCAGGCACACGCACAGGGCTGTCAGCCCGGATCTGCGTCTGCTGGAACACAGGCACGCACGCGCACACACGAGCAACCTGACACGCACATGCATACACACACAAATACAGACACGCACACATATAAACACACATATACATACACATAAACACACACATGTGCACACATACAGACATACGCACATATAAACACACACACACACACACACATACACATAAACACACACATATGCACACAGACATATGCACATATAAAAGTGTGCGTACATGCACACACAAGGGTGCACACGCAGGGACACACAAATCCCACAAATGTTTCAGTACTTTAGTAATCTAGTGTAACTGCCAACTCTTCTGCTCCTTACCTGTGTTTCTCCAGTTCATTGTGCGATGACCTGAAAGAGCAAACAGACACAAACATCATTCAATGTGAAGGAGTCAGTGCCTATCCCTTTAATTACCATGGGAAATGGACTATGGAAAGCCCAGCACGGGCAATGTTAGAGAGAGCAGTGAGCAGTGGCAAGAGATTCCCACAGCAGGACAGATGCTTTCCTACTGCTGGAGAAAGGAAACAGCGATCAGGAGTTAGGGCAGACACGTGTGTGTTTATTTCCCTGCAGGTCTTTTCCCTGTGTCTGTAGTAACAAAATGCTAATGAATATGAGAAAAAGAACAGGATGATTTCAGCCACTCTGCCTCCCAGCCTGGAAACTCTCGAGATGCACAGGGAGCCAGACTTCCAAGCCCAGGCAACACTGACACACAGGAAAAACGCCGTTGAGTTTGTGCTGAAACCACCGCAGTTCAGACATGTTGGCCCAGCCAGGCCACCGAGGCCAGCATGCGGCCTGGACAGCAAACACCGATCGTCACATCTGCCTGCTCATTAGAGGGATCCCTGACTCCCGCGTAATGACTAAGCCGCTTACATTACACGACACGACACCCAGGCACGGGCGGCCATTAATTCGTATAACCCTCGGGTCTCTCAGCCCTGCTGCAGTGCTGTCCCGGCAGTGCAGGGAAAACCCAAAAGAAATACAACTCCCAGAAGTCTGTGCGACGCCACGCTGCAGCACCACGCACGCAGCAAAGCCCCCTGGATAAATGTCACATCTGCAAGACACCCCGGCGGGGGAGAAAGGGAGAGGGGAACAGGAAGTGGCTGTCCTGTATCTACAACTCTGTGGTCATATCGAGAGGGGAAAATAGCTCTGAAAACATGCCGAGGGGACAGGAAGAAAAAAACCCACACAGATGTTGCGGCATACTATAACACGTTTATTTACCGACAGCACGGGGGTTGTTACTGAGGCCAGATAAAGTGCTCTGCAGACCGACCAGGCTGATACAAAGGGCCTGAGCC
This sequence comes from Megalops atlanticus, assembly GCA_019176425.1. NCBI lineage: Eukaryota > Metazoa > Chordata > Actinopteri > Elopiformes > Megalopidae > Megalops > Megalops atlanticus. The sequence continues at coordinate 3,639,884 of CM032894.1, forward strand.
ATGCCAGGTAACAACAATGGAGAGAAAACACAGGCCCCAATACTAATCATATCCCCCGCTCCTTCAAAGGAGCACCATGTTTGTGAACACCGGGTGTTTTATTTGTGTGTGTGTGTGTGTGTGTGTGTGTGTGAGCAGGGCCCTGAGCGGTTGGCACGCAGGCACGGGATAGGCCGCCGCTGACAGCGCTTTCATCACCAGGCGAGATGGAGGGGGGAAGCGTTTTATCTCTGCGGATTACTGGCAGGGGGAAGTAGTTCTATTCAAACGTGTGCAAATTGGGGACATGTGCGGCCCGGGCCCTGGGGAGGGCAGGACAGGAGGAGGCTGGCAGGAGGGGGGACAGACCTCCATTTTCGCAGGCGCAAACGGCACGTGTTACGCAAGGCTCGGCGGAAAATGCAAATGGTTTCCAATTTCATGATCGGCAATAAAACCACAGAAGACTCGTGCCATCCAGATCCGAGGCTGCGGCGAACACAACGGATGATCCTCGTCCTCGCTGCTCTCTAATCAATATCTGGCAACCTGGGCCTACTCTTACCCTCACAAGGCAAGACGTGCCATTGAAACAAATGCATCCCTGTCTGTTGTCTGCCCAAAACTGGTCTTGCACTGTAGACTTGTTAAACTTCAAAACCACAGCCACACTTAATTTGCGGGACTGTCATGCTACAAAAAAAATGTGCGCATGTACACAGAAAAACTTGCTTGTTCTTAACATGAAACAAAAGTGTTAGCCAGCAAGAAAGCCATACACCACGTAATTCATTAGCCCCATGCAATTACTCCAGCTTTCAACCACATGAGAGAGTTCACGCTGAAGCACTTTGTGGGGGCAAGAACGGCTTGCAAACAAATTTTCTGTCACATGCATCGACAGAACCTTTTAACTACCCCAAAGCACGGAGAGATATCCAGTTTATCAGACGTGTCAAAACCGGTTAGTTCATCAACTCTGTGATCAACTCTGCTCTGTGAGACAGATGAATTAACAGCCATTTAAAAATGTCTGACCTCAAAATAACACAGAGAAACAATACATGTTATTATTATTCTGGAAGCATACTGACACAAGACTGTCCTTTAACAAAGTCAAGTAAACAATACTTGCTGGTGATCTTTGTTTACAAAAACACCGCCTAGTTCTGCAGTACATATAGAGAGTAGCTGTCAGCGTCAATCGCCCCTGTTCAAACTTTACAAAGTGGTTATTCTTAAAAATGCATTTATATAAATTTAGACACGCCGACAACGCTGCTCAGAAACCCGTATGCATGTAACCTAAAAAGCTGGCGATTTTTTTTTTCCTCTGATCATTTCTGCGCGGTTGACAGTCTGTATCGGTAAACTACATTGCGTACGTGTTAAGTGGCCAACAACCGCAAGGACAACGTGATCTTGATCAGTTTGCTTCTGTGAATCATCTATTGACACATTCCAGCACGAAAGCAGCCAGCTAGGTAGGTAGCCAACTGGCAGCGCTGACTTGTACTGGAACAGCCAGCAGCAGCCAACAGGAAAAGTTATCGGCACGAATAGGTGGCGACTCAGCTTTCTGGCTAGGAGTAGAACATATTCGCCAGCTGATCGCTAGCTAGCTAACGTTAGCTTTTGTTATTCCAAAAGTCAGACACAAACAGCAGGCTGTGACACAATCAGATCTAGCTAACGATCTAGTTTTTATCTTGTCCAAGTGCTGACATGTAAGATAAATATGACACAACGCTACAGTAATATCACATGCAAATAAATAAATAAATAAATAAACAAAATAATGAAAAGAGAAAACGAAATGCTGCAGGAAAGAGGGGTAGGGGTTAGCAAGTTAGCTAGCTAGCAGGTTAGATTAAGCAAAGAGGTCGGTCGGGAAAAGTGGGGTGCAGCGAAGTTGATGCTGTACGCGTGGCAGTGTTTATACGCGATCAAAACAGCCAAGCCCAGCGAGGAAAACGGCGATCACATGAGCGGCGGCCAGACCGGCCAACAGATCGATTAAAACAAGGCTGATGCAAATTATTCATGCACAGTCCAAAAAAAACAGAGAATATTTACCTATTGCTCTGTGTTTTTCTTGAGATTGGCGAAGCTTTCGTTTTCTTTCTGGAAAAGTCGCTATTGTACGGTAAAACCGATGCGTAACCGTGCTCCGCTTCTATTGACAAAAATAAACAAAATCATTGTTAATGTCTATTAATCAACTACTGAACAATTAGCTAGCTCGCTATCTCGCCAACATTAAAGATATTTCCTTAAGAAGCTTTCCTAACTAATATAACGTAGGTGAGAATACAAAACATTTGATCTGGAAAAAATAAGTGATCTGTCCATTCAGACGTCTGCAGGCAGTGTTTCGTGCGAGTGTTAAAACTACCCAACTACAAAGCAAAGTTACAGGGATTAGACAGCAAGCTAGCCGTGTCGTTATGTTAAACTATGCTACCTAACGTTAAACAGCTAGAGACTGTCCTCTTGCTGTTTCTTGGCGATACTGTGTTTCTTATGCATAACAGGCAAATAGCTTGTCTTCAGTTGTGTCGAGTTCAGTTCAACTGACTGAGGACTTTCAGAGACAAAAGCATCGGATGACATGATCCATAATGAAAAAATAAACAGGCTGACACTGCTAGCTATTTATCTAGAGTAGTCTGCTGTGCAGGTACCAGCGATCGATAAATACATGTCAACGTCTCGGCTCAATAACGTTAGACAGCCGTCTGGTTAACCAGGCTAGCTTGCCATCAGAGCAACGTTAAAATAATTTTAATGCTGCTAGTGACATCATACCTGCACTATGTCTATGGCTAGTCTGCTAGTCACGTTTTCCAGAAGTTCACATTATTGCCAGCTAACACAATTTCTTTCTTTTAAAAACAGGCACAGTTCAGTCTCTTTTCCAGTATGTTGGGTAGGAAAATACCTCTGTCTCTTCTTTCCAAATATTCTGCAGCCTCCAGAAGAATTAAAAGAGAATTAAGTTCCATCTTTACTGCCCTTATTTTAGAAAAATAAAATCTTATGTACACAAAATACAAGGTCTAACTGTATAAAAATATATATAATTATCGAAAAAATAATAAACTACACTCAGATACGCTCACTATAAACTGCTCTGTTCAGAATCTTGGGGACTCCCAGCCAAATTCATTCCAACTGCACCTCAACTAACTAAACCCTACTTGCAGAGTGACAGGATTGCGAACCGATCATAAAACAGTATTCTGCTAGGGGGTGGTCACGACAGATTTTTCCAACCAATGGCGAGCCGCTATATGTGGGCTTTACACGAGAATGTTGGTAGAATGTTGATACATTGCGAAGCGCGTCCTGATTGGCTCGACTGTGATAGTAACAATTTAGAAGCTAGACCCTAGCAACAGCACGTGTGACCCGGCCCTGTCTTCGTTCATTGGTCTGACGTATAGACCGCTTATCGCTGATTGGGCAAAGGAATATAATAGGCGTGTTTATAAGCGTAGACTGAAACTTGAACTTGAGGTTGTCACCGGGGTTGCCAAGTTTGAATAATCCTCAATTTGTGGTCTCTTGTGTGAACGAAGTATCATAAACGCGTCTGAGTGGTTAATTAATAATCTTGATGGTCGTAGTTACTTTTTAATGGTTATCACTGAATGTTATTGGAAGAGGAAAAAAGCAAATACTTGTAGCTGCAGTATGTTTGTCTGTCACGTAACAAATTCTTATAGGTATTGGGACTCCTAATTTAAAAGAGAAGCCGACAGCGTTTGCTGTTTAGCCATTCGCAAGTGTCTATCATGCGCACTTTTTTCTTGTATAAATGTGTAATACATAGAAGCACACTCTTGATGGACATCTTGCAATGTAAATTTTTAACGCGTGAAAAGATTGAGAGAAAAAAATCTCTAAAATATTGCATTGTAGCCTACTTCTCCAACCACCCTAGTGTAGTATCCCTGCAAGTAACAGATGGACAGAACACGGGAAAACTTCTAATACTGATTTCTTCATTGAATTTTAGCTTGAAATAAACGCATTATTTCTGAAATTCAATCCGATATTCAATATCTGATATGCATATGATACTAAAAACAAATACATGCATGCACTATGCTACGTTAAAAAGTTGTTTAAATGGGTCGGTGCATATCAAAACGGCACAGATTTTCTCACTAAAAGGGGATTTTCACCTCGGATTTGGCAACGTTGACCCACTGCAAAATAAAGGTAAGGGGCGATGGTAAGGAACTGCTGCGCGTGTTTACGCTGTGTATAGAGGCGAATTCTATTAATAAAATAGCCAAGATCACGATATCGGTTATGTCACCACATGAGTTTAAACTTTCTTCTGTAACAGGTTCGAGGGGCCGCAGAACATCACCGGCATTGCACAGGGCGGGACGGCACGCGCAACAGTGCTGGGAAATAAAGGCAGAGAGCCGTTGCGTGACCCACATTGCCACCAAGGAAGTTGCACGCCGAAAAGGGCCGCGCTTTCACTGCTGTCTGTAAATAACATCCTCAGGAGGAAATGGAAGGCAAAAACCAGTCAAAAAAAGTGTCACATGGCGTCATAGCTGCTCATTAACTGCCACGCGTTCGATTCTCTTTTAGGTCATAATAGTCATCATGCTCCACACATACCATAGTACGTAGACCCATAGCCATTTTTAAATAATATTTATATCCCGGTAGAGGTAATTGATTGAGATGTTAATGCATATAACTGCATATGAACTTGGCACGGATGTTCTGTTTGCAATGAGAAAATTGTATAAAATATCATGGTCATGCATGCATGTCTTGCGTTTCGTGTGATCGTGCCGTTGTTTTTGTTTGGTCCAAAGGAGGGCTGTGCAGGTCGAAGATGGAAATGACAACCGCAATCGCCGTTGCAAACAGACATGAAGATCTCTACAGTCAGACTGAAACTGACTGGAACTGACGCACGAGTCAGCTGACGTGTGCAGATGGCCCGCAGTGACACCAATACCATTGTCGCGCTTAAATATTAGCCTTGCTTTCACGTATATCAGCACACTAACCCAGTCTCAGACATCCTCACATACCATACATCTCTGTTTGCGGAAAGAATACTGTGTCTCTCCGACACTGTTTTTCCCCGCTCAAAAACAGTCATGGCTTCTAAATATTTAACCCCAGTGAGTGCCTTCTGAGAAAAGGGACTTTGAAGATGTTGTGAAAGATATGCAGTCCATATTGCAGTGAACCACCAACTCAGATTACACACACAGGAATGACACAAAACTTGAAGGCAAGAGATGGCCTCTAGTGTCGCAAAGTCCCTGAATGTTGTGCAGCCTTTGAAAGAAATCGGGACACTAAACAAAAAAGTGAAACAAACACGTTTTATCTACTGCATTCTGAACATGTTTAAAGTGTGTATCCCCAGTGGTATAAAGGGAACTTCTCTCCTGGCATTTTTTTTCTGCATCGCAGATTATGGACAGCATATGTATCTTTCCCCTGCTGTTTTGTAGAGTCGGTGGTTCTCTTGTACTTGTTTTTGAATTCCTGGCTGAACTGTGTTGACTTCAGCAGGCAGACAGCTGTAATCAGATGCTGAGTCCTCATTATGCCGCGCTTGTGTGCTCTCCGCGGTTAGACGTTTGCTGTTGTTTTCCCAGCGCCGAGATCAGTAAACACCGAGTTAATGAAATTAAGTGTCCTAAACGCTTATTGCCGAAATCCTATCCCAGAGTCAGCTCTGGAAAAAAAGAAGAAGAAGAAAAAAAAAAAACTTCAGCCTTTTTTCTTGTCTCTAAACCGGAGTTCGAATGCGACCCCTGAGGTCCTTCTGTGTGTGCATGCCAAGGAAACCCGGGTAAAAAGTGCAGTTTGCAGCTCGTCCAGACCAAAGAGCGTTAAGGAGTGTTTGCGCTGCATCTGCAGCTGTGCAGCCTCTGCGTACACAGCCGCGCCTGCCGTGCAGTCATGCACGTCACGCCGCTCGCCGTCGCGGCGCGGTTTGGCCGCGGTTCGGCGGCGGATAGGCCGCTCGGTGGTTTGTAAGATCGGTTTCCTCCCCGCACGGTCGCTGCGTCGGCTCTCGCCCTCGCACTGTGTGGACGAGTAGCAGCGAACAGGGCTACAGATGGCCGCTCTATTCTTAGGCCTGTGTGAAATTCAAAGTCAGCTGAGGTGAGGGGCCCCTGTTCGAATCATGTATTATTCAAATTCTCCCTTGAAGTCGCACTTGATTTTAAAATATGCGACTCTGTTTGTGAAGGGGAAGGGGGGGGTGCTTTGTTTTGACACAGGAGAAGGGCTTGTTTCATGAAGATTTCCTGGGGGTGGATCTGTTCCAGTTGTGAATGGAATGAAAACTCACCTGTACTATCCCTGCCAATGTTTTTGCTGATATTTGAATCTTCTCTATGCAAATAGGTTCCACCCATCGCCCCCAGATGTTTATCTGGCATTGCTTTTCACTTTGAGAGTTTCAGCTCTTCTTCTCTTGACTGGCAGGATCATGAATGAAAGATTGCAGTGAAAATGAAAGTATGAAAGACTTTGTGTTTGCAGTTGTATGTTGCGTGTCCTTGGATCCAAGTGAGGGCAAGACTCCCTTTTCTGCGGTAACTGCTTACTTTCCATGATAATTATAGTATGGTTATGTCACTGATACGATATATTATCTCCTAGCTAGGCGTGTGCTGCAATGATGTCATTCCCTGGTCCTTTCTCTCAAACACTATGTACCCCCCTGTCATACACACACACACACACATACACACACTCACCATCTTGTCTGTCTGACAGGGCAATAAATGTCATATGACTCACATAGAGAAAAGACTCAGATTCTAACTTGCAGTTCCAAGCTGCTGTTAAATTTTTGCAGTTTTGTCCACTCTGTGTGAACCTTCTGGAGCCTGACCACATGCTGGTGTTTCAGCACACACCAGCACACACCAGCCAGCATAAGCAAACTTGCAGCAAACTCTCACTGTCCTGAGAAGTGATGCAAGGTTTTCTGTGAAGCATGTCAGGAAGCAGAAGCGAAGAGACTGCTCTTAGAAAATCTTGCACCACCTCTTGGGATAATGACCTTTGAAAATAACAGTTTTTGACAGTGTAGATTCAGCAGCATTCTGGAGATAGATTTTAACGTTATGCTATTCTTGCATGGAATTCAAGGCAGATGTTAAGCATTTGCAGTGGGAATATAATCAGTTCATGTTTAGTTGCTATTTAACCATACTTGGTGAAAGAGTTTCAGTATTGCCATTACATTACGTTTATACAGCCAGGATTTACTGTGTTTCTTTGCATTGTTGGAAGTGGTTATGAATGAACACTAACATAGATCATGAATTAGTATTAGAACACACCTTTTTTCTTGCATTGTGCATCTGAGGAGCTGTGTCAGTTCTGCCAGTTCTTCCTCACATATAGTGTGGAATATCTGGAATTTTTACATTTTTAAAGTACGTATTCCTAAAGTCATTCTTGGAATACTATTGGCCATCATTGGTGGGAATAGTGGGATGTGTGTAGAGGTTTAGTCTTTTTGTTTTTTTTTTGTTCAGTTTGCTCCATAGGCTGCTTGGTGCTTCTCTTCAAGCCTGTTTTCTGACAGTGCCCTGCTGAAGTGCATATGTATGACATCACAAACAAAATAGCTGAATGGAAACAGTAGCGTGAGGACTCTTGTGTCCTGACAGTGGAATCCTGCCGCAAATTCCACACCAGTTGCTAAAGGCTAAACCTTTTTTTCCTTTCCATGTTTCTATTTATATTGTAATCTTCATGCGTTCTGTTGGAGCGCTTCAGCTTCCTGGTTGTTCTGGCTGGTGGCCAGCCAGCTTTTTTTCATTTCATTTCCTTTTGTTTTTGACTTCTTTTTTTTTCTTCCTGGGTGTGGCATTATCTCAGTTTTATCAATTACCATCAGTCAGGGGGGAAAGAACCCTGAGTGTCATCACCCGTAATTAACTGGAAACAGAGAGGGATGAAAATATTGTTACACGTCACACTGCCCAAACACTGCTGAACATCTGTGCCTTGCGTTGCGCTGAAATGTTTCCTCCTGTTTTCCAGTGCCACACCAGGAAGGCTGCTTGGTTTGGGAACATGTTTTTTTTTTTAACATGCTGCTCAAATGCCTGGGCCAAGGAACGGCAGATTCTTTCCTACAGCATTTAACATGTGCACAGCATGAATGCTCAGTAAAACAGACTTCATTTTGTTTTGTTTTGTTTTTGTTTTGGTTCACCGGAGAAGGTAAAGAGTGTACTCTCGATAATGACTATTTACCCGTATAACATCTGCTTTCCAGTTCTATTGTCTTGTCCAGTCTAACCACTCACAGGCCTGAGGACACAACCTGAGTCCCTTTGTTACACAGTGGTGCCACTTAATGACATCATAATTAGTCATGAACATGTAAAGTCTATGCTCACCTATTTCCAGCGGTTTTTCTCGGTTGCATTTGGCAAGGGGTTGGGGAACGCTTTTTTTTAAACTTTTTCTCATTCATCCTCACTATGTGTGAAGCGTTCTGTGACAATCTGAATTGTGAAGGGCCCTATATCAAATTAAAAAAAAACATTACATTACCGTAAAAGCATATTATGAGGAATGACAGGGAATGGTCTGGTAGGCCACAAGTCGTTGCACCCTAACCAAAACTGCGACATTGCTCCATCTCTGGTTTCATACTGCCAGATCCGCTGCATCAGAAACGGCAGGTCGCAGCACTCCGTGGTTCAGCTCTGAGCGGGCGGCTGTCTTCTTCTGTGGTCAAGGACAGTCATCGATATCACAGTTTGTGAAAAAAAAAAAAAAAAAAAACAGCAGACTGTTTCGCAAAATAACAAAGAAAACTGCACACGCAACTGCACACGATAGTAACGCAATCATATTCAGAGGTATCAACTCGCCTGCACATAACACATGTACTCCCTGCCCTTCAGTGACTGATTCTGGATCAGAATCAAGCCGTGTGCGGTAAATTGTTGGTGTTTTGTCGGTGCTTGCCGGTCAGGTGAAAGGAAGGCAGGCCAGCGCTCACCACGGTTCATTAACAAAAAACAAAACGAGGTGGTTCAGCAAATCCTCAGCTGGATTTCTGTCACAATAAGTTTAAGTGAATCAGGTCTTGGGTAGGCATGCCTGATCAGCATACTGTATGTTGGTGTGGCACAGGTTGCACAGAGGAACAGAAGGACATGTGATAATGTTTTTTTGTGCAGCAGGCGGGCTGGCAGGAAGGTCTCAGTGTGACGGTGAGGCCTGTCTGGCTGCCACAGGACTGTTTGCTGTCCTGCGCCGGAAAGCAAACCATGCGGTGCCATGCTGGCCGTGTCCGGGGGACCTCGGCAGCTACCCTTCCTGCAGGACCATCTGGCAATCATACCAGCGGGAAAAAGCCCATCCTCCATCACACGCAACAACGCTTTGCCTTGCGAGATAAGAGTGTGACAGCCACACCGCTGATGCCCCAAGGTTCTTTTCCGCCTGTCATATTTGAACCCTGTTCATATAAAGAGCCGGGGATGGTGTGGCATCCATTGAAGGGCCCAGACTCCAGTGAACGGGCACACGCTTGCCCAGGCCCTTTGAGAGGAAGGGTGCAGAAGCCCACGGGACAGCCTCTACAGCCTGGGGCAGAGCGTGCATCACAGATGTGCACCTTGCACGTGCACGGTGGCAGCAAGCTTTCCCGGCAGGCCCGGTCCTCACCGGCCCCGCTAATGACGTGGGCTAATTAGCGTAGCCAACTCACCCTGCTTGTTGTTTGTCCGCCGAAATGTCAGCTCAAGGGCACGAGATGACGCCTTGCTTATCTGGGCTTTGGTTATGAAACCGTTTCAGGGGAGGAAATGGTGCAGGAAACAATGCAGCAAAACTATGCAGAGCAGCAAAAAAAAAAAAAAAAAAAATGGACATGCTGACTTTTTGACTCCTCAGCATGCTTGTGAATATGCAGCTTCTCTGGTGATGCTGAGTCCTCAGTGATGCGTATGCTGAGGAGCTGGTACTGAAGCCGTGCATTTCCCATCAGTCTGGAAGTGCTCCTGGGGGCCCCCTCTCTGCCGCGGGGGTCTCCTCAAATTTCATTGCATTTACAGGCTTGTTTGAAGCTTGTAAAACTGTTTCTCTCTCTCCCCCTTCAAATTGTCTGAAGTTCTGGAGCCAGCGCAATAACTGTCTTGGATTGTTGCCAAAGTGCCAAAGTCTGGAGCAACAGTCTTACCGCTGCGTAACATCTTTCCCTGTTTGTTGTATGTTGCATGCAAGCAGCCATTGCAGAGTTTCCCTCAGCTGGTTGAGGTTGGGTGTACTGCGCGCAACCCCAGAGGAGAATTCCACCCCACCGGGTGACCTCTCCTACCTGCCTTCTTTGTACAGTAAAAATTCAGCTGTACAGTTTAATCTGAATGGCAGGACTTATGAAGGAGTGACGACAGGTAGAGAATCTGAAGAGGCTGAAAGTCAGGAGGGTCCTAGAACCTTAGTGGCAGTTGCAGTGGATCCACCCCCCTCCCTCTGTACATGATGCGTATCCCCAATTTTGCACTCATGGGCAGAAGTAATTCTGGTATTGCCTTCCTCCTCAGTCATCAGTCACAGTTGCTCACTTGCAATGCACTCGTGTTCGGCCATTTTGAGGGGTGTTCCAATCCATATTAAATGAGTGCGAGAGGCTTTTTAGCTACCCTCCTCTGCCCGCTTCTTCAGTGGTTATGCGTAAGGACAGGCTATGATCACGCTGAAAGCTGAAACTCATGTTCTCTCAGTTTTAGCTATCCATTTTATATGTGGCTTCGATATATTTTAAAACTGCAGCCAAAATACAACAGAAGACCCTGTTGCTTCCGTTTGCTTAGGGTTATTCTTACCTAGCACAACCTAAATTGCTTGCAGAATTTTCAAATGCTATATATTTATGAAGCAGGATATAACTGAGCCAATTTGGGTAAGAAGCCCTGCCTAGTGGTACAACAACAGTGTCCCACTGAGGAAGCAAACCGGCGGCTTTTGGGTCGCAAGCCCTGCCCCTTGCCACTCCGCCACACTGCTGCCCCTCGATCATACCTTCCTTCACGAAACCGTCCTGGTCTCACCGTGACACCGTGACACAGCGACAGGTGTGAGCCTGCATAAGGCTTAGTCACGCCATTACCAAACCCCCGACTATTGCAGGAGATTTCGGCACATCCTGGCCCCCGGGTGTGCCAACACGCCTTCTCAGAAATCACCCAACTCAGCGTAAGACCGCTCCAATGGCTTCCTGGGCGTGGCGCCTCTCTCTCTGGTTGTGAATGGGGGAAAGGCTGATGTAACGCTTCAGCGCTGTTGCCGTTGACTTCCACCGCCCCCAGCATCAATCATTTGTGCCACCTGATTTTACTGCTACCAAAAAATTCCTGGGAAATACACTTAGCTGGGGGCTGCGACTACACTGACGTCAGTTATTCATGGGGGCGTCTTTTGTGTGTGTGGGCGTGTGTGTTTGTGTGTGTGTGTGTGTTGCGTGTGTGTCTCAAAACCGAGTGAGGTTCATATGCAGATGGCAATCCCACATACACTGTGTCTCAACTGGCATTTTTTATGACGCAACCATGAGGCATTACTGGACCCTTTGTGCTCCAATGATTCCCAGCATTCTTTGAGGTAATGAGAGCACAAAAAACATTTTTTTAAAAATGTTTTTTAAACTATCGCCATAGCGATCTTTCCACAACCGCATTTGAGTGAATGGTGACATGCTGAAATCCCTCCGCCAGGAAGTGGAGGACAAAGCGCATTGCGGTTAGATTGAATAGGGGCCTGAGGGTCCGTATCCTCGTGTTTTTTATGCCTATTTTTGGAGCCACTGCTGCTCAGCCCTTCCAACATAAGGGCTCTCCACAGAGAGAAAAAAAAAATACAAAAATAAAAATAGGCACTGCTATTCAATGGCCTGTTTCGGTCAGAACAGCACCGAGCTTCCGCTTCATGTAAATTAGCCCCGATCTGGCGTGGGGGCGGGGGTGTTTGAGGGGGGTGAGATGCCTCTTCACAACGCAAACAGTCACATAAGCATTCGGGTCTTGGACGGGCTCCAGGCTGCAGAGTTCCTGTTTCGGCTTGTGCCTGTGTAATTACTGTCCCCTCTGCCGAAACCCGGAGCACCCGAGGACACTGTGGTTCTCAGCACACGTCAGGGACGAGGCCTCGGAAGGAGGCAGAAAACGGAGGAGGCTGTTGAATTTGCCGTTCTCGCTGGGGTTCTATCCAGCAGATGCACCCTCTGCTCTGTCCTGGTTCGTGTCCTTTTCGTCTTCGCTTTCTTAAGCTCTCGTGTGAGATCTCTGCCCTCTTCTGCTGTTGTGCCTGTGTGTTTGAGACATATTGTCTCTCAAGCAGCTTAACACCATGGTGTGGGCAGGGAAGTCCTCTTGAGAGAAGATAGCCCCAGCGTTTTAATGCACGGAACAATACTTCAGTGGAAAACAGAGGGATCACACAAGGATGGTGTACACACACACACACACACACAAACACACACAAAACAGTGACCATGGTAACTGCCAATCTCAAAGGGTCCTCAATCACAGCCAGCCTCAGTTTCGCTCATAAAGACACAAGCGGAGATGTAGCTGTGGGTGGGCACTGGAGAGGAGGGGTGGGGGGGGCTGTTTACGAGCAAGACCACACGCTATTGTTGTCCTATTTCCACAGAGGACACATGTTAGATCCCCACGGAGACCGCTGGGACTCCATAAAGGGGTGCATCGGGATGCAAAGTTTTCCCCCTCGCCGGCTGGGGGGCTCCGTCCTTATCTGGCCTGACCGAGCTGCTCCTTGCAGTATTGCGTGTGCTCAGAGATTTAGTGCCAAAAATCTGAGTTGGGTAAGACCGTACTTGACCCAGATAAGCGCAGATCTGCAGCCGGCGTTGTCTCCGCGGAGCCTGTTTGTGTTGTGTTTGTCTGGGGTGCCTGATGTTTGCACCATGTGTCCGTCGGCACGGCAGCGTCTGCCTCGTCTGTCATTATCTAACCCACGAATGATCAGGAGGGACCGGTGGTGACACACGCCAGCGAGCAGCCCTGTAATTATTAGAGCAACCCGCAGCAGCCAGGTGTGTGTGTGTGTGCGTGTGTGCGTGCATGTGCGTGTATGTATCTGAGTGTGTGTGTATCTGACAGTGTGTGTGTGTGTGTGTGTGTGTGTGTGTGCGTGCATGTGCGTGTATGTATCAGAGTGTGTGTGTATCTGACAGTGTGTGTGTGTGTGTGTGTGTGTGTGTGTGTGTGTATCTGACAGTGTGTGTGTGTGTGTGTGTGTGTGTGGGTGTGTATCTGAGTGTGAGCATGCGCATGTATGTATTTGTGTGTATGAATGCACATGTGCGTCAGTGTCTGAGTATGTGAATATGTGAGTGTGTGCGCGCGTGTGTGTGAGTGTGTGTCTGAGTATGTGAGTGTGTGTGTGTGGGATGGTTTGTTTGCTGTGTCTGTCTGGTATGTGAGACACACAGCTGCTAGTGACAGGACTGGGCCCGAAGATCCGTCCGGCCCTTCACTGGAGGCACTGGGGGGCCTCATCCAGCTTCCTGTCCCCCCCGTCACCCCCCCTCCGGAGTCTCTGAAGGAGCTCCTCACAGACTGTGGCGTGAACAGCAACACAAAGGCACAGTGGCACAGGATGCTCCGGCCCTGTGTGAGTCACTCAGGTGTCTCTCCTCCTCTCAGACGCGAGAGACGCTGGCAGGATCTGTCTCCTGAGGGACCAGCCTCACTCCAGGAGACGGGCAGGTA